>OY744542.1:7401180-7416180 GCA_963556195.1 Sepiola atlantica
TACATTGGATGTTTAGATTTTTACAGATGTTCCAGTGTATGTGTGTGTGGTTAATCTCCAAAGCTAATGAACGCATCATTATAAATTTTGGAATATATATTCTAGGCAACTCGGTGAGTACCATGGGCATATTAATTGGGTTTTTTATGTAAACATTTATGGTGTGCATAAGTATAAAGATTTTTTATGAACCGATCATTGTGAATTTGTGAATATATATTCTCGACAACCCGATGAGTAACGTGGTGATATTGATAATAACACGGTGACTAATATATATATATATATATATATATATATATATATATATATATATATATATATATATATATATATTAGTGAGTGAATTTAATAACAAGCAGTAGTGGCGATTTGTGGTCGGAGTTCGCGCCCGTCGACCGTCGGGAATTAGCTTCCTGCACTGAAGATGTCGTAAGCATGAAACATCGATGTCTGTAGGTAATGAATAATTACTATTTATTTATAAATACTATTATATAGCCCCCTTTACTAAGGCTGGGCACTTTGAGTGAATTTAATAACAAGCAGTACTACTAGCTTCATTGCGAGATCCAACACGATTTGTTGTTGTTGATCACTATTTACTGCTTGTTGTGAATACTCGCCGACTTGGTATTTACAAAGTTTAATTCCTCCTTAAATTCTGAGCTGAATTCTGGTGGCCAACCAGTAACTCAAATCAGTGGCGATTTGTAGTCGGAGTTCGCGCCCGTCGACCGTCGGGAATTAACTTCCTGCACTGAAGATTGCGTAAGCATGAAACATCAATGTCTGTAGGTAATAAATAATTAATATTTATTCATAAATATTATTGTATAGCCTCCTTTACTAAGGCTGGGGACTCTGAGTTAGGACATGCTTCAAGATGTTGTCAATTTTCTTACTTAAAAAGCGCTAATCGGCGCATAACATCGCCAGGACTACACTTATCCTAACGTCTTTTAGAACTTGACGTCTCTTTCTGCCCATATCGTGATTCGACCCCTCGGGGTTAATACACTCAAAATGAGGAGGAAGAAGAGAAGAAAAAAACTATAAGACAGTCTCGCCTGACAAAGTTGTTCGACAACGAAAGCTTGCAAAAAAATAAATAAATAAATTTTTCATTTAAAATTGCACGATTGTTGTTGGAAAACAGGTTAAAGTGCCGGAGAAAAACAAAAACAAGAGATTTTACCGGTTTCGTTCGTGTTGGCGAACGTCTTCAGAAAAAGTGAAGATTTGGAAATAATTTTATTTTGAAGGCACACACATGGGATGAGGAAAGGATGATCCGATTTGACCATATGAGCAGACTTTAAGTGACGTTGAAATATGACAAGCTGGTGACACATTCTTCTTTATTTCTTTTTCTTCTTTTTATATTTTTATTTATTTTCTTTTTTTTCACTTTCACACCTACTAAGCTAGTATAGGGGAGGCGGTAGGCGGAGGGGGTAAAAGGCGATAAGAGGGAAGAAGACAGAGGAACTAGCCAGGATAAACACAAATAGGAGTGGGCATGAAATTGATACAATGCGAGAACCCAAAAATTAATCAGAATGTATCACACATTTTGTCTAGCACGGCATTTCATTTTCATGAATTATCGCGTACCTTACCCCATATATATATATATATATATATATATATATATATATATATATATATATATATATATATATATATATCGTCGGCTCCCACTCGTGTCCGAGTATCAGGTTCTGTCGTCTGTCTGCAATATTCTTTATTAATGTTTATGAGTGAGGTGGCTTCGTAGGCACAGTCTATGGCCAAAGAACCGTCTTACCTCTTCATTTTCTCTCCTCTTCTCTTCAAAGTCTGCGATGCCTTGACGTGTTGTTTTCCTCCACGTGTTCCAGTCTTTGGCAGTTCGTTCCCACGAGGACAGGTCTATGTTGATTTAGGCCAGGGTGCACTTCAGCTGGTCTTTATGGCGCATTTTCGGGACTCTCCGTGGTCTGGTCCTGTTGGCAAGCTCGCCATAGAGCATTTACTTGGGAAGCCTGGATGAATCTATTCTGTGGACGTGGTCTGGCCATCGTAGGCGGTGGTGGACGATGGTGGCCTCAACGCTGGTCAGTAAAGCTCGATGCAAAATTTCTGTGTTATGTGTGTGGCTCTCCTAAGGGAGTTTAAGAATTTGTCCAAGTTTTTCTTACTGGGATATATATATATATATATATATATATATATATATATATATATATATATATATATATATATATATAAAAGGATTTAATGAATTAGAACATAATTATTCCAAGAATTAGAACATCATGTCTAGTATGGCATACGGACGTTTCCAAAACATTCTGGAAATACTTTATTTTATTTTATTTTTTAAAATTAACAAAGCTACTCCAAAACGTCTCTTCATCAGCGCCTTTAGCCCCGCGTCTTACAGAAATTCAACGAAAAAATAACAAGGTCGTCGTAGAGGAACATCTATTGACAGGAAGAGCCACAGAGACAAATATTAGAAAAAGGAATGAGTTACAAATACAAAATAAAAATAGACAGATAAAATGATAATAATAATAATAATAATAATAATAATAATAATAATAATAATAATAATAATAATAATAATAATAATAATAAACATTATAAAAATAAAAAATAAAAATAATAATAAAAATAAAATAAAATATAAAATATTAAAAAAAAAAAAAATATAAAAAGGAAAAATAAAATAAAAGGATAAAAAATAAAAAATAAAGTAAAATAGAATAAAATAAAATAAAAAATAAAAGTAAGTATGATAATAAAAAATATAAAAGAATAAAAATATATAAAAAAGCTCGAAATTAGGTAGTTAGTAGGTAAATATAATTTTATTTTATTTATAAATATTATCATTAAAGTATCTTTAAGAAAATTAAAATTGAGCACTTTTAGGAGATATTTAAAATAGACATACACTTAGCTACAAAGCAAGACTCCGAGTAAGTTAGTTGAGTTCTCTAGTCTGTCTTGACGTTTACGCTGTAATCGGCATAAATATAACTTAAATTTTCTGTATCACGTGGTACCTTTCTATGGCCTTAAGGATAGAGTGAAAGCGTGCGGAACCAAGGGTGGCTCTGTGAACCGGGTTGTGAAATTACCACTTCCCTACACTGATGAAATTAAATAGTAAATATTTAAATATTATCTACATACATATACGTTTCATCCTTGCGGAATCATCAGTGTACAAATAACCATTCTTTCCAGTCGCACGATTCGAACCCCGTTTATATATAAAGTAGGTACATGCAATATGTTTATTAAAAGGGGGTTATCATAAATTATTTTATTAGTCTCCGTGTAAATTTTGATTGTGTTTGAAAGATAAAAGCCTAAAGTTAATCACTAAAAAGAAAAAATGTATATTTACGTGTGATAAAAAATTAGAATGAAAAATGTTATCACGACGGCTAAAAAAACAAAAATTCAGTGAAAATTGAAATTTGAAGAAATTACTTGTAAAAATCCCTTGAAAGATAAATATTAGTATCTATGAGAAAGTTTATCTCTTAGAACTTCCTGTCTATAGAACACAATAACACGGAACTGCTTTTCAGCTGACTACGACATGGTCGTTTTCAAGTCCAATGTAAACAAATTCTTGTTGAGCTGCCCTCGTAAATAATTAAATTATGCCGAATGATCACTCTCATTACCAATCATCCAGGTGTTGTCTCACCGTCCACCTGACAAACTCATTAACCCTTATCCTCGAGTGGCCTTTGGGCCTTGATAAGTGGTGACACATTAGTAAAAAACAAACTATTTGATATTCTATTTTATCACGATTAGCAACGCGTGGGTAGAGAATGTTTATTAATACACTGAAAACGTTGAGTGTTGCTAAAACTCACAGTGTGTTCTGCTCGCCACCCACACGCGTAGAAAGTAAAAGATGGTTTAAAAGCCGCTGGGTACAAATACATTTCATTTATTAATAGGTTGCCTACGACAAACTATAAAAACGGGACAAGTAAGACCTAAGGTTAAACTCAATAATACATTGTTCCAATACAAAAACAAATGCACAAGTTATTAATTTCTTCACTTCTTATTAATCAGATGGTCTCATTGTTGGCATTGGTTTCACAGATATCTTTCTAGTTAGAATTCTTTCAATAAAGAAATTAGGTGCTTACAGGAGGGGCGACGTGAAGGTTGCCAACATCCTAATTGAAAGTGTTTCTGTGGAATCATGAATTTTTTATCTAAAAAACAACTTTTATTGTTTGTTAAATTGTAAATTACTGTTTGTTATATTTCAAATATTCCATTTACAAAGATTTTATTTTCACAGGAAAAAGAAAGATTTTATAATATATCATTTTTTTACAGCATAAAAAAAACAGAAAATAATTTACCAAATAGACCGGGAATAATAATTTGTTTCTGTAAACTAGAGGACATTTTTTTCCGGACACCAGTGACAAATAGCAGACGACTTATTGGCGTAACCTTCCGCGGCCATTTTAAGTCAGATAATTCAATATCGCCGAAAAAGCTATGGTTGAATCTATTCGGGGAACGATAGCTGTAACCTATAAATAGGACGTCTGGCGAGAAACGCGCCAGAGAAGCGAAAAACATGCCAAAATGGATTGCCTATCGGACACATTCGACAGCCCATAACAGAAAGAAGAAAATCCTAAATCTCAAATATGCGTGGGGCGAGTTTTTTGTTTTATTTTTGCTTCCAGATTGAAGAGTACACTCTTAGGTTGACAAGTAATAATTCAGGGGAGATAATTTGAATACGGTTCAAGGTAAATAACTCCTGAATATTCTGAGCCAACATGAAAAAAATGCAGCTCCTCAAAAGAGACAATCTTGATGGGGACAAGTTTTTTTTTAATCCTCTGTCTAGAAAGATTTCTATTCATTTGACCTAGGATAAATTAAACATAAATCCTAGTCCGCATAATTCTAGTTTTTTGGCGAAAAAGTTGCATCGATATGTAACCTAGTCGGTATTGCCCGGGATGCTGTGAAGCCATTATAGATTTTTTAAAATTATTTTTTGTTTGCATATTTTTAAACTGGTACAGAAAAAGAAATAACATTTGAGTTGTAAGGTAGGCAACTCCTATTATATTCTTCAATTAAAAATACAGTGTAACCCGGATATAAGAGCACCGGATATAAGAGAAACCCGAATATAAGAGACATTGTCTCTGGTCCCAAATTACAGCCTGTGTTAATGTCTATAAATTAGACCCGGATATAAGAGACCCGGATATAAGAGAAACCCGACGATAAGATACTTCTTCTCCGGTCCTGTCCTCCCCTATATAAGAGAGTTCGTTTTGAGTGACAGTGTGATGTCGTAAATCAGTCAAAAGATGTTGCTAAATTTTCTCACCTCATTGGTGAGTCTTTCTATGACCTTCACTAAAGCCATATCCATTAGCAGCTGTGTAGCCTCCATTATTGGAGAGGGGTAAGCTCCTGCCAGTAACATGGTAACTATATATGTAGACAACAGACCAAAAAAATCCATAGTAAAAAAATGTGAAAAAAATCGTTGTGGAAACACATATGTATGTGTTATCTTCCTTGTTGATTTTTATTTTTAGGTAATTGTTTTAAAATGTGCCATAGTACCAGTCGTCTGGGCCGGACTAAGTTATTTAAAATATAATTTGTAGCAAAGTGCCTTATTAGATTGCCATTAACATTGTACAACAATCTTTAGGAACAAAGTGTAGTATCTGTTCTATTGTTGCACTTAGTCATTTCTGTCCTCGGTCAGTGAAGAGGGAGATCCTTCTAGACTGGTTTAAAAAAAAACCGACCTTGTGTCTAACTCTTTCCTTGTGGAGAGACACGCAAATAGGAACATAGTAGTGCAATAGTTTGTCAGAGGTAAATTTAGGCTTTTCAGTTTCAATGCTATTTCGGTCTAACTACGAGAATCCGACAGGATAATTTTATATGTTAGGTAGTGTCAGCTTTTCTTTACTTTAATATTAGAGAAGTAATCTTAAAGTAATTACGCTTTTAAGATTCCGTAACAAAAGAGAAAATCGATATTAAATTTTAATTTCCGAGGAGAAATTGCAAAATGGATTTAAAAAAAAAATATCCAAATTTTAATTTGCAATTCTAAATTCATGGAAACGAATTGAATTAGCCCCCCCCACCTTTTGTATTATATATATATATGTATATATATATATATATATATATATATATATATATATATATGTGTGTGTGTGTGTGTGTGTGTGTGTGTGTGTTTGTGTGTGTATTTATGATTATTTAATGATGCATATTTTCAATTATTATACACACATGCTGATAACCCAGTTATAATAAAAGCTAAAAGCCTCATGAAGAAAAATTTCAGAAAGTATCTAGAAACCAAATGCAAAAGAAATACAAATAATTGCACTTAAGGGAAAGGCCAAAATCCTTAAAAGAGCACTCGGTTGGAGCCTCTAAATAGCAGGTTGGAAGAATGCCCGGTCCCTATGCTAACGAAAACAGAAATAAGAAAATTAAAAAAAAAAAAAAAAAAACTGAAAGGGGAAATAATTCTTTTTCGGAATACACACACACACACACACACACACACACATATATATATATATATATATATATATATATATATATATATATATATATATATATATATATATATATATATATATATTGAAATTTAAAAAAGGAAAACCAAAGAATATTATTTATGTATTCATATATATATATATATATATAATTTATTTAGATACTGTATATTACATATTTCAGCAATTTACCGCGGTTTCACCCAAAAGGGTAGATTTAGACATCTTTAGTAAATCTTCGTGCCCAGTGGAATCATCGGCAAGCTGTAATATGATTGTAGACACGCCTGACAGGGAATGTCGTCAACAATGACAGAAAAAACGGTGCATCTCTGAGGGCGTCCCCGAAAAAATCCGGTGTGGGATAGTGATTAACTAGGGCTCATTTTATTCCCTAGGAGGTTTTATTTATTATTTATTTATCTGTTAGCAAGTTTTATTTATTTATTTATTTAATTATCTGTTCTTTGGTAATGTTATTATTATACCTGAAAAATACGAAAGGGGTGGCTGTATAGTTTACCGTTTGGTTTGTGGAACTAGGGTGCCATTTTGTTGTTTTGGGGAATAAAATTATGTATCGGGTTAATTGTTCGATATAGTGTTGGAAAGCATGATGCAATAATATTTTTATGGACTTAACGTGTTTGTTTATTTTTGTTTATTGAATTGGTGTTTACGTATTTTCTAGATCTTAATGGGAAGCGGTGTTTCGTTGATATAAACTATATAGCCGCTCCTTTCGTATTTTTTCAGACCAGATATAACAATAACATTACAAAAAGAACAGAAAATACGAAAACACCGATTCAATAAACAAAAAAATAAACAACCACGTTAAGTCGATAAAAACATATTAGAATCATCTCTTTCAGCTCCATATCGAACAATTAATCCGATACATAACTTTATTCCCCAAAACGACAACAAAAAAACACACTAGTTTCACAGGCTCAAACGGTAAACTATACAGCCACCCATTTCGTATTTTTTTTCAGGTATAATAATAACATTACAAAAGAACAGATAATTAAATAAATAAATAAATAAACAAAACTTGCTAACAGATAAATAAATAATAAATAAAACCTCCTAGGGAATAAAATGAAGCCCCCCCCCCTGGAGCCCTAATTAATCACTATCCCACACCGGAATTTTTTCGGGGACGCCCTCAGAGATGCACCGTTTTTTCTGTCATTGTTGACGCCATTACCTGTCAGGCGTGTCTACAATCATTTCAGCTTGCCGATGATTCCACTGGGCACGAAGATTTACTAAAGATGTCTAAATCTACCCTTTTGGATGAAACCACGGTACATTGCTGAAATATGTAATATACAGTATCTAAATAAATTATATTAGCTCTCTTATATGATCGAGCACTTTATTTGATTTCTTTTCATATACAACCTGACACACTCTCTCTCTCTCTCTCTCTCTCTCTCTCTCTCTCTCTCTCTCTCTATCTATCTATATATATATATATATATATATATATATATATATATATATATATATATATTGTTGGTTACTTCTTAGCCTCTCTTTATATCAAGAAGCAATTCAGCCGCGGCATTTTGGTGGAGATCAAAGTGTAGTATCTGTTTCGATGGATGCTACACTACTTAGACCAGTACCGGCCTTCATTCTGCCGGTCTCATGGATTTCCCTGTTCAGTTCTAGGTGGTTCAACCTCCCAGGCTTTGCGTTCTCACCATTTGAGAAGGGGTTAGTTTAGTGCTAATCGCTCTTGGCGTCCCTACCGAGGAATGCCGACGGGGCTACCCAGCCATTTTTCGTAGGTCAGAGTGCTCTTCCTCTAGGGTACTGGCTTTTCAATCCTATTTTCTGACCTTGTGTCACATATTAATGCAGTGGGAGGGAAATTAGAAAAAAGAAGCAATGGACACGCTCTGAAAAGGTATATGAGTTTATAATGAAGCAGGTGTGTTGCAAAATCACCTAAAAAGAGCAATTTTCGTCATTAATGTATCGAATAATATTTGTATAATAATTCCGTCCAGATTCCCGAGTTCGACAGAAATATTCCCGAGTTCGAAGAGATACACCTGAAGAAGGCCGGAGGTTACAGCGGCCGAAACGTTGTGATGATAACACTCAAGATGAGAAATGTAGTCCGAATAACCAATCATCAAAAGTCTCCTTTGGTGTGCGTCCTTTCAAATACAAAAACCGGATCACTGCGCGACACTCAACTGGCTCCATTTCACACCTAACTGAGTTCAAACACCTGTAAATCAGAAACAACAATTAGTTCCGAGCTGTTTTGTTTTTGCAACATATCCCAAACAGATATAAATCATTACACATGCAAAATTACATCTAGATCAGACAACTGGAAGTGGGTCAGGGGCATTACTTATTGAACGCCCTTCGTATCTTCAGTCTTGGGAGAAATTCAGGAGAAAGGTGGCCCTCATCGCAAAGGATGGAGTTTGATGCAAAGTTCTTTGCAAAAAGTTTGGCTTTGTCGGATGATGAGGAAATCACTTCATGGCCGTTGATGATGGTTGGGTTAGAGGTCACGCATCTGTTCAGGACCCTGTTTGTTATTCGCCAACACTCGTGGGAACCGACCCTTTGTTCGGCTTCTCAAGACTTAACAGGTTGGGCATTTGATTCTTTTGCGTTTTCTATAAATTTTTTTGCTGGCAGTCCTAAAGGCGGTTTTAGTTTCAGAACATCTATTTTATTAAAAGCAATTGAAATCGTGGTTTCTGTGTGCAATGCGGCGAAGAATTCTGAGGTGTACCACGGCTGGCTGTTTGGTTTTTGTTGGAATATCTTGGAGGGTGTGAATCATTCTATACCAATTGTTAACCAATCAGTTCAGTCGGATGCGATAGAGGACACATTCCGCTTCCAGATTCAAAGAAAAATTCTTAAAAGAAATCCCAAGTTATCTCCCCCTGATTTAAAAAGTCATTGCTATACAAGAGTCTGTTTTCTTAGTATTTTTCCACTTCCTAAGCGGTACAGAACATTGGGCAGTAATATCGTAAGTTCGATCCTTGCCCAGGTTAGCCATGCTGATAGCCAGAAACATTGTCCATGGATTCCTTTTATATGTACGTAAAAATTAATTTATAAATATATATATATAAACTAAAAAATGATTACCCGTCCTATTAAAAAGGGTGACTTAATGCAACGTTCTTTACAGGACATTGCATTAATTCGCCATTTTAAATAGGAATGTGTAATACAGGTAGATCAAAATTTTATTTCAGGACAAGAAATACAATTTCAAACCAACAATAAATAAATAATCATGGCTGCCATTGTGAAGACAAACCAAAACAAGTAAAATTATTTATAAAACAATAATGTGAGAGAAAGAGAAGCAAAGAGACAGATACAGACATAGGTAGATAGAAAGGGGGAGAGAAAGAAAGAGAGGGGGAGAGACAGATACAGACATAGGTAGATACTGAAGGGGAGAAAGAAAGAGAAGCAAAGAGACAGATACAGACATAGGTAGATAGAGAGGGGGAGAGAAAGAAAGAGAGGGGGAGAGACAGATACAGACATAGGTAGATAGAGAAGGGGAGAGAAAGAAAGAGAAGCAAAGAGACAGATACAGACATAGGTAGATAGAGAGGGGGAGAGAAAGAAAGAGAAGCAAAGAGACAGATACAGACATAGGTAGATAGAGAGGGGGAGAGAAAGAAAGAGAAGCAAAGAGACAGATACAGACATAGGTAGATAGAGAGGGGGAGAGAAAGAAAGAGAGGGGGAGAGACAGATACAGACATAGGTAGATAGAGAGGGGGAGAGAAAGAAAGAGAGGGGGAGAGACAGATACAGACATAGGTAGATAGAGAGGGGAGAGAAAGAAAGAGAGGGGGAGAGACAGATACAGACATAGGTAGATAGAGAGGGGGAGAGAAAGAAAGAGAGGGGGAGAGACAGATACAGACATAGGTAGATAGAGAGGGGGAGAGAAAGAAAGAGAGGGGGAGAGACAGATACAGACATAGGTAAATAGAGAGGGGGAGAGAAAGAAAGAGAAGCAAAGAGACAGATACAGACATAGGTAGATAGAGAGGGGGGAGAGAAAGAAAGAGAAGCAAAGAAACAGATACAGACATAGGTAGATAGAGAGGGGGAGAGAAAGAAAGAGAGTCAACAGATGACGATTAGAACGGAAGTGACGCCGCCGTTACTGACATAGCGTTGCCACGAACGATAGACAGGGAGATGCGTTGGAACAACCAGGCTGACTCACGGGGCTCGTGCCTAGACGTTGAAATCATCCGTCCAATATCCTGAACAAAGTTAACAGTCTCGGGTCCAAGCACACCCGACGTTTCCACTGAAATTGGTTGGAAGACGAAACGGTCAGTAAGCGAGCTATATTTTCCGCGCTTCCTTGTTTTGGCGAGCAGAGCCGCTGTGCCGGGCTTCACCGCAGATTCCGCAATCCTTCCGCAATCCTTCCGCAATCCTTCCGCAATCCTTCCACAATCCTTCCGCAATCCTTCCGCAATCCTTCTGCAATCCGTCCGCGATCCTTCCGCAATCCTTCCGCAATCCTTCCGCAATCCGTCCGCGATCCTTCCACAATCCTTCCGCAATCCTTCCGCAATCCTTCCGCAATCCTTCCGCAATCCTTCCGCAATCCTTCCGCAATCCTTCCGCAATCCGTCCACAATCCTTCCGCAATCCTTCCACAATCCGTCCGCAATCCTTCTGCAATCCTTCCGCAATCCTTCCGCAATCCTTCCGCAATCCTTCCGCAATCCGTCCGCGATCCTTCCGCAATCCTTCCGCAATCCTTCCGCAATCCTTCCGCAATCCTTCCGCGATCCGTCCGCGATCCTTCCGCAATCCTTCCGCAATCCTTCCGCAATCCTTCCGCAATCCTTCCGCAATCCTTCCGCAATCCTTCCGCAATCCTTCCGCAGTCCTTCCGCAATCCTTCCGCAATCCGTCAGCAATCCGTCCGCAATCCTTCCGCAATCCTTCCGCAATCCTTCCGCAATCCTTCCGCAATCCGTCAGCAATCTGTCCGCAATCCTTCCGCAATCCTTCCGCAATCCGTCCGCAATCCGTCCGCAATCCTTCCGCAATCCTTCCGCAATCCTTCCGCAATCCTTCCGCAATCCGTCCGCAATCCTTCCGCAATCCTTCCGCAATCCTTCCGCAATCCTTCCGCAATCCGTCCGCAATCCTTCCGCAATCCTTCCACAATCCTTCCGCAATCCTTGCTGGTGAAAAGGAGTCAGTGTGTAATTATTCTTTACATTTTATATACATAGTTATTGATTGATTTTTACGTACATATAAAAAGAAACCCATAGACACGTGTTTCTGGCTATCAGCCGTCATCAGCATGGCTAACCTGGGCAATAATATCGTAGGTTCGATCCTTGCCCAAGTTAACCATGTTGGTGACGTCTTGTAGCCAGAAACACGTGTCTATGTACGTAAAAATGAATAAATTAATTAATAAATAAATAAATATATATATATATATATATATATATATATTTATATATATATATATATAAAATAAAAAAATAATTACACGTCCTATTAAAAAAGGCGACTTAATGCAATGTTCTTTACCGCTTAGGAAGTGGAAACATAATGAGAAAACAGCTATGTTTCTATCGCAAATAAAACTATAACAAAGACTCCCCCCTCTCTCTCTCTCTCTCTATCTCTCTCTCTCTCTCTCTCTCTCTCTCTCTCTCTCTATATATATATATATATATATATATATATATATATATAGTAAGCTATGAAAATATATTTATGGCAATTAAGCTACACAGAGGCTCCCGCGGTTCATCCGGGGGGGGGGGAATCTTCAGGCTAAAATGCATTTTAGCCTGAAGATTCCCCCGGGATGAAACGCGGGAGCCTCTGTGTAGCTTAATTGCCATAAATATATTTTCATAGCTTACTACCTAGCTCTACTTACGTATCGAGCACTGTTGAAATAAATACTGAAAATTGATACATAAAAAATTATATCTCCCTATAAAATTTGATGTGGATACATGAAATACTAATATATATATATATATATATATATATATATATATATATATATATATATATATATATATATATAGAATGAAAAGTTCACACATGGAAGCGTTGATGAAATGGCGATAATAAGGAGAATATTTTGAAAAAAATATTTTGAAAAACGCATTTTTTTTATGTTGTTTAAAATAAATTATTTATTTATCTTAAAAACTTGAGCACTTTCGGTGATATACACCCTTGTCAGAAGTATAAGCATATTTTTTCTCTTCTTTTTTCGTTTAATGCTTCTTGATTGAGACATATTTATCGCAGTCAAGTTGAAATTCGTCTTGATGTTATCGTGAATAGGGTAGAATGAAAAGTCCACACTTGGAAGCGTTGATAAAATGGCGATAATAATAAGAATATTTTGAAAAAAATAGTTTGAAAAACTTGGATCACGCGGTATTTTATGTTTTTTTTTTTAAATAAATGATTATTTATCTTTAAAAAACATAAAATTCGAATTGGATTTAGCGGAGCTTGCATACAACTAGGAAGTTATGGTTTGCATTACTTCTATCATTATATAACCCTGAATTTGGGCATTATAATATTCAACACCAAGTGAGTTTTCTGAACTTTTCACATGATTTGTTTTCCCTATCGTTTTTTTATCGTTTTATTAATTTGCATACACCTTAAATACACTTTTCACTGCTATCTACTGCATAAATAGCAAACGGATTTTCCGCCTGGATAACTTTTTGCATTTTTGGACCACCATTCACCATTTTGATTTTTTCTTCATCAAACTCTTTGATATCTTGCCTGGAGCTATTTTAAACTTGTTGACGTGGATGAACTATATAGGTTTACAAAAAAGTATGTTTTGGGCCGATATATTTGATGTTTTATATACCTTTATGTATTTTTATATATATATATTTTTTATATTTTCAAAGTTTAATTTTTATTACCTGCAGTAATGTCATTGTGGTAATGGTCCTCTGAGGAGAAGATTTTCTTTGAAAACTCATGAGTTAAGGACTTTAAAGGACTTTGCTTAAACATTGAACTGTAATAAAATTTGATTCGCAGCTTATTCTATGTTTTTCACTTTATCCATTGCTATTAATGCTCTATCCAGTATATTGAGCTTTATTTTTATCCGGATGTTCACTAATTAAACATATTAGTTGCCTCTTATATCTTTTGTTGTATTAACCTTATATATATATATATATATATATATATATATATATATATATATATATATATATATATATATATATATAGTAAAGTATAAAGGTATACTCAAAAAGAATAAAAGGGAAATACCAGTAGAGTGCTCAATTAAATTAAATTAAGAGCGTAATATTTTTATTTTTAAATACAGATTTTAATCAGACATGGACCAGTGGTTTCTGACAAGAAACGGGTTTAATTTTTTATTATTATAAATTTAATTTAATTTTATTTTATTTTTCCCCTCCTTTCTTTCTTTCTTTCTTTCTCTCTTTTCTTTCTTTCTTTCTTTCTTCCTTCTCGTTCTTCACTTCTAAATATAGAATCTCTTACTTAACGGCTTTTTCTGATCTAAGCGTCTCGCCGGCCCTCCATTTTAAATTCTGTGTACATAGCGTTTCATAACGATAATAAGTGTTTTTTGAAGAAATTCCATCATTTACTATTTCAGACTATGCTGAAGAAGACGGAATCGGGAATTAAACCCGTTTCTTGTCAGAAACCACTGGTCCATGTCTGATCAAAATCTGTATTTAAAAATAAAAATAAAATATATATATATATATATATATATATATATATATATATATATATATATATATATATATATATATATATATATTGAATGACTTTACAATGGTTAGAAGGTCGTTAAGCATTAACAAACAAACCGGGCAACGCCGGGTAGGTACAACTAGTTAATAATAGAAGGTTATATATATATATATATATATATATATATATATATATATATATATATATATATATATATATATATATACACTTCATACACTTTCGCTATAATTCAGAATTAAAATCGATATTAATATAACGGAGGTCTTCTTTTGAGCTTGCCAAAAACAAAAAGGCAAATACGTCCGATGTGTGAGGGAATGACATCAGTTTTAATATCTGCGTGATCTTTTCGACTTTGATCTCATCTTTGGAGGATATTACATTGATCAACAACAACGAAAAAAAATGGACGCTCAACCTTTATAGATTTGAGCGTCGACTGAACGACTCTTTCATTTTCGACGTCGGCGACGATCAGATTCTTTTCTCGTTTTTTTTTTCAATTCATTTTGATACGCGTCTTCGCGTCTCTGTGAGAGGCTTCGTCCAGCAGTTGCTTGGTTACACACACACACAC
>OY744542.1:7423680-7443680 GCA_963556195.1 Sepiola atlantica
ATTTTTTTATTAATTTCATACGCACATAAAAGTAATCCATGGACACGTGTTTCTGGCTTACAGCCGTCATCAGCATGGTTAACTTAGACAAGGATCGAACTTTCGATATTGATGTCTATAGTCCAGCGTCTTACTAATAGACTACGACGCCCTGTCTAGAAATATGTACGATTTTTATCACCTAAATATTTAATGTATTTTTATGTAATTGTTTTTATTGGTGATTGCAGCGTTCGTTGTTTTTGCTTATTACTATTTCGATTGTTTTACTTCCTAAGTGATTAAGATGCAGAAAATTGCATTATTAGTCGCCCTTAACTTTAAAGGACGTATTTTTTTGTTAATATATATATATTTTATTAATTTTATACGTACATGGCTAACCATATATATATATATATATATATATATATATATATATATATATATATATATATATATATAAAAATAATGCGAAAGTTGTTTCCACCCTCCTAACAATATTAACACCGAGACGACTTATGCTTATTTTATTCTATAGTACAACAATTTGCATATTCGTTTAAAAAACGAACTCTCATAAACTGACTTCATTTTTTTTGTTTTTTAATTGGATGATTGGTTTCATTTAACTATTACGTACAGTTCTATAACTATTACATACAGTTCTATAACTATTACGTACAGTTCTATAACTATGTATGCATATGTTCTATAACTATTACGTACAGTTCTATAACTATTACGTACAGTTCTATAACTATTACGTACAGTTCTATAACTATTACGTACAGTTCTATAACTATTACGTACAGTTCAATAACTATTACGTACAGTTCTATAACTATCTATGCATATGTTCTATAACTATTACGTACAGTTCTATAACTATTACGTACAGTTCTATAACTATCTATGCATATGTTCTATAACTATTACGTACAGTTCTATAACTATTACGTACAGTTCTATAACTATTACGTACAGTTCTATAACTATTACGTACAGTTCTATAACTATCTATGCATATGTTCTATAACTATTACGTACAGTTCTATAACTATTACGTACAGTTCTATAACTATTACGTACAGTTCAATAACTATTACGTACAGTTCTATAACTATGTATGCATATGTTCTATAACTATTACGTACAGTTCTATAACTATTACGTACAGTTCTATAACTATTACGTACAGTTCTATAACTATTACGTACAGTTCTATAACTATGTATGCATATGTTCTATAACTATTACGTACAGTTCTATAACTATGTATGCATATGTTCTACAACTATTACGTACAGTTCTATAACTATTACGTACAGTTCTATACCTATTACGTACAGTTCTATAACTATTACGTACAGTTCTATAAATATTACGTACAGTTCTATAACTATTACGTACAGTTCTATAACTATGTATGCATATGTTCTATAACTATTACGTACAGTTCTATAACTATGTATGCATATGTTCTATAACTATTACGTACAGTTCTATAACTATGTATGCATATGTTCTATAACTATTACGTACAGTTCTATAACTATTACGTACAGTTCTATAACTATTACGTACAGTTCTATAACTATTACGTACAGTTCTATAACTATTACGTACAGTTCTATAACTATGTATGCATATGTTCTATAACTATTACGTACAGTTCTATAACTATGTATGCATATGTTCTACAACTATTACGTACAGTTCTAATAACTATTACGTACAGTTCTATAACTATTACGTACAGTTCTATAACTATTACGTACAGTTCTATAACTATTACGTACAGTTCTATAACAATCTATGCATATGTTCTATAACTATTACGTACAGTTCTATAACTATTACGTACAGTTCTATAACTATTACGTACAGTTCAATAACTATTACGTACAGTTCTATAACTATGTATGCATATGTTCTATAACTATTACGTACAGTTCTATAACTATTACGTACAGTTCTATAACTATTACGTACAGTTCTATAACTATTACGTACAGGTCTATAACTATCTATGCATATGTTCTATAACTATTACGTACAGTTCTATAACTATTACGTACAGTTCTATAACTATTACGTACAGTTCTATAACTATTACGTACAGTTCTATAACAATTACGTACAGTTCTATAACTATCTATGCATATGTTCAGTAACTATTACGTACAGTTCTATAACTATTACGTACAGTTCTATAACTATTACGTACAGTTCTATAACTATCTATGCATATGTTCTATAACTATTACGTACAGTTCTATAACTATTACGTACAGTTCTATAACTATTACGTACAGTTCTATAACTATCTATGCATATGTTCTATAACTATTACGTACAGTTCTATAACTATTACGTACAGTTCTATAACTATTACGTACAGGTTTGTAACTATCTATGCATATGTTCTATAACTATTACGTACAGTTCTATAACTATCTATGCATATGTTCTATAACTATTACGTACAGTTCTATAACTATTACGTACAGTTCTATAACTATTACGTACAGTTCTATAAATATTACGTACAGTTCTATAACTATTACGTACAGTTCTATAACTATTATGTACAGTTCTATAACTATTACGTACAGTTCTATAACTATGTATGCATATGTTCTATACCTAATACGTACAGTTCTATAACTATTACGTACAGTTCTATAACTATTACGTACAGTTCACTAACTATCTATGCATATGTTCTATTACTATTACGTACAGTTCTATAACTATTACGTACAGTTCTATAACTATTACGTACAGTTCTATAACTATTACGTACAGTTCTATAACTATCTATGCATATGTTCTATAACTATTACGTACAGTTCTATAACTATTACATACAGTTCTATAACTATTACGTACAGTTCTATAACTATGTATGCATATGTTCTATAACTATTACGTACAGTTCTATAACTATCTATGCATATGTTCTATGACTATTACGTACAGTTCTATAACTATTACGTACAGTTCTATAACTATTACGTACAGTTCTATAACTATTACGTACAGTTCTATAACTATTACGTACAGTTCTATAACTATCTATGCATATGTTCTATAACTATTACGTACAGTTCTATAACTATTACGTACAGTTCTATAACTATTACGTACAGTTCTATAACTATTACGTACAGTTCTATAACTATCTATGCATATGTTATATAACTATTACGTACAGTTCTATAACTATTACGTACAGTTCTATAACTATGTATGCATATGTTCTATAACTATTACGTACAGTTCTATAACTATGTATGCATATGTTCTATAACTATTACGTACAGTTCTATAACTATTACATACAGTTCTATAACTATTACGTACAGTTCTATAACTATTACGTACAGTTCTATAACTATGTATGCATATGTTCTATAACTATTACGTACAGTTCTATAACTATCTATGCATATGTTTTATAACTATTACGTACAGTTCTATAACTATTACGTACAGTTCTATAACTATTACGTACAGTTCTATAACTATCTATGCATATGTTCTATATTGAGCAAATTTGCGTAGCATTTGGGATTAAAAGGTACTAGCACACACACATATATATATATACATATATATATATATATATATATATATACATACACATATATATATATACATATATATATATATATATATATATATATATATATATATATATATACATATATATATATATATAATTTATTTTTATGTAATTGTTTTATTGGTGATTGCAGCGTTCGTAGTTTTTGCTTACTATTTCGATTGTTTCACTCTGTGAGTGATCTAGATGCAGAAAATGGCATTATAAGTCGCAGTTAACTTTATAGGACGTATTTTTCCTTAATATATTTTTTAAAAATTAATTTTATACGTACATAAAAGTTATCCGTGGACACGTGTTTCTAATCTAATATGCCCCTCACTATCTACCAAGCTCTAACGCCTGTCCCATCGCCGCAATGTTGCATCCTTGTGCTTGTTTTACAAGTCCTTCAATGGAATGTGCTCTCATGAACTTGCTGCTCTGGTGCCCTTTCGACGTAAATACACTCGACCAATCTGACAATTATCTAGATTCTATCCATTCACTGTGGCGGTCCCCAGATGCTAGAGAACCTTCTACTTCAATAGCTTCTTTCCTCGAGCTGCCGGCCTTTGGAACTCTCTTCCTGCTCCCTGTTTCCCCGCTTGTACCAACATGCAGAAATTTAAAACTAATGTGAACAAGCATCTCGCTGCACAGCTCCCAATTGAGGATGACCCGCAAAAATTTCACCTAACCGTAACCCCAAAAACTTTCACCCAAATTCTCAGTATTCCTTTACGTCTAGTGGCAGCTTGCCTTGTTTGGGGTGAACTAAGTTTAAAAAAAATTAGAATCGTTTTCATCCATTTATTTCTTCATATTTGCTTTGTTTGGGGTGAACTAAGTTAAACAAAAAAAAATAGAATCGTTTTCATCCATTTATTTCTTCATATTTGCTTTGTTTGGGGTGAAGTATATTTAAAAAAAAATTAGAATCGTTTTCATCCATTTATTTCTTCATATTTGCTTCGTTTGGGGTGAACTAAGTTAAACAAAAAAAATTAGAATCGTTTTCATCCATTTATTTCTTCATATTTGCTTTGTTTGGGGTGACGTAAGTTTAAAAAAAAATTAGAATCGTTTTCATCCATTTATTTCTTCATATTTGCTTTGTTTGGGGTGAACTAAGTTAAACAAAACAAATTAGAATCGTTTTCATCCATTTATTTCTTCATATTTGCTTTGTTTCGGGTGAAGTAAGTTTTTTAAAAAATTAGAATCGTTTTCATCCATTTATTTCTTCATATTTGCTTCGTTTGGGGTGAACTAAGTTAAACAAAAAAAAATTAGAATCGTTTTCATCCATTTATTTCTTCATATTTGCTTTGTTTGGGGTGACGTAAGTTTAAAAAAAATTTAGAATCGTTTTCATCCATTTATTTCTTCATATTTGCTTTGTTTGGGGTGAACAAAGTTAAACAAAAAAAAATAAAAATCGTTTTCATCCATTTATTTCTTCATATTTGCTTTGTTTGGGGTGAAGTAAGTTTTAAAAAAAATTAAAATCGTTTTCATCCATTTATTTCTTCATATTTGCTTTGTTTGGGGTGAAGTAAGTTTTAAAAAAAATTAGAATCGTTTTCATCCATTTATTTCTTCATATTTGCTTTGTTTGGGGTGAACTAAGTTAAAAAAAAATTAGAATCGTTTTCATCCATTTATTTCTTCATATTTGCTTCGTTTGGGGTGAAGTAAGTTTTTTTAAAAAGGCAGCTTCTTTGAGTGTATTCAACAAACCCCCCTAACCTTAATCCTAACCCGGTTTTCAGGCATCTCTCAAAGGACACCATGAAGGCAGCGTGCTCACGGTTCAAACGTGATGTTGCTAGTCTTAGTCTTTTCTATAAATACTATTATGGCATGCGTTCTTCGGAAGACCCTGCTTCTTTTTTCCAGCTCGTTTGACTCATTCGTCTCGTGGTCTCGACTAATATATAATTTTAATAACATCAGTAAAAGACAGGGGATTTACACTTTAAACGGGCAAGAAAGAAAGACAACGACAAAAAATGTTTTTTATCACATCAGTGCAGAAACGTATCTGTAATTTGATTGGTTTTACTTATTTCTTTCCTTTCTTTTCTCTGCACCCTCTCTCTCTCTCACACGTGATGTTGCTAGTCTCAGTCTTTTCTATAAATACTATTATGACATGTGTTCTTCAGAATTATGTAATCTATTCCCCACTTCTTTTGTTCCAGCTCGTTTGACTCGTTCGTCAAGTGGTCTCCATCAATTTGCTGTTTTGATGCCTCATTGTAATACAGCTTCCTATTCCAGTAGCCTCTTTTTCAAGAACTGCAGGCTTGTGGAACTCTCTTCCTGCTGATTGTTTTCCTCCTACCTATAATCTTGGTTTTTCAAGAATAAGGCCAATAGGAATCTCCTGTCTTTGCGATAATCATATTTGTTCTTGTTAGCTCCTTACCTCAAGTGGCTTCATGCCTTGTCTGGAGCGATAAACAAACAAAAAAAAGAAGCTGATTTTCATGAAATCAAACTCGTGTTCAGACGTCTCTCCAAGGACACCGTGAAGGCAGCGTGTTTCAGATTCAAGTCCCGCCTGGAGGTCGTGGTAGAAGAGCTGTATTCAACAAAAAAGGTCCTCTAAGCCAGTGGTCCCCAAGTGGTCCCCGCGTAAGAAATACAGTTTAGAAATATAGTTTGCATACATGTGCGCAGTTTTTAAAGCTCTTTATCTCAGTTTGTACACTTTGTCATAAGATTAGTCATACGCTTTGTAAGCTTATTCACTAGTGTTATAAGTGTGTTTGTGTGTCTTGTGACTCGTGTTGTGATTGCTCAACAGCAGTTGGCTGCCTTCGGCGTGACCTTGACAATGAGTCACACGCTGTCTTGCGCTCGCTTATACAGGTTGTCTCAAAACGAAGGAAAAAAGTTTTTTGCAAAGAACACGCACTTGAAATGAAATTATTTCAACGATAGATACATTCTTCAAATCTTCAGAACATGAGGTTTTTTATGAAAGGCGATTTATTTTAACGATAGATACATTCTTCAAATCTTCAGAACATGAGGTTTTTTATGAAAGGCGATTTATTTTTTTTACGAAACAAAAATGTCTTAATTTGAATGACTTTTAAAAAAGTGAGTTTTTAAGTTACAAAACGTTCTCAAAATGCCTTCCACCGGCTTGTAACATCAAATCCACACGACAACAATAACGCTTTTATTCTTCTTTTCGTCAATAACGTTTTAACGGTTTTATTCAAGCTTTATTTTAGTTTGAAATAACTTCATTTTACGTGTGTGTTTTGCAAAAAACTTTTTTCCTTCCTTTTGAGACAACCTGTATATGTGAACTCGCTGGCTTTGAAATACAATAACGTTCGCACGAGTTTTGGCGTTATTGTAACACTAGACCCACTTGCTTCATTCGTCCATTATTGGATTTATAGAGTAAATTTTTGTGCTTCATAATTATTTCTTGCATGCACTTTTATTGTTCATATTATATGTACAGTATTGTTTATTTTTTAATTGCACCTTTTCTGTTTAAAAAAATGAACCTAAAGCAGGCATTTTTGAGGGTGGAACGGGTTATTAATTTTCATATTAATTTCAATGTGAAATATTGCTTCGTAATACGAGCTCGGTCTGGTAACGATTTAAACTCGTACTGCGAGGTTATACTGTATTTCCATTTATTTACTCTCTGAGTTTACATTTTTTATTTTCCAGGTTACATCTCGATCCTTTGAACGCTTGAATTTAACCCACAAATTAGCGAAAATGAGTACGAAACAGACGCCATTAGAAAGTTTGCTTTGGAAGAGAAAAAGGCCCAATGAAGAGTCAGAAGAAGAGCCTCCACCATCAAAGAAACAGAAAGTTTTTAGCAGGCAATACCATGAGTCCTATTTGAAATATGGATTTATCGTTACTGGTGATTCCCACGCACAAATCCCGCTCTGCATAATATGCGGTAACCGGCTTTCTAATGAGGCAATGAAACCTTCAAAACTACTTCGCCACTTGAACACCAAACATTCGGAATTAAAACACAAGCCATTGGAGTATTTTGAAATAAGAAAACGTGGACACGAAGCACAGAAGAAAATTTTGAGGGCCACCACATCAATAAATGTGAATGCACTGAGAGCATCATACTTGGTAGCTAACCGCATTGCTAAGGCTAAAAAGTAATTTACTATCGGTGAAGAATTAATCTTGCCCTCCACTAAAGATATTTGCCGTGAAATGCTAGGAGAGGATGCTGTCAAAAAGATAGCACATGTGCCTTTGTCGCCTAGCACTGTGACTAGGCGCATTGAGGAAATAGCTGAAGACATTGAGGCACAATTGTTGGAAAGGATCAATACATCACCGTGGTACGCACTCCAAGTTGACGAATCTACAGATATTGACAAGAAGGCAATGCTACTTGTTTATGTGCGATATCTTTATCAGGAGGATGTGCATGAGGATTTGTTATGTGTATTATCTTTACCAACTAGCACCACAGGAATAGAACTTTTCAAGTCACTGGATGGTTATATGTCAGGACAACTGAAATGGACCTTTTGTGTCGGCATATGCACAGACGGAGCTGCTGCCATGACTGGACGATTGGCTGGTTTAACTACTCGGATTAAGGAAGTTGCACCTGACAGTGAATCCACGCATTGTATCCTTCATAGGGAAATGTTGGCAAGCCGAAAAATGTCACCGGAATTTAATAGTGTATTGAATGATGTTGTTAAAGCTATTAACCACATCAAAGCACACGCCCATAACTCGCGCCTATTTGAGCAGCTTTGTGAAGAGATGGATGCAGAGCACAGATGCCTTCTCTTGCACACAGAAATAAGATGGTTATCCCGAGGAAAAGCGCTAAACAGGGTGTTTGAATTACGAGAGCCATTGAAAAGGTTTTTTTCAGAAAAGAAGTCACCACTGGCAGCACATTTCTGTGACAAAGTCTGGCTCGCAAAACTGGCATATTTGTGTGATATATTCAACCTGCTCAATGAGCTCAATCTGTCCCTTCAGGGAAAAATGATAACTATTTTCAAGTTAGTAGATAAAATAGCCGCATTTAAAGCTAAACTGGAGTTGTGGGGACAACGCGTGAACAAAGGCATTTTGGACGTTTCAAACATTGGCAGGTATTTTTGGTGATACTGATCCTGAGCCTTCATTCTTCCAGTTGGTGCACGATCATCTGTCCTTGCTTTCAAAAGAGTTCGAGCGTTATTTTCCAACGACAAAAGACCCACGAACTGGTAAGGAATGGATTCGACACCCATTTGTCAACAGCCAGGCGAATCTAGTTTATCCATGGAAGAAGAAGATCAACTGCTTGAGATCGCAAATGATGGTGACCTGAAAAGTACGTTTGAAACAACAACTCTGCCGGTGTTCTGGAATAAAGTCTTGGCAGAATACCCTAAGATCGCCACTACAGCACTTAAAACCTTGTTGCCATTTCCGACAACTTATCTGTGTGAAGCGGGGTTTTCTGCAGTAACAGCAACTAAAACAAAATATCGGAATAAACTAGACATAAGCAACACACTCCGGGTGTCATTGTCTTCTATTGCTCCCAGATGGGACCGTCTGATTGCAAAGAAACAAGCTCAAAGTTCTCATTGACTTGGTGTTCTAGTAATGTTAAAATGTTCATGCACTTTATATTCGTTTTTCTGGTGTACCTGTATTTTATTTTGAAAGGAATGTTTAAAGTAAATTTTTAATGTAAACTTTTTAATGATATATTTATTATTATTTCGAGGCTTTTATTTTCATGTTATGTTGTTGGTACGATGCTACATGTAAGTTGCAAGTAAACAATCTACCCCCGGGCCGCGGTAAAATTGTATAACGCTTACCGGTCCGCGGCAACAAAAAGGTTGAAGACCACTGCTCTAAGCGATGACTTTTAATTTTGAAAATAAATCAATTATTGGCCAAGATATGATTCGTTTTCTTCTTTCAAAAATGTGTCAAATTTATCACGAACACTCTGTAAAGTTATCTTGAAATATTTTAAAAGTTGGACCTAAATAGCATTTAAGCTGACATATCAAACTTTGATTCTGACTAGCCAATTTTCATTTGTTATTGTTGTACCATGTTATCGGCATAACATATAAAGTTATCTTGTGAGATTTTAAAAGTTGGACCTGAATAGCATTTAAGCTGACATATCAAACTTTGATTCTGACTAGCCAATTTCCATTTGTTATTGTTGTACCATGTTATTGGCATAACATATAAAGTTATCTTGTGAGATTTTAAAAGTTGGACCTGAATAGCATTTAAGCTGACATATCAAACTTTGATTCTGACTAGCCAATTTTCATTTGTTATTGTTGTACCATGTTATTGGCATAACATATAAAGTTATCTTATGAGATTTTAAAAGTTGGACCTGAATAGCATTTAAGCTGACATATCAAACTTTGATTCTGACTAGCCAATTTCCATTTGTTATTGTTGTACCATGTTATTGGCATAACATATAAAGTTATCTTGTGAGATTTTAAAAGTTGGACCTGAATAACATTTAAGCTGACATATCAAACTTTGATTCTGACTAGCCAATTTTCATTTGTTATTGTTGTACCATGTTATTGGCATAACATATAAAGTTATCTTGTGAGATTTTAAAAGTTGGACCTAAATAGCATTTAAGCTGACATATCAAACTTTGATTCTGACTAGCAAATTTTCATTTGTTATTGTTGTACCATGTTATTGGCATAACATATAAAGTTATCTTATGAGATTTTAAAAGTTGGACCTGAATAGCATTTAAGCTGACATATCAAACTTTGATTCTGACTAGCCAATTTCCATTTGTTATTGTTGTACCATGTTATTGGCATAACATATAAAGTTATCTTGTGAGATTTTAAAAGTTGGACCTGAATAGCATTTAAGCTGACATATCAAACTTTGATTCTGACTAGCCAATTTTCATTTGTTATTGTTGTACCATGTTATTGGCATAACATATAAAGTTATCTTGTGAGATTTTAAAAGTTGGACCTAAATAGCATTTAAGCTGACATATCAAACTTTGATTCTGACTAGCCAATTTTCATTTGTTATTGTTGTACCATGTTATTGGCATAACATATAAAGTTATCTTATGAGATTTTAAAAGTTGGACCTGAATAGCATTTAAGCTGACATATCAAACTTTGATTCTGACTAGCCAATTTCCATTTGTTATTGTTGTACCATGTTATTGGCATAACATAAAGTTATCTTGTGAGATTTTAAAAGTTAGGCTTAAATAGCATTTAAGCTGACATATCAAACTTTGATTCTGACTAGCCAATTTCCATTTGTTATTGTTGTACCATGTTATTGGCATAACATATAAAGTTCTCTTGTGAGATTTTAAAAGTTGGACCTGAATAGCATTTAAGCTGACATATCAAACTTTGATTCTGACTAGCCAATTTTCATTTGTTATTGTTGTACCATGTTATTGGCATAACATATAAAGTTATCTTGTGAGATTTTAAAAGTTGGACCTAAATAGCATTTAAGCTGACATATCAAACTTTGATTCTGACTAGCCAATGTTCATTTGTTATTGTTGTACCATGTTATTGGCATAACATATAAAGTTATCTTGTGAGATTTTAAAAGTTGGACCTGAATAGCATTTAAGCTGACATATCAAACTTTGATTCTGACTAGCCAATTTTCATTTGTTATTGTTGTACCATGTTATTGGCATAATATATAAAGTTCTCTTGTGAGATTTTAAAAGTTGGACCTGAATAGCATTTAAGCTGACATATCAAACTTTGATTCTGACTAGCCAATTTTCATTTGTTATTGTTGTACCATGTTATTGGCATAACATATAAAGTTCTCTTGTGAGATTTTAAAAGTTGGACCTAAATAGCATTTAAGCTGACATATCAAACTTTGATTCTGACTAGCCAATTTCCATTTGTTATTGTTGTACCATGTTATTGGCATAACATATAAAGTTCTCTTGTGAGATTTTAAAAGTTGGACCTGAATAGCATTTAAGCTGACATATCAAACTTTGATTCTGACTAGCCAATTTTCATTTGTTATTGTTGTACCATGTTATTGGCATAACATATAAAGTTATCTTGTGAGATTTTAAAAGTTGGACCTAAATAGCATTTAAGCTGACATATCAAACTTTGATTCTGACTAGCCAATGTTCATTTGTTATTGTTGTACCATGTTATTGGCATAACATATAAAGTTATCTTGTGAGATTTTAAAAGTTGGACCTGAATAGCATTTAAGCTGACATATCAAACTTTGATTCTGACTAGCCAATTTTCATTTGTTATTGTTGTACCATGTTATTGGCATAATATATAAAGTTCTCTTGTGAGATTTTAAAAGTTGGACCTGAATAGCATTTAAGCTGACATATCAAACTTTGATTCTGACTAGCCAATTTTCATTTGTTATTGTTGTACCATGTTATTGGCATAACATATAAAGTTCTCTTGTGAGATTTTAAAAGTTGGACCTAAATAGCATTTAAGCTGACATATCAAACTTTGATTCTGACTAGCCAATTTCCATTTGTTATTGTTGTACCATGTTATTGGCATAACATATAAAGTTCTCTTGTGAGATTTTAAAAGTTGGACCTGAATAGCATTTAAGCTGACATATCAAACTTTGATTCTGACTAGCCAATTTTCATTTGTTATTGTTGTACCATGTTATTGGCATAACATATAAAGTTATCTTGTGAGATTTTAAAAGTTGGACCTAAATAGCATTTAAGCTGACATATCAAACTTTGATTCTGACTAGCCAATTTTCATTTGTTATTGTTGTACCATGTTATTGGCATAACATATAAAGTTATCTTATGAGATTTTAAAAGTTGGACCTAAATAGCATTTAAGCTGACATATCAAACTTTGATTCTGACTAGCCAATTTTCATTTGTTATTGTTGTACCATGTTATTGGCATAACATATAAAGTTCTCTTGTGAGATTTTAAAAGTTGGACCTAAATAGCATTTAAGCTGACATATCAAACTTTGATACTGACTAGCCAATTTTCATTTGGTATTGTTATACCATGTTATTGGCATAACATATAAAGTTATCTTGTGAGATTTTAAAAGTTGGACCTAAATAGCATTTAAGCTGACATATCAAACTTTGATTCTGACTAGCCAATTTTCATTTGTTATTGTTGTACCATGTTATTGGCATAACATATAAAGTTATCTTGTGAGATTTTAAAAGTTGGACCTAAATAGCATTAAAGCTGACATATAAAACTTTGATTCTGACTAGCCAATTTTCATTTGTTATTGTTGTACCATGTTATTGGCATAACATATAACGTTATCTTGTGAGATTTTAAAAGTTTGACCTAAATAGCATTTAAGCTGACATATCATATATTATTGTTGTACCATGTTATTGGCAATAGAATAACACACTCTGCTACAGTTTATTAAAATAATTATGTTTCACTTGGACAACTAGGAATATGGAAACAAGTTCTAATCATTTAACGTCACTTGTCTCTTGTTCAGGGATCTGACGTTTTCTGAAATTACTGTTTACGGTTCAGCTGTTTCTAAATTACACTGCCCAGTCTTGTCCAATCACTTGCTTCCAAGTTTTCCTTGACCGGCTAATCTTCCTGCAATTTAGTACTTTTTAATACAGTACAATTTAATGCTTTTGAACGGTTTATCCAGGAAGGTGAACATTCTACATGATCATACTAGCATAACACATTAATCTTTAGGATAACCTCCATGCTCGGCATGTGTAGTGCTTTCAGTAAATCCTCTGACCTAATGTGTTGGGTTTGATCAAATTTCACATTGCAGGGCCCAGCATCTACTGCCATATATCATGACGCTCCTCACACAGCTGCTATACAACTTACCCCGATGTAGATATTATCAGAGGCAACAACTCACAAAATCTCACCCTTTGTGGCCGTACTAAGTTCATGAATAACTACTTTTTTTTAATTGAAGAATATAGAAAGAGTTACAAGTAAAATTTTATTTCTTTTTTTGTATAAGTTTAGAAAAATGTGCAAATGAATAAAAATTAAAAACTATGACTTCACTGCATCCCGGGCAACGCCGGGTAGGGACAGCTAATTATGTAACTAATTAATTATAATAATAATAATATTATTATTATTATCATATTATTATTATGATATAATATTAATATTATTATTATTATTATCATCATCATTATTGCTTGAATAACAACAAAGTAAATAAATGTTGTTATAGATGTTAGTTATTTTTTTATGGAAATCGCTCCAGACCAGACATGAAGCCAATTGATTTAAGGAACTAAAAAAAATTTTTAAAAACTACTTCCAGGTCTAAAACTAGCCAACGATAAGCGTTAGATGGATAGATTCCGACCCAGAAAACAGCAATTCTCACCCCTTTTGTCAGAAACATCGCTCATGGAATGTGAGGACTAAATGGCAAGATAAAGAAATGATCTTCTGCAGTTTAATAAAGTTATTATTTTAAAAATATTGTTTTATGGAAATCGCTCCAGACAAGGCAAGAAGCCACTTGATGTAAGGAGCTAAAAAAATACTACTTCAAGGTACAAAACCCATCAATGATAAGTGTTATATAGATAGATTTTGACCCAGAAAACAGCAATTCTTCCTCTTTTGTCAGAACCAGTGTAAGGAGTGGCAGCAGTAGTAGATCTGAGTATGAGAGTGACATTTCTAAGACTTCTTCTATGGAAGAATATCTTAGGAGAAATGCTGTAAAGATAGAAAAAGGGACAGAAAGGAACGCATGTTATCCAAAAACACACACTAAGCACTTGCGTAAATGGCTGACGAAGCAGATTCGCACATATATAATTATCATTCTGACGTTTTCTCTTAGAGGGTCAGACGATAAGGCTTTTATTTATTTATTTTTTTTTGTTACACCCGCTCATTTCATTGATTAAAAAATATTTCCTCTGAAATTTATCCTACGATTTTGTTGTACGCGAAATTTACATACATATATATATATATATATATTTATGGAAACGCTCCAGATAAGGCATGGAGTCACTTGATGTAAGGAGCTTAAAAAGTATACCAATTCAAGGTGAAAAACTAGCCAACGATAAGTGTTAGATGGATAGATTTGAACCCAGAAAACAACAATTCTTCCCCCTTTGTCGGAAACATCGCTCATGGAATGTGAGGACTAAAGGACAAAATAAGGGAACCGAGAGTTACGAGGCTGCCGAAAGTAAAAGTTAGTCACTTTCTACTCTCTGTTTACTACACTTCTTCATTCTTTATTGTTATATAAACAAAGAGCGATTATATATATATATAGATATAGATATATATATATATCACTGATGATCTGTGAAACAGCGAAAAAGTCTGTATGTGGATGACTATATATAAAGCTCCCCCCGGGTAGAGCTTATTTTTGTAAGGGTATCGCCAACTGCCATTAGCTTTAAGGCATAGCTCATTAGGTAAAACTAATTCGAGCTCCCGGCATTTGCAATGTTTACATTGAGATATTACTTACATTCAGTCAGTGTCGATGATGGCGTAGGGGGTTAGCAGCGCCGACTGTCAGCTTGACGGTTACGTTTCGATCCCGGCTTGAGGCACTAACTGGTCTAGCTGCACTGATGAGCTGTGAAACAGCGAAACAGTCTATATGTGTATATATATATATATATATATATATATATATATATATACACACATATAGATATGTGTATATATATATATATATATATATATATATATATATATATAGAAAGATAGATAGACAGAAACAGAGAGAGGTAGCAACTCTTCCTTAATGCATTCATCATTGAAAACCATAAAGCATATTGGAGTTAATTTTAAGTTGTGTCCACAGATTTCAAAGTTTTCTTATTTTTCATTGAAAATTCATTTCTGGATTTAAACATTTAATTTAATTAAATTTAATTAAATCTGAATTTAATTAAATTTAATTAAATTAGTTAATTAAATTTAATTAAATCTGAATTTAATTAAATTTAATTAAATTATTTAATTAAATTTAATTAAATCTGAATTTAAACATTCATTTCATTGAACATTTTTCATTTGAAAGAGCATTTTTCTATATCTATATATCTATCTATCTATCGAGAGAGAAAGAGAGAGAGAGAGAGAGAGGTAGCAACTCTTCCTTAATGCATTCATCGTTGAAAACCATAAAGCATGCGTCCACAGATTTCCATGAGAAGCTGCGTCATCACATTCAAGTCTGAAAGAGCATTTTTCTATATCTATCTATCGAGAGAGAAAGAGAGAGAGAGGTAGCAACTCTTCCTTAATGCATGGACGTTTTCGTTTTGTTTTTCTTTCATGCAGTCGTCGTAGAAGCTATTGAACGAAAAGTGAAAAAAAATGGAAGAAGGTATATACATTGTTCGGCTCTGAACGAGCGAATATGCATGTGTAAAATTTCAAAAAAATAACAAAATAACATTTTTTTTATTTAAAATAGTTTATTCAAAAGAAAAATTAATAAATTTAAATTTTATAATAGCATTTAAAAAAATAATAATTTTGTAAAAAAAAAAAAAAGAAAAAAAAAAAAGAAAATAAAAAAAAACAAAAACAGTATAGGTAAAAATAGAGAAATAAAAATCAAGACTCCCGGGCAACGCCGTGTCGGAACAGTTAGTATATAAGAAACAAATCAAAGGTTATAGAACCAATCAATATCTCCATAACATTTTATATAAAATGGTATTAATAATGTTCCGTAACTAAAGAGCATGCTTTCGTCCAAAGTTTCGATATATACGTCAATTTTTAACAAGATATATAATACAAATTTTAAAATTAAAAAGAGAAAAATAAGAAAAGGATATAAGTAAAAAAAAAAAAAAATGCAGATATATATGACATGTTTGACGACCTCTAAAATTTTTGTTCAATTTTTTTTTTTATAATTGAAAAAAAAAAAAAAATCGTTTAATATTTTAGAAAGGGGTTCAGTTTTTTCTATACATGTTCCATGTAAAATGCTGCGCCATGCTGTTTTTTTTTTTTAATTATCATATTTACAAATACAACAAAAGATTCTCTAGGATATGCACTTTGAATTTTTAAAAGAAATCAATTATTAGCCAAGATATGACGTTTTTCCTTTCCTTTCCAAATAGTATAAAATCTATCCCAAACATTCTCTAAAGTTATCCTGTTATGTATAAAAAATAGCAAAGAGTGGCCACCTCTTTTGCATAAAACTAGGTTAAACAAAATATAGCCCACATTACGACCCCTTACACTCCTAAATTCATGATGATTCGTTAATTAGTTTTATAACAATTTGATTCAATTAATAATTTTATTAACCGAACGATACAGTAATCATTAAATTAACTTTCAAAATGTTATTTATAAAAAAATTAATACTTATGTAAAAATAAAAAAAAATAGAACGATATAAAAAAATTGTTTTTAAATTGAACAGCAAAAATTTTATACGGTCAGTAACATTTATACGTCTGCAAAAGACATTCGTTACACTTCAGTGTTATCTTGACATCAGATAAACACATTTTTAAACCCTTAGGGTTAGACATATTTTTCCTTCACCATACATTTCAGTTTTTAGTAACAAAGAGGGGAAAGGGGTTAAATATCTTAATATCAAAGTATTAAACCAGGCATGGGCGATTCTTTTTTGAAGAGCGGCCCGTGGGGCTCAACTAATCTATAAAACAAATTTTCCATTTAAGATACCACAACCCTTTTCACTACAAAAGAATGTATGCATAGAAATAATCTAACATATAAAGTTGTCTTGATGGATTTATAAAGTTCGACCTAAATAGCATTCTGTCTGACATATAGATACTTGATTTGGACTAGCCTATATTTTTTGTTTTTCCTTCAATTATGTTATTGGGATACGTATACTTTATTTTGCCTCAATTTTTCTAAAAAATACTTATTCCTGCTAAGTAAACTGTTAGAGTGGAGACATTTTTCATTATAGAAATAGATTAAAGGGAAGTTATCATGTGCAAGTATACTGAGTTCTCTCCCTTGAATTCTTCAAAAATAATATATAGTAATTAAATTCTGCAACTTCAGGCACGTCTGTTTGTTGCGCGTCCACATTAATTACACATTTGTTATGAATTTTTTTTTCTTTCTGAAATTAGACGTCCCATCAGGAAAGCTATGCGGACTACTGTTCACCCATGCCTGTGCTAGATGGTTAGTTCCATAAAAAAAATAAAACTCATTTGTAAAACCTTGGAAATTAAAACCTTACATTATACACATCAATTAAGTCTTAAGAGTCTTTAAGGGATTACTATTTTTTTTTTTTTTTTTAATGAAAAAAAAAAAAAATTTATTTTAATTAAAAAAAAATTTTTTTTAAATTAAAAAAATTATTTTATTTTTTTTTTTTTAATTTTTTAAAAACTTTTGTTTTTACTTAATTTGGGGCGGGTCTTACTAGTATAAAATGTTTACATAGTTATATATAATACATTTTTAATTTCCATTTAAAATTTTAATAAAGTGATACCTTAGAACGCAAACACAAATAAAGGCAGTCACATCGTACAGTAGTATCGAATTGTGCACAAACACTAGAAGAAAAGTACTATTTTGTAAGAATTAAAGTATTTGCCAGTAATTTTCAAAAGCATTATTTTCAGATCGTATTTAGTTAGAAGATTAAACCGTTTGCAAATAAACTGAATAATCACCAAATAAAATAAATAATCACCTAAAAAGAAAAATCAGCTATGGTGAAGAACTCTTATTGTTTGTAATTGAATAAAAACAAAATTTTAAATTAAAAATGTTTTTTACAAAATATCTTACTAATTTCCATAGTTTTATGTATCAATCAATACATAAAACTGACTAAATACATAAATCACTTGTTATTTGCGTTTAAATTAAAACTTTCAAGTTTGTGTTCTAAGGTATTACCATAATATAAAAATAAATAAATAATTCTTTTTAATAAATTGAGGTTTTTTTTAATTAAAAACAAATTGAAATAAAATTAAATCCAAGGATTATTTTATGAAATAAAGAAAATTCAGAATTAAGAGTTAGTATGGATGAGGAAGATCCCAGAAAATAGAAAAAAGAATTTCTCAGAACATTCTGAGAATTGGTTTAAAATGCTGTTAAAAAATACAGCGAACACTAGAATCTGATCTTAAAGACAAAAATCCTCAAAGACCAGGGTACTTCCACTTATAAATCGTCATAATTGTTATCACAATTATCAGCATGTTTTATTGTTGTCATCTTTATAAAAAAAAAAATATTTTCATGAAAAAAAGACTTATTTTCATGAAAAAAAAAAAAAAAATTATTTTCATTAAAAAAAAGATAAAAAAGATGGGGGGGGGGGGGAATTTTTTTTTTAACCAAATTCAAAATACACTTTTGAAAATAGAAAAAAAATATACAGCATTTTAAAAACTTTTGGGGGCCACTCAAAAAAAAAAATGAAATAATAATAATCTATAAAAACATTTTTTCTATTTTTACAAAAAGATTTTCATATTTTTTTTTTTTTTTACAGATCTGTTCAGGATCTAGATTTAGACCACAAAATGAGTATAATATATATATATATATATATATATATATATATATGTGTGTGTGTGTGTGTTTTAAAACCAATTTCCCTGACAAAACGTTTAAAATATTATCAATAATTTCAACCATTAAAAAAATCACTTCCGGTTGAATTACCTCCCTTTATTTTCAGTAGAAGGACAGAAAATCTGCTGCTTCATATATACGACAGAAGTGCCAAAAAATGTATATATAGATATAAAACCAAAAATATAAAAACAAAAACAAAACGAATTTTTTTTTTAGGTAAAAACAAAAAATAGAACAGTATTTGGCTGTAAAATTGAATGACTCGAGTGATTGGCAGCAATTCGGTGCAGAACGGTTATGTTAAACATAACACCCTAAAACGTGTTAGTCATCTGAAGAATCCCCCACGGCATGAAACCAATGGTTATGATCGACTAAAAAAAAAAAAACATGTACTCTATTCAGTTATTATAACGCTCTGCTTGAGAAGGCATTGAGTACTGCATAGAAATGTAAATCTGAAATTTTGTGAGCTGGTTTTAAAAGCCGAAGCTTATATATATATATATATATATATATATATACATACATACAGAGGTTTCCTTCCTCTTAACCATTTTCTTTCTTTTTTATGCACCTTTTATTCTTATATAATTTTGTATGCTATCTACCATATCGCAGAATGGTTCTAAAGTGTAGTGTTTTATCATTATTATTATAATTTGATATGCAAATTATCATACATCCGGCAACACAAACTCCATTTTAGCCTGATGATTCCCTATGGGGATGAAACGCGGAAGCCTCTGTGT
>OY744542.1:7448680-7478680 GCA_963556195.1 Sepiola atlantica
AAAAAAAAAAAAGAAAAAAAAAATTAAAAAGAAAATTTTTTTTAAATTAAAAAAAAATTTTTTTTTAAATTTAAAAAAAAAAGCAAATAAAAAAAAAAAAAATAAAGAAATAAAATAAAAAAAAAAATTTATTTTTAAATTAAAAAAAAAAAAAAAAATTGAACAAAAAAAAAAACAAGAAGAAGAACGGCAGCATCTTCGGATTTTAAGTTAAGGGGAGGCCGCAGTTTCAGAAAATTCAAAGCGATTTCAAACTTTTTAAAAGTATATTTTGTTTAATACTTACTTTAGTTTTTATTACTAAGGAGTCACCACTTATTAAAGCTAAAAGCTATTCGAGGATAAGGGTTAAGAAGATAGGTAGATTGTCAGTTGAATAATGATGAATATTATGAGAGGATTGAAAATAATAAATGTAACAAATATAACCAAAATTTTTTTACTACTCTAATAATAATTGGATTATTACGACGACTGATCTCATCTTGATATAGCCGAACCGCAACCGCAATTACTTATTTCATCTTGGATGTTATTCTTACAATGTTTTGGATGCTGTAACCTCCAACCTTCTTCACGTATATCTTGTCGAACTCAAAAATCTTTCCGTCGAACTCCATTATTTTACCCCTATTATATTGTCGACCGAAAGACGTCTTGATAGCAATAACATTTCTTCTCCTACGTTCATTAATTTATTTTCTTTTAATCATGATACTAAAGTAAAAAGAAAAAAAGAACATTCTCAATCATCTAATAATTACTTTCGGTTCTACTTAAATACAATATAATTGGTTTTTTCTTTTGCTGTAAACACAACAACATTTAAAGTTTGTGGCCAGATTTGTCAGAGAGTGGGTTCCTTGCTTCCCATCAAAGGGGAATTTCCACGGTTTCTACAAATATACAGGGTGTCTCAAAAAAATGTACTCACTCTTAGAATGACGAGAAAACCTTTATTTACCTTGGTGCGCGTTATCAGCTTTGTTTGAACAATAATGGTCATCAGTTTGAACATTTGCGAACATGATTCTTCAATTACATCTCTCATGTATTCGATGCTATTTCATTTCACTCTATGTTCATAAATAAAAGTTTTCTCATCATTCTACGAGTGAGTACATTTTTTTGAGACACCCTGTATTTTCTGGGTGATGAACAGCAAGAAGCGGCGATTAGATATAACTCTTTCTCAAACACTAAATTAGATATTGTTCTTGCATTGCAAAGCATGCTTCACAGCGAAAATTTATATATCCAACAATTTCAGATGGCGATGGAGCATAATGGAGGTGATGACTTGAAAGTGGTTACACATGCTGACAAAACTCCTACAGGAGAACATGAACGACGTTTCAATGCTCCCGAGGCACGTGAAGTTGCTGTTGTAATAGTGGGTCAGGAGTTTCTATCATCGGGACATCATTTGGCATCTTCGAAGCAAACAACTTCAGCGCATCTCTGAAACAAATCGGGCATATGATGCTTTACAGTACCCGATCATTCATTGGACAGGTCAAGAAGGCTATCATTTCACTGTTTGGAAAACAAATCCTCACACCACTCAGTTAGTAGTAGGAAAAAAGATTTTATTTTGGTAATAAAGGCCTCCCTAAATAGCATCTAACTTTGCTTCCGACTTGCCAATTTTTATTTGTTGTTTGATATGTCAACTTAAATGCTATTTAGGTCCAACATTCAAAATCCCACAAGATAACTTTATACGTCATGCCCATAATATGGTATGATTTCAGACGCCCTTACACCGAAGCTGAAATAGGCGAGGACACCCTGGAGGTGGTAGACTACTTTTGCTATCTGGAAGATATGCTGAGTACTAGTGGTGGCTGCGGTCTGTCGAGTATCCATTTTCGAGAATAGACGAGGCCGAGGTAGTAATCCCAGGAAGTCCACCCTCACAGGCCTCGCATATCCCCTTTTTATATCTGAATATAAGTCAAAAGAAAAAGAATAACGCTAACCCTAACTCCGATCTCTCTTGCAAAAAGAGAGTAGAAAATAGGCCATGGGTTTAAAAAGAGAGTAGAAAGTGACTAACTTGGGTTTACTTTCGGCAAAGGGGGGAGAATTGCTGTTTTCTGGGTTGGAATCTATCCATCTAAGACTTATCGTTGGCTAGTTTTTGACCTGAAGTAGTATTTATTAGCTCCTTACATCAAGTGGCTTCATGCCTTGTCTGGAGCGATCTCCATGAAAAAAAAAAAAATCCTAAACAAGTACGAGCGTGAATACATATATATATATATATATATATATATACAAAAAATATAGAAACAATGGACAACTAACGTACCTTCTGCCATCGCCCTGTCTTTTGCTTCTTGTATCATTGGTTTGTAACGTTCGGCGAGTTTCTCTGTCACAGTCTTGTGCGGCGCATTTCCCCTCTCCGGGTGGTGGTATTTACATTTGTTCCCGTACGTACATTTCTTCCCGTACGGACATGTTGGGGGTAAAGGCTCTGGTGCTGTCGGGGTTTTGCGCAAGAAATTATCAAGACTGGGACCGTGTCGACCAAGTGGGTCATCGGGAGGCATGAACCTAAAAAAAAGAGAACAAATAAAACAATTTAGTTTTAAAATAATATTGTCGGTTCTCCGTAAAGGGAAGGTGACAGTGGTTAATGACGCGAACTGACAGCCTAGGTGTGCCAAGTTCATAATGGCTTCCATGTTTTCAAAATGAGGCTCCTTTATGATACCCTTTAGCTTAATTTTTAGTTTAAAATAAAGATGAAAAAAATTTTTTTAATTTTTAAAAATTTTTAATTTAAAAGATTTTTTAATTTTTATTAATTTGAAATAAAAAATTTTAATTTTTTATATTTATTCATTATTTTTTAAAATTTTTGATTTAAAAAATATTTTTAAATTTTTATTAATTTGAAATAATTTAAAATTTTTATTAATTTGAAATAAAAATTAAAAAAAAATTTTTATTCATTTATTTGTTTAAATTTGATTTTAAGAATATTTTTTAATTTTTATTAATTTGAAACAAAAATTAAAATTATTTTTTTTTATTTATTATTTGTTTAAATTTTTAATTTAAAAAATATTTTATTTTTTTTTTATTTAAAAACATTTTTTACTTATTTTATTTATTTATTTTTTTGTTTTAATTAATTTATTTTTTTTATTTAAAAAACATTTTTTTAATTTAATGATAATGAAATAGTTTCTTGAAGCAGCTTTTAAATTTTAAACTTGAAAAGACACAAATCAGATGCAAAAATGTTTAATTTAATTTTTTTTAATTTTGAGCTTAAAACTTTCTTCAGTGCCGTAACGTGTTTCATATTAGTAATATAAATATTACCCTTTTTTTTAGTCACACTGGTTGTTTTCGTGCTGTGTGTTGTCATAAAACAGTGTATTTGTTGAAACACTTCTTCATTAAGAACGTTAACGGCTTAAGACTTGTCGGGAAATTTAACGAAAAGGAAATAGTTTGGTATTTCTTAAATTTGAAAATTGGCCAATGAAACTGCTAGAAGCCACGAATACAGGGCAAATATTTTTTTTTTTCAGGAATAAATCCCTTCTTCAGAGACTGGTGTTTCATATTATTAACAAATATTTTTAAATTTTTTATTTATTAAAAAATTTTTTTTTTATTTAAATTTAATTTTTTATCTATTTAAAAAATTTGTTTAATTTAAATTTAAATTTTTTATTAAAAAACAAAAAGTTTTTTATTCAAATTTAATTTATTTATTTAAAAAAAATTTCTATTTAATTTCATTTTTTATTTATTTAGTTAAATAAAAAAAAACAAAGAAAGAAACAAAAAAACTCACTTGTCTTCCATAAATGAATACATTAAAAGACGTTCCTCGACAACTTTTCGAAATCCTTCATTCTCGTTAAGCAAGTCTCGGTAATTATCATTTGAAACAACAATTCCGTCAAGTTCATGGGCAACTTTAAGAATGTATCTGTCATCGTAGCAGGCAACTCGCCGGCCTTTGATCGTTCGAGCTGGGGTGAACACGAGAATTCTTTCTTTTTCCAATTCCATCAAAATTTCTTGGTCTGTTAAAATAAAAGAGAAAGAATACCCAAAATAAAAGTAAGTCCATATGAATCAGAAATGCTGAAAGTAAACCCTTTCTACTTTCTACTCTTCTTTTGTTAGTTTTTTTTAAAAATGGAAATCGCTCCAGACAAGGCATGAAGCCACTTGATGTAAGGAGCTAAAACAAAACTGCTTCAGGTCAAAAACTAGCCAACGATAAGTGTTAGATGGATAGATTCCGACCCAGAAAACAGCAATTTTTCCTCCTTTGTCAGAAACATCGCTCATGGAATGTGAGGACTAAAGGACAAAATAAAGGAAGCAAGAGTTACGAGGCTGCCGAAAGTAAAAGTTAGTCACTTTCTACTCTCCTTTTACGGCATATCAACCAGTGATACAGTTTTGTATAATATGCAGGACGGTTGGGGGAGACCGTGAGTAGTTGATAGGGTAAGTTTAGAAGATATCACACCACAATCTTCCTATCATTTTAGTTAGAAAATTCACGGTAATCCTGTACTACTTGGTCTCAGAAACGATCGTACACAAAAACTTATGTGTATGTTGACTTTTTGGAACTGATATATTCAATGATGAATATGTCATAATTTTGTCTATTTCTAAATGATCATATATATATATATATATATATATGGGAAATGAAAAAGAAAAAAAACCAAGAGATATGTTTTATATATTCATCAACGTTTCGTCTTTATTGTAAGACTTCCTCAGGATGATAATTTGAAGAAAAATGTCATGCAAGTACATCGGAATATTGGGTTGACATGATGGGTTGATGAGGAAAAGTAGTGGCCGTGGCTACTAAGAGCGCTGGAGGAGAGGAAGTCTTACAATAAAGACGAAACGTTGATGAATATATAAAAAATATCTCTTGGTTTTTCCTTTTTCATTTTCCATATATATATATATATATATATATATATATATATATGGATTGCGTCAGGGGTGATTTCAGGTCAGAGTGGACCTACAAGTAATGCTAACTAGGGGTGACTCCCCACTGCATAAAAGCTACCAAATTGGGGCCCTCAACACTGGATGCACTTAAGGTCACACCCAAGACCCAAGTTCATTCCAGGACACACAAGTGAGAATTAAAGATGAGAGACTGTACGTAAGGACGGGAATCAAACAAAAAAGCTGACGTTACCTGTGATCGGCGCATCTTTACGAGGGGACTCTTTACGCCATAACGGTACGAACACGACGATCTTTCGATGACCTCGCTGCTTAAAGTAATCCACTGCGTATTTGATTCCTTTGCACGAGAACACTTCTCGGTTACCATGCCTACAAAGAAAACGGAAACAATTTTAGTATATCTGAATCAGTTTGTCTGCTTCTCCATTTTACATCACATCAACCCCTTTTTTTTGGGGGGGGGGGGTTATTCAACACGATACATATTGGATCATGAATTCGGTTCAACGTTAGTTTTACATGCTGACCCCCCCCCCCCCCAATAGATCATGTTTTAAATATGTACGCGTGAAAGAGACAAAAGGAAAAACAAATTAAAAACAGCAATTCTTCCCCCTTTGTCAGAAACATCGCTCATGGAATGTGAGAACTAAAGGACAAAATAAGGGAAGCGAGCCTTCATAACATAATAGTTTAGCAGGATTTTGAAATAGGCTTCGCAGCCCCTAAATTCCGACTCTTCTTCACCGTGGCAGGGCCAAAATAGTCTGTCTGGAAGGAACTTCCGTTCTTGGCAGGGTAAACTATGGTGGACAAGTTTAGCACCCTGCAGTATTAGGCCTGAAACTCAGCTAACCAGGCTCTGGTGAAAATCCGGGAGTCAATATCAGGATCCGTCGCTCTCTGGTCGTCTCTGTCTCAGCGTGTGACAAGCACGGACGTGTCAGGCACAAAACCGCAAATCCATGGAGTGAGTATAACAATGGTACTTCTGCACACTTGCAATGGCCATTCACTTTGTGTGTTCTGGGCCAAACCTTCCCCGACTTTGTATGCAACAAGCGAGACTTGCTTCTTTGAACGTTGAAGATAAAAACCTGCAATCTTGCAGGGGTAATGAATAGCTATGGCCGCCGACGAGGACTTTATGCAAACCAGAAAAAATAGCAAAGTGCAACAAGCCATGTAAAAGTGCAACAAGCCATGTAAAAGTGCAACAAGCCATGTAAAAGGACAATTACAAGATGTGTTGTACGTCTATATACCGTCTGAATGTTTGTTCAAGGCGACTTTAAACCTGGATACGATGGGCATCGTCACTATTTCTGGTAAGCTGTTCCAGTTAGGGTTAGGGTTAGGGGCAGAATCACCGACAGAGAATGCTGCCTTCTAATAAGACGAAAGTGTCGATGGTACGTCTTTTGCTGGGTACAATGCGATACTAAGTTACTTAATTACAAATTACGTAAGAATTCTATTTCACTGATAAATCACTCACTCTCACTCACTATCCAGGTTTATCGTCTATGTTCCCTTCAACAAGAAGTTCGACGTCGTCTGGTTGTCTTTATACTAAGTCTCCAGTGCTCACGGTTGCGGAGATTGACTGCGTCTGATGGTTTCTTTCGATGTTTTCCTAAGGCGCTCGGCTTTCTTTTTGCTGTCAAGCCTTAGGTCTATGCAACTGCTGATATACCCCTTGCTTCTTTCAACATGCTCGAACCATCAAAAATGCTGGGTTTACGTGATCGAATAAATAATGCTTTGATAATGGGGAGGCGAAGGCTACAATTTGAAACATCGAAGCATTATTCATTTAAGCACCTAAACCCACCATCAACCAAGCTCGATACGAGGGTGGGGAGGGTATATTAAAAATTTTTTTACAACGTTCTTAATCGACTTTCGTAATAAATACAGTTTTAATTTGTAACCTCATCACGTGCCTGACTACGACTCATGCGAGTTGAAAATGTTTGCAAATATAGCGAGTTCCTATTTACTCTGGAGCACAACATTAGATCGTTGGGCCACCAACTTGAAAAATTGGATCAGAAAAAGAACAGAAATTTTCACTTCTGTTTAATCAAACATGTATCAAAGAAATAATGCTGCCAAAATATACAAGTATATATATATATATAGAGAGAGAGAGAGAGGGAGAGAGAGTGAGAAGGGGAGAGTGCGAGAAGGGGAGAGTGCGAGAAGGGGAGAGTGCGAGAAGGGGAGAGTGCGAGAAGGGGAGAGTGCGAGAAGGGGAGAGAACGATTTAAAAAGAAAGATGTAACACACTTTTTTACCCGTTCTATTTTGTTATGCAGCATCCCGGGCAACGCCGAGTATCCCTGCTGGTAAAAAAAAAAAAAAGTAACAATATGTAAAATACTTACTGCATGGCAACATTACTTCCATCAATAACGATCCTTCGTAAATTATTCCCGTCATCGTCGTCGTCGGGGGTCGGGCTGGGGACTTTGGTATCCTCTAAGGCACTTTCTGGCGGTGGGCTCAATCCCAACTCGGGCTCCTCAGACGCCCTTGGAGTTCGCGCAAACAACTTGATGAGCTCCGCAAGGAGGACATCGCTCTTCTCCGCTTCGGGCCCGAGTTTCTTTAGCACTGTCATGAGGTGAGACTCGTCGTAGCCCAAGCGTATCGCGTAATCCACTTTCGACATATAGCTCGGATCCGACCGGATCTTCTGTTCCTCCTCGTTGCCGCTGGAGTCCATTTCGCTATTCCAGTCGTCCTCTTCTGTTTCCGAGGTAGAGTTGTGGGGAGCGTCGGTGTCGTGATGAGGGGGGTACTTAGCTTCCAGACTTTCGGGTTTCTTAGCCATTTTTGCAAAAGTGTCCAAATTATTCTGTATGGAACACATGCTGCTGGTTATGTTGCGCGAATGCAAGTTGAAATTCTTCTGCGTTTTTAACAAATCATTTGGTGGAACTACCAATAACATTCTACAAGGTGACGATAACTGGTTGGGTTATGCGTTTTCGGTGGTCGTGCAAGCACTTCGCAATGTAATCCTGCGAAAATAAGCAAACGAAAATAATTAGAAAATTATCTGACCAGATAACGTGTGTACGTGTGTGATCATTGTTATGAAACATGGAAAAGAAAAGGAAAACCTAAAAAGTTTTGTCTTTATTGAGAAAGATGCAACGTTGATGGATCATTTAGGTTTCAGGCACCCCAAAAATAAACAAATATGAAAGGGACGAATTCAGGTCTACACTGTTTTCTTAGACTTCTGGTTGACTTTAAACAAACGGATAATAAAGTATTTAAAAAAAATTAAAACTAGTCCGAGTTGTTTGTTTTTTCTTCACAATGTCGATTTTTAACATAGGGAAAGATTCGCCAGTGATGCATATATTAAACGAGTGAATCAACAAATATTTGAGAATCTGTTGAATTTGAAAACAATATTTTTTAATTTTAAATTTATAAATGGAAAGAAAAAGGAAGAAAATAAAAGAAAAAGGAAAAGAAAGAAAAAGGACGAAACCGGATGTTAAATAAAACGACTTTATTGTGTTAATAAACAATTCCGAGTTTGAAAACAAAAACAAAAATTTTTAATTAAAAAAACTTAACCTTATTGTTAAAACCTAACCTAAAACCACGTTTTAGCTTTAACAAGCACTACAAAAAAAAAAAAATTTAAAAGTAAAAACAGTAATTTACAGTATTTTTTGTTAAAAAATATCCCTGCCACCAACGGAAAACTGAGTTTTGCAACAAAGAAGAAAAGCAGTGCGCGCACACGTCCATGACCTACTTTTGTGAGTTATGTCTAGACATGTGTTGGGTTAGAGTTATGGCCCAGACGATAACGCTGACATGGATGAAACCCTCATTTATCCCCGTAAAGAATGGCCATAGGTCGTTTATGTAGATATTGTCCACATAGACGACCCGTGGGCATTATCTACTGGACAAGGACTAATATATATATATATATATATATATATAAAGTGGGTAGTGCAGTTCCATAAAATAATACAATTAATTCCTTGATCAGAACAGTTTTGCACCACTTTTATGTCCCTTTATGAAGATTAAAACTAAGATATAATGCTACAAAACTTTATGTCTAGAATCCTTATTCCAATTTTTATCAAAATCATGTAATAATAGATTTTGATAAAAATTCTAGAAAATGCCTAAAATTCAAGGCATCTTGCTTAATTGGTGTCTAATGATTATGGATAAAATTTAATGCAAATCTGAAATATTTTAATTTTCAAATTGGAAGTTGTGTCCATATCACCCACCCATAGAATCCCTTTAAAATACTCAAAACAAACTGAAATTTGTGGAATATTAATTGATGTCTAATATCTATCGTTAACATTTCACAAAACTAAATAAAGCCCACATTTGGACTCCTCACGCCTGGTAACTGTGTTCCAAAAGTTAGAATGATCGGTTAATTAGTTCAGGAGTGAATCACTGGCAACAACAGGTGGTGTTCCCTGGAGCCTGAGTGACAGCAAGTCTCTCTACATTACCAATACTCTCCGCCTCTTTCGATAACCGTTGCAAATCACCTTACGTTTTCGCAACAGCCAGTTTACTATTGATTTTATGTTGAAATTTTATTATTATTATTATTATTATTATTATTATTAGTAGTAGTAGTAGTAGTAGTAGTAGAGCCCCCCCCCCCTCTCAACCCTGGAATGTATAATTTGGTGCAATTTTATCAAATAGTTTCGGAGCCTCAAAGTTAATTATAATCTTAAGAAATCCCATTTAAGAGCCACAATAAATGTTATTTAAAAAAAAAGAAGAGATTTGGGCGCAAACCACGCGAAAACAGGAGAGATATTTGAACCGCCCCTATAGTACAATTGAACAGCGACCTAGCGACGAACAGGAACCCGTGTGCAGATGTTTCAGAAGTGAAACAAAACAAAAATGAAGAAGTTTAAAAGCAGAGTTGAAAAAGGAATGAAATTGTTGTGTGACCTACTTTGAAGTATGTTTTTAAGTGAGTTAGAGAGAGGAATGCAGACAGAGAGAGGGGGGAGAAGGGGAGAGAGAGAGAGGGGGAGACATACAAAGAACGACGGGCAAAGACAGAAAGATTGACATGTAAATAAAGAGAGGGAGACATATAGAGAGAGGCATACAGAGAGTGAGAAACATACAAAGGCAGAGAGAGAGAGGGTGAGAGAGAGAGAGGGTGAGAGAGAGAGGGAGAGCGAGAGAAAGAGAGAGAGAGGGAGAGCGAGAGCGAGAGAAAGAGAGAGAGAGAAAGGGATAGAGAGAGGGGGGAGAGAGAGGGTCATACAGAGAGAGTGGGAGACATACAAAGAGGGATAGAGGGGGAGGACAGACAGCAGACACTTAGAGGGGGGGGGGGGGGGAGAAAAACAGTTGAATATCAAGTTTTTGAATTCGTTGTTGCATTAAGTGTCCAAGTCGTAACTAGGCTAAACTACTAATAAAATAAATAAATAAAAATAAAATTCTATAAAAACTTTTTTTTGCAAAACTTTGCCGAAAAACTTTGCTGCAAAAAACTTTGCCGAAAAACTTTGCCGAAAAACTTTGCTGAAAAAACTTACAAAAAAAAAAAAAAAAAAAATGTTTACATAATTTTTTTTTCCCCAGACGAACCTTAAACAATGTTATTGAATATTTATTTTTTTAATAATAAAATTAAAGAAAAACTAAAAAAAAACTAATTTAAGTTTCTATTAAATAAAGTAAAATTCTATAAACACTTTTTTTTGCAAAACGTTGCTGAAAAACTTTGCTGAAAAAAAAACTTACAAAAAAAAAAAAAAAAAAGAAAAGAAAAGAAAAAGAAAATATGTTTACATCATTTTTTTTTCCCCCGGACGAACTTTAAACAATGTTATGGAATGTTTATTTTTTTAATAATAAAATAAAAAAAATTTAAAAACTAATTTAAGTTTCTATAAAAATAAATAAAAAAATTCAACTAAACTGCAAAGATTTTTTATACAACAGGTGCGCGTGAAAGAAAACGTTAGTTTTAAAAAAAATTATTCATGTCGTGGTTGTGACGGTAAAGACGTTCGATTTGTGAATTAAATTCCTAGTGGCTAGGTACGTGCAAAAATGGCCGCCTCTTGTACGGACTATGCTTATTAAAAAGGGCTTATCATTAATTATTTAATTAGTTTCCGTGTAAACTTTGATTGTGTTTGAAAGATAAAAGCCTAAACTTATCTCTAAACGAAAAAAAAAATAATGCATATTTACGTGTGAAAAATAAATTATAATGACATATGTAATCATGGCGGCTGAAAAACCTAAAAATTCAGTGAATTTTGAAAAAAAAAATACTGCAAATAGTAGTTGCAGTATTTAAAAAAAAAAAATTATTATTTTAATAATTTAAATAATTTTAAAACAAATTCTATATAAAAAAATAAAAATAAAAAATGACGAGTCGGGGGTTCACTTTTGCTATGAAACTTTCCTAAATTATTCACCCCTCCCCCATCAGGGTAGACGGTTTTGAGGTTACAATTTGTGGCAACATTTTACCCTCAACAGTTTCTAATATACTGATCATGTGTAGCCGATCGACCTCCAATGGTTAACTAATTTGAATATTGCTGTGCAAAAGGACATCTCATTAATTAACTATTTGTTTTTATTGTTTACTTTTTAGTATAACACATAGTTTTATTCACGTTTGGGTGAAAAAAAAGAAGTCTTTCCGGTCAATTTTCTTCTGGGGTTTACGATTGTTGTTTTCATCAACTTACCCGGGCAACGTTGTATAATAAACAAAACAAACATGTCCGACATGACAGTCAGTCATTCGAAAATGATTTTGAAGCCTTTAAAATTGGCAAAAAATGAGATTCTACTTTTTTTTTTAGGCGATTACATGTGAAAAACTCGGCGAAGAAAAAACAAACAATTTTAAAATTTAGAATGGGTGCAATGAAACGAAGTCTTAGCGAGTTATAAAAAATAATCGGGTATTTTTAACGACAGTTAACAGAATGAAAAAGGGGTAAAACACAAAAACAAATAGGGAACAAATAAATGTTACCAAAGGCAAGATAAGTTACTCTTCTACTAACCTGGTTAAGTGTATTTGTGTTTTAAATTATCTTAAAATGTTTTTGTTCAAAACAAACCTGATGTCGACTTGTTCAATAAAATCGCAAAACAAAATGGTTGTTCATGACCTCTGCACCCCCTTGATAATCGGTGAAAAATTGAAAAATAAACAAAATAGTGTTAGAAACATCCAATAAATGTATCCGATAGTAGGAAAATGTAATGTTCGACCAGTATTTTGTTTAATTTTCGTTTTTTGAGCGATTATCGAAACTATTTTCAGCCATTTTTTTTTCTTCTGACTGATGGGCATCAGGTTTGTTTTGAACAAAAAAAACTCTTCACGTTAAAACACAAATAAACTTATCCAGGTTAGTAGAAGAGTAACTTTTCTTGCCTTTGGTAACATTTATTTGTTTTTGTTTGTTTTTTACCCTGTTTTCGTTCTGTTAGCTGTCGTTATAAATGCACAAATGATCTACTTAAAAAATATTTGTTTCACAACATAATAATTCTTGGTTTATCTCTTTACTGAGTTACAGAAATAAGTCCATAAAAAACTGCTTTTTTTTTTCAGCGACCGTTTTTAGCTACTAACTTCGATCCAATCAAACATGTCATCTAGGAAATAAGCCGATAATACTAGCATATTTATTCATTTAAACTATATTGGCTCTTGTATAGATCGGGTCTTCGAAAAATGTTCTATTAATTGAATTTGCATGACTTCTTATTTAAAAAATGGATATTTTCCATTTTCGGAGACATTGCGTATTAAAAAAGAGAGTTACTGCCCCTTACACCATTGGAACTCTTCTAAAATAAATTTCGCTCGTGTATTCGATCTATACAAGAGCCAAAAGTGTTTTTCTTCAGATTTCATACGTAATACTAAATTGATTTAAACCCCAATACGTTCAGCATGTCATAATCTTTAAAATATATATATATACAATTTTTATCACATATACAATTTTATATCGCATTTTCGAAAAAACAAACAAACAAACAAAAAAACTAAAATGTCACTTAATCATCACGTTTGCCCAACTAGTTATTAAATATAAAATTTAATTTTAAAAAATTAATTTAAAAAAATGGAAAAAAAATTAAAATAACGAAAAAATAATAAAACGAAAAAAATCAACTTAAGTATTATGGTGGATTTGTGCTACTAAACAAAAAAAAAACTGTTTTTCGACGAAGGCATTTATTGTATTATTAATGAAACCAAAGGTCAATTCGTTTTCATAAATAAACATTGAAATAGATTACAACGATTCATTTCAAGTAAACAGTTTCATTTGGATCGAAACGAAATCCAAAATCCATTTCATATTGTTTTTTGTTTACATAATATTTTTCCACGTAAAACAATTTACTTTTCTGCTTTGTTCTCCAAACTTAGGATTTATTCGTATTTGCATAACTATTATATCACATATTGAGTTATCTTGAACTTTTCAGCTTTAAGATGGTTGCAATTGAAAAACAAATATATTGAAACCAATTTTTACATATATATATATATATATATATATATATATATATATATATATATATATATAAATTTGGTTCAATTAATAATTTAATGACCGAACAATAATATAAACTAAATTGTTATAAAATTAGAAATAATTAGGTGAATATAATGTTGTTTCAATGGCAGACATCTTAAAGCTGAAATCTTCAATATGACTAAAACTATTATATAACATATTGGGATGTTTTTTTTTGTTGTTGTTTTTTTACTCAATTTATTCTAGTTTTCAAACAGGAATAATTAAAAAAAAAAAAGAAAACAGTTTCAAACATCCCCCGTCAAAAAAACATGTTGATGTTAAGTTTCTATTTAATTGCACCCCACCCCCGTTCCCCACAAGGGCAAAGTTATACATGATGTCGTTTTTTTTTTATGGGTGGGAGAATCCAGCTTCCTCCTAAAAAAAAAAGGGTACTCTGGATTGTGACAAAAAATAAAATGTGCTGCACCACCGTCGGACACTCCCTCGCGAATAGGGGAGCCTTCGGCGACATAAAAAAAAAACACACACACACACACACCTAGCGAACGAGGGGGGGGGTAATGCCTGGGAGTATAGCCCCCCCCCCCCGAAACTGAACAGATACAACACTTTGAGGCTGGAGAAAAAATAAGTCTTTGCGGGAGAGGGAGGGAATAGACACGCTGTATTCGGATCGAACATAAAAAAATTGCCTCGGTCTAGAAGGATTTGCCTATATAAACAAACTAAACGTTTAGTTTAAGAAATACAGGCAAGTTGCTGAATTAGGTTAGTAAGAGCATAGGCCTATATATATATATATATATATATATATATATATATATATATATATATATATATATATATTTAAACCCAACTGTTAAAGACAATGGATTAACCTGGTATTCAACCCCACATGTTTGATTTCCAAATAAACTTCGAAACCGCTGATATAGATGGCTAATCAATATATAATTGTAGAGAGAGAAGGAGAGAGAGAGAGGTAAGGGAAGGAAGAGATAGATTTTGGAGATTCAAAACATTTTTCAAATCGAGTTCCAAATCAAGAGCACACACCAGGGTTGTTTACAGCCGTTTCGAGGCAGCGTTTATTTTAAGTCATACTATCAGACAAAAAATTATAAATACTGACTGGCATCAGGACAACAGTTTTCAAATCAAAATTTTCGTAAATACATTCAATATACATGCCCCCCCCAAAAAAAATTCAAAATTCAACCAAAAACAAAATCAATCACTGAAAAACTCGGGCATTTTTAACGACAGCTAACATAACGAAAAAAAGGTTAAAAAACAAAAAACAAATATGCAACAAATAAATGTTACCAAAGGCAAGATAAGTTATTCTTCTACTAACCTGGATAAGTTTATTTGTGTTTTAATATGTTATAAAAAGTTTTTTTTGTTTTGTTTTGTTTAAATCAACCCTGGTGTCCACCTGTTCAGTTAGAACGACAACGAAAAATGGCTGTTCATGAGCCCTGCACGGTGATCTTGGATAATCGGTGAAAAATCGAAAACTAAAAAAATACTTGTAGAAACACATCAAATAATAAATGTCACGAATTGTGGGGAAAATGTAATGTTCTACAAGTATTTTGCTTAATTTTCGTTTTTTGAGCGATTATCGAAACTGTAATTTCAGCCATTTTGTTTTCGTTCTAACTGAACAGGTGGACACCAGGTTTGTTTTGAACAGAAAAAAAACGCTTTAAAATAAGTTAAAACAGAAATAAACTTATCCAGGTTAGTAGAAGAGTAACTTATCTTGCCTTTGGTAACATTTATTTGTTGACTATTTGTTTTTTGTTTTTTACCCCATTTTCGTTGTTAACTGTCGTTAAAAACGCCCGAAAAATCTCCTAAAAAAAAAAATACATGGGTAAATACAATCACTTATTAAACAAAACTCCACATTAAAATGCATATTAAAATCAAATCAAATATTAATTATAAAAGTTCTGTTTAACTTTATCTGCAGTATTTAAATTTTAACATTTTCTTTCGATTCATAATTTCTTATTTATTAATAAATACATTTTGTATTTTGTGATCTGTGAATATCGAAATTGCTTTGTTTTTTTTTTTAAAAAGTTAAAGTTTAAACTTAAACTTAAAAAAAAAAAACACGTTAGATCATGTTTTGAGCACTCTGGTTTTTTTTACTGCTTTTTCAGAAAACATTTTAAGAGTTTTTGAAATATTTCTTTAAATATCTTTTCTACAGGCTCCATTTTTATAATATCCATTATATCGAAAATAAACTATATATAACAGGGTAGGTTTTCGTATTATTATTTTTTATTTTATTTTTTTTGCTGTTGTTCAAAATAATTTTTGTGACTGTGTGTACTTTTTTGTTGTTGTTGTTGTTGTTTTTGTAAACAATTTCTTGTAGTAAACTTGTTCATGGAGCTCTCCCATCCGTGACGGATTGCCGACAAGTTATCCCCCCCCCCCCAGAGTCCAGAGTGCCCCTGGGGCGAGGCGCTGAAGTCTCCATAAAAAAAGATTGCTATAGTTGCCTAAAATTAAAAAGTTCATACTTTCTACTTTTTACTTAACATTTTTATAAAACTTAGTGGTTATTCGTTTTTGTTTTGTTTTCAAATACTAAATTGAAAATAAGTATAAAGTTACTTACTTGTGGTATTGACAACGAATTTTGCATCGAATGATGTTTTTAGCAAATCTTACGTATATATATACAAAAATAATGATAACGCACTTAGACGTAAGTGCCCGACTCTAAATTTGGAGTTGGGAATAGTAGTAGTAGGAGGAGGAATATCAACGGAGGAGGAGGAGGTGATTATTAGCCCCGCCCACTTTCAAAATCTGACAGCATTTTATTGTAATTTGCCCAGTTTTTCCAACGGTGTTTGATCTTCCCCCATTTTTTTGGAGTTCCCATTTCATTTCTGTTTATATTTTTAATTTATAAACTAGATTTACTCAACAGAGAAAGCCGTCATGGATTAAAAATAGTCTGAAAATGTTCGAACACAATTAGGATTGTTTAATATAACAGAGGGAGGGAGTGTAAAATGTGTGTGTGTTATTTTTTTTTTTTTTAGTATTAACTGGATCGCGAGTGAATCCGTACGACTCGACCTTTTTTTTTTTTTTTGCTTCGAAACTTTCAATTCCAGCGAGAAATTACTTTCTATTCGACAGTTTAAAGGATTCAAAACCTCTTTAAAATCTCGCAGTTTTTTTTTTTTACGTATTAACACGGATTAACATGACTTGAACTGGTTTGTGATTTTTCTGATTTTTTTTTTAATCATGATACATCTCGTGCGTGTGTGTGTGTTTGTCGCCTCAACGTGACTTACATTATTTTTTTGTATATTACTACAGCCCCCCCCCCCCCTCCAAAAAAAAAAACCCTTAATTATTTTCAGTTAATCATTTTTTTTCTTTCTATTCTGTGCATTTTTTTTTTCGGGGCGATTACGTGTTGTTTTACGACACCTTATACCTCGGACTTAGTAGTAAAAAATCAAATAGTTAACAACCCTAAAAAGTTCGAATAGCCCGGAAATAGGGGATCATTTTATGATCGCATTTTATTAGAGATGATTTATATACGAAACTTATCCCCATTCTAAATTCTGAATTTTTTTTTTTTACATGATTTTTTTTCTTCATGATGTTCTCAACAGAATCTTATTTTTTTAGGGGGGGGGGATTATTTAGCTGAGGATGTTAATCTACAATAATACAACATAAAAGAAATGGTAAAAGTAGATTTATTGGCGACTATTCCGAATTCATAACCGTCATGTTTCTTTTCTTACCATTTTTAAAAAAAATGGAAATCGCTCCAGACAAGACATGAAGCCACTTGATGTAAGGAGCTAAAAAAAAGTACTACTTCAAGATAAAAAAAAACAAACAAACTAGCCAACGATAGTGCCATATGGATATATTCCGACCTAGAAAACAGCAATTCTTTCACATTTGTTATGGAATGTGAGGACTAAAGGACAAAATGTTTCCACCGGACTTAGGGTTAGGGTTAAGAGAGTGTATGTTTTGTTTTGTTAGAAACAAATAATAAAATTGTAAACAAGAAAACAATCTACTTGATGGGGCTAACAGGTATGAACAGCCGCCATCAAGTTTAAAAAATAAAATAAAATAAAATAAGTCGGTCAATTACTGTCGAAGTTGAAATTATTCGTATATTTCGTCATGAAAATTATTTTCGGCAATGATGCAGTATAGTTAACAGTCGAGAAATCAGAAAAAAATAATACAACCAATAATTTTTACCAAACGATAGAAAATTTAATTTTCTATCGACTTGCATAGTTTTAAACTTTTGAAACTGTTTGTAAGTTTTGAGGAAACGTGACTTTTCCAAAAGTCGATATACACAATAGCTCATAAATTGTATATTTTAAAAAGATTATGACATGCTGAACGTATTGGAGTTAAAATCAATTGAGTATTTCGTATTAATCAAAAAAAAAAAAAACAACACTTTATCGGCTGGCGGTATGATCGATACAAAAAGTGGAATGGCGACACGAGGTGTAACGAAAAGAAATACCGTCTTTGAAGGAGTTATAAAAATAATTTATTAAAAAAAAAAAATTAAAGTATTTATAAAAATATTTGTTTCCCAACATAATTCTTATTAATATTTTAGTTACTTCTTTTCGTCGAACGTACTTCTAATTCCGGGTTTTAGCTACTAACCTTGATCCTATAGAACATGTCATCTATGAAATAAGCCGATGATACTAGCATATTCACTCATTTGAAAAGTATTTTTCTTTATACTTCTTACGTAATACTAAATTGATTTAAACTTCAACACGTTCAGCATGTCATAATCGTTAAAAAAAAAATTTAAAAGTGTTTTTCTTCATATTTCTGACGTAATACTAAATTGATTTTAACCCCAACACGTTCAGCATGTCATAATCGTTAAAAAAAAAAATTAAGTACAATTTTTATCACCTGTACACAATTTTATATCGCGTTTTCGAAAAATTTTAACCGGACTCTAATCTACGCGTTTACCAAGATTTGTTATTTCAAAGTTTGTCTTATTCGCTGCTTCTTGAGTTCACCCCCAATATGTAAAAAGTGGAAAGTTTATCGCGTTGTCGATGTTAAGGTGGGCTCCCTCTACCGTGCTAGTAACCTTTTCACACCTGACATTATCCTATATCTCTACAAAGCCACGCATGGAGTATTGTTGCCACATCTGGGCTGGTGCATCATATACTAGTCTCTCCCTCTTAGACAAGGTCCAAAAAAGAGTCGCCAACTTAATAGGTCCCTCACTGTCAACCAAGCTCCACCCCTGTCCCATCGCCGCAATGTTGCTTCCTTGTGCCTGTTTTACAAATACTTCAATATATTGTGCTCTGATGAGCTTGCTGCTCTGGTACCCCCACGACGCAAATTCATTAGACCAACCCGACAATCTACCAAATCCCATCCATTCACTGTGGAGGTCCCCAGATACCGAAGAACTTTCTCCTCCAAAAACTTCTTTCCTCGTGCTGCTGAACTCTGGAACTCCCTCCCTGCTCCCTGACGGTACTGACATGCAGAAATTTAAAACTAATGTAAACAGACATCTCGCTGCACAGCTCCCAATTTAGGTTGACCCCCCCCCCCCAAAAAAAAAAACAAAAAAACAACTTTCACCCTTTTTCTCAGTAGCCCCTTACGTCTACAGTGGCGGCCTGCCTTGTTTGGGGTGAACTATGTTAAAAAAAAAAAATTTAAGTCAATTCATAAAGGCAAGAACACTTTCGATCAAATTTGAAGCGATATACCTGCATTTTACCTTACCCAATATTTTTTTTTCGTGTACTTCTTGAGTTTAACCTCAATGTCAAAATTGTCGCTATTCTTAACATGGGGAGAGGGGCTTTGTTAACTACTAGTAGATTGATCTCCCCTTCAAAATAGAGTTCCTGGTTTTACATATTGGGGACTTGAACTGAGGGAGCACCGGTTATTCCTTCTTTTCAAATCGGTAATTCTTAATCGTTGTGTATAAAAATAGTCGTTAGAAAGGTGTTGGTTTTGTCGACTCATGTAGTGTTTACATAAAGATTTCCCGCGTTTTTTGGGGGGAGTGGCAAGTAAATTTAGATAAATCATCTCATCCCCACGTGAACACAGAAAGATTTTCGCGAGAAAAAACAAAAATGAGAGAGAGAGAGAGAGAGATAGAGAGAGAGAGAGATAGAGAGATAGAGAGAGAGAGAGAGAAAACAATATTTTAGAATTTAGAGTGGGGGATCTCGTGCGTGTGTATGTTTGTCGCTTCTACGTGACTTACACATTATATTTGGGTAAATTCGTCTATTATCACTGTCAACTACCCCCCCCCCCTCCCCAAAAAATGAAATTCTAGTCTTTTCAGGCGATTACATGTTACACCCTGAAAAATTCGCATATAAATTCAACGTAAACTGACACTCACCCCCATTTCTGGGCTATTCTAGCGTTTTAGGGCAGTAACCAATTTTTTCTCTGAGATAAATTTTGTCCGTTTTTTTTGGTTGTTGTTGTTTTTTGGGGGGGGTGGGGGAAACTACTTTTTTTCAGATTATTACTTGCCACTCGGACTTAGGTTAGTGGTAAAAAATTTAGTTGGCGTCGTTTAAATAGAGTATTGATTTACTCCTCTCCAGAAGTTAGGCACAAGGCCAGTTTTTTTTTTTTTATCTTACTCCCACAAGTAAGATGTGACCCAAGGTCGGATCGGGAAAGTGGGGGTTGAAAAGCCAGCGCCCGAGAGGTGAGCACTCTGACCATTAAAAATTGCCTGGACAGCCCCGTCGGCATTCCCCGGTAGGGGCGCCTCAGGCAGTAAGCAATAAACTTACTCCTCCCCAAAGAGGGGAGGCGAAGCCTGGGAGGGTGGACCTCCTAGAAATGCACAGGACAGACCCATAGACCGGCGTAAATAAAGCCCCGAAAGCCAAGACAATATTCTGCTTCTTTTATTACCACCCCGGACTTAGGGTTAGTGTTTAGGTTAACGAAATACATGTTTTTTTTTGTTATCAGAAAGAAAAATTCGAGCATTTTCAACGACGGGTATAAACCAACAAATAGGCAACAAATAAATGGGCACATGTTCGTCTTTTCTCACAGTCCGTTTTTCACAACTTTTTTTTTTTTTTTCGGTGTACACTTACCTATCAGGCTGCTAGAGAATTCCGGGGTTTTTGGAAATTTTTTCCAAATTCTGGTGTTTTCGGAAAGAAATTTAAAAAAATTGAAATTTTAAGACGGGGGATCAGTTTTCAATGTAAATTCAACGTAGACTGATCCCCCTCTTTTTGACCATCTCAAATTTTTAAAATTATTCTTCTGCTTACTATTACCTATCATGTCGCGATAGAATTCCGGGGTTTTTGGAAAGAAATTTTAAAACATAAGATTTTAAGACGGGGGATCAGTCTTGTTCGCCTTTTACCATAGTCCGCTTTTCGCAACTGTTTACGTCTTAAAATCTCAATTTTTTAAAATTTCTTTCCAAAAAACCCGGAATTCTCTATCGACATGATAAGTAATTGTACACCAAAAAAGATTTTTAAAAAAATTGAGATGGTCAAAAAGAGGGGGATCAGTCTACGTTGAATTTACATTGGAAACTGATCCCCCCTCCTAAAATGTAAAATATTTGAAAAAATTTTCCAAAAACCCCGGAATTCTCTAGCAGCCTGATAGGTAAGTGTACACCGAAAAAAGAAAAAAAAACTGGTCAGTAAAAAGTTGTGAAAAACGGACTGTGAGAAAAGACGAACATGTTCCAATAAATGTTACGAAAGACAAAAGTTACTCTTCTACTAACCTGGATAAATGTATTTGTGTTTTAACTTATTCTAACAATTTGTTTGTTCAAAACAAACCTGGTGTCTACCTATTCAGTTAGAACGCAAAACAAAATGGCTGTTCATGAGCTCTGCACGAGAACCCTTGATAATCGGCGAAAAATAAACAAAATAGCGTTTGAAACATATCAAATAATGTCACCAATCATGCGAAAATGTAATGTTCTACCAGTATTTTGTTTAATTTTCGTTTTTTGAGCGATTATCGAAACTACTTTCAGCCATTTTTTGTTCGTTCTAACCACACAGGTGGACACCAGGTTTGTTTTGAACAAAAGAAAAACGCTTTAAAATAAGTTAAAAACACAAATAAACCTATCCAGGTTAGTAGAAGAGTAATTTATCTTGCCTTTGGTAACATTTATTTGTTGCAGATTTGTTTTTGTTTTTCATCTCTTATCGTTCTGTTAGCTGTCGTTAAAAATGCCTCCAAATTATTTCTTCTTCAGCCAAAATAACAAACACGCCTTCATTAATTTAAACACTAACCCTAAGTCCGGGATGTCAATACGGGTGGTGGTGGTGGTGGTGGGGGGGGGGCTATACTAGTTCTAGTAAAACCAACAAATTTCATCTCTACGTTTTAGAAAAGTTACAGAAATATACATCGAAAAATATAAAAATGAATGTGCTCGACTGAGCTCTAATCACCGACTCATCCTTGTAAGATATTCACGACAAGAACTGCAATGAGGATTCCTTTCTTCCTCCATGTTCCTTACATCAAACAGAATTTCCATGACCAGAGTTTCTTTCCAGGAATTTCTGATCGGTGGAACAGGTTGCCATATGATTGCTTCCCTGAGAGCTACAACATGGTCATTTAACCGTCCTCATAAAACGTCCAATTTTGTTCATTTTCGGTAATTCGGCATACTAACCGAGACCTCCAAAAATAGAATCTGTACGACATGTTTAGCTTTTGTAATTCATTAGAGTTTCCTAAATTCATGTTTTTGGACACGTACATATTTTCTTCAAGGAATATGGCGGTAAATCTTTAATGTATTTAGTTAATATTACGTTAAACAAATATTTTTACGTTAAAAAATTATTTCACTATTAAATACTTCTGTGAATAAAAAGTTATTTTCACTATTAAATATTTCATTTTTACAAGGATTCGCGAATATTCTGTTTGTTGTATTTTTGGACATCCATACTTAAAAACTAAACGTACAAATTCAATTTTTTAAAGTCTCGGTTAACATGCCGGATTACCTCATTTCCTGCATCAGTTTCAATCCTCTCATAATGTACTTCATCTCTCAACTGACAATCATTTCATCGCATTAACCCTTGTCCTCGAGTGGCTTTTGGCCTTGATAATTTGTGACTCATTGGTATATAAAAAAAGGCATTTTTAACGACAGCTAACAGAACGTAAAAGGGGTTTAAAAAATACAACAAATAAATGTTACCAAAGGCAAGATAAGTTACTCTTTTTCTAACCTGGATAAGTTTATTTGTGTTTTAACTTATTTAAAGCGTTTTTTTTTTGTTCAAAACAAACCTGGTGTCCACCACTTGATGGAGGGAGGGAGTATAGAATCTAATTAACCGATCATTATGAATTTTTGAAAATAGCTTCTAGCCTTAACGGTGGGTAATATGGAATATATTTATTTTAATTTGGTTGTATGCAAAAGAGACTGAACGTAACCCCGAAAATAAACGTATCCATGAACTAAATAAACTAATGCACACAATTTGATGAAATTTGGATCGTATAAGGTACCCCGGGGTGAAATGGGCCACAAATTATTACCCCTATTTTCGGTGCTTGTACAGAGAAGCGTCCGTATTAAATTATCAATACCACAAAAAAAACGGCACTTCTGCAGTTTAGCTGTCACTCACTGTGCTCAAAAATCGTAATTGAAGAGTTCCATTCATTCAACGCAGTCAACCGGAAGTGTTAGACTGAATTTTTTTTTTTTTTTTAAATCCCAAAATGAACCTGAATTACCCATGGCCATCCCTATGGAATTACCTCAATCTGCGAGATATTGATAGTTTTATAAAGAAACAAAATGTTGACTGTTTGTGGGATTTTCGTTTTAAATGATAAATTTTCGTTTTAAAAGATCACTGTTGACTATTTTGAGAGTTTTAATTCATACAATAAATTTAAAAAATCACTGACTATTCATTTCAATGATAAATGTTCGTTTTAAAAATCACTGTTGACTATTTTGAGAGTTTTAATTCATACAATAAATTTAAAAAATCACTGACTATTCATTTCAATAATAAATGTTCGTTTTAAAAATCACTGTTGACTATTTTGAGAGTTTTAATTCATACAATAAATTTAAAAAATCACTGACTATTCATTTCAATAATAAATGTTCGTTTTAAAAATCACTTGACTATTTTGAGAAAGTTTAAATTGATACAAAAATTTTTTTTACATTGTTAAATAAAATATTTACATATTCAATAAAGAAAGATTGTTCGCTATTATTATTGTTCGTTATTATTGTCATTTTGGATTAAAAAAAAAAACATCTAATTCTGTTACTTCCGGTTGGTTGTCATCATTTACTTACGTAGCAGATTTAAATAAGTATCATCACAAAAAAAGCAGGAAAAATTATCTAGTAGAACTTTAATTAAAAGCAAAATCCATTTCTCGGGAACAAGCCAATCGACATGGTCAAAGGTGGCCATCTTAAGCAAACGGGAGACATGTCATAATTGACAAGATGGCGACCTTTGACCATGTCGATTAGCTGCTCCCGAAAAAATGGATTTTGCTTTTAATTGAAATTCTATTCGATCATTTTTCCTGCTTTTTTTGTTGACGATACTTATTTAAATCTGCTGCGTAATTACATAATTTTGTTTTTGTGTGGTATTGATAATTTAATATGGACGTTTCTCTGTAGAAGCACCCTATGTTCTCCCAACTTACTTTTCCCTAGAGTTTGATGCTCCCATTATGGATTGCATCAAGCATTGTCTTTATGACATGACCATTGAAACTGTATCATTCTTTCTGCTCTGTACTCTGATGAAGATTGAAGTGTGTATGCCAACGTATGCATTGTTTTACTATCTAATAAAACTTTTTGCTGATTTCTATGTAGATCTAATAACAATTTTTGCTGATTTCTATTTAGATCTAATAACAATTTTTGCTGATTCTATTTAGATCTAATAACACTTTTTGCTGATTTCTATGTAGATCTAATAACAATTTTTGCTGATTTCTATTTAGATCTAATAAAACTTTTTGCTGATTTCTATTTAGATCTAATAACAATTTTTGCTGATTTCTATTTAGATCTAATAACAATTTTTGCTGATTCTATTTAGATCTAATAACACTTTTTGCTGATTTCTATGTAGATCTAATAACAATTTTTGCTGATTTCTATTTAGATCTAAAACTTTTTGCTGATTCTATTTAGATCTAATAACACTTTTTGCTGATTCTATTTAGATCTAATAAAACTTTTTGCTGATTTCTATTTAGATCTAATAACAATTTTTGCTGATTTCTATTTAGATCTAATAACAATTTTTGCTGATTTCTATTTAGATCTAATAACAATTTTTGCTGATTTCTATTTAGATCTAATAACAATTTTTGCTGATTTCTATTTAGATCTAATAACAATTTTTGCTGATTCTATTTAGATCTAATAAAACTTTTTGCTGATTTCTATTTAGATCTAATAACACTTTTTGCTGATTCTATTTAGATCTAATAAAACTTTTTGCTGATTTCTATTTAGATCTAATAACAATTTTTGCTGATTCTATTTAGATCTAATAACACTTTTTGCTGATTTCTATTTAGATCTAATAAAACTTTTTGCTGATTTCTATTTAGATCTAATAAAACTTTTTGCTGATTTCTATTTGTATTACTTGAGAACTCTAGTGTGTGATATTCTTGAAGTGAGAAGGCCATATAAGTAGAATTGCATATGATATTTAAAATGTTATTCTCATATTTCAACCACGAACTTAGGGTTAGGGTTAACCAAGGGCAAAAACAAACGAGCGGCAATACAAGTGGCGAAACCATTTAAAATAAACTAATAGGTTCTGTTTTGTTTTTTTTAAATGGCGGTCAATTTAAAATTACAAAAAAAAATGGGTACTCGTTCTGTGCGATGTTATGTGGTCAAAAACTGGCTGCCCAATAACGCTTAAATATAAATAAAAGCGCTTAAAAATACTTTAAACACACACAAAGTTAGGTAGAAAAGCAATTTTTAATGCCTTTGGTAATAGTTATTTGTTGACTATTTGGGTTTTTTTGGGTTTTTTTTTTTATCTATTTGAAATTCGTGACACTCGCCGAAATTTCATTCAGTGAAAGGAGGGAGGGAGGATCTGATGAATGTGTTGATTAAAATTAGACGCGGGAAACACGTGCGTTGGAAAATATGCGCTTCGTGGATTAGTAGTAGTAGTAGTAGTATTACTAGTTATAGTAGTAGTAATAGTAACTTCAGGAGTAGCAGGAGGAGTTGTAGTAGTAGTAGTTGTAGCAGCAATAGTAAAACCAAAAAATCCAGCTTGATGGGATAATCCATATTTCTTTTCTATTAATACAATTATGAGCCAATTTCACGCACGGGCGATCGCGGGTGTGTGTGTGTTTTTCCCGCGTCAACGTAACGTCGATGATTATACGTTAAATTATTTTTATTTATTTTTTTTTATTTTTTTCATTTACTATTCATCGAATATTTATGACGAGGCGTACATGCCCGGGAGTCTTTTTTTTGCGGTAAATTAGTCGTTTCCTAGCCAAAATGGCGGACAATGAATCTGCTGCAATTTTCCGACCTCACAAATGAGTAAGTAAACCCAACTAAATTGTTTTGGACTAATTTCAAATTTACCTTAAATTATTTTAAAAGAAATACAGTTGGGAAATTAGTCCAAAACAGTTTATTTGGGTTTACTTACTCATTTGTGAGGTCAGAAAAAAAAAAGCAGCCGATTCATTGTTCGCCATTTTGTCTGGGAAACGACTAATTTACCCATTTTCTTTCATCTTTTTAAACAAGATTTTTTTAATTAATTTTATTTTACGTTATTGCATTAAACATATTACAATAAATAGTTGTTTAATAGCGCATAAAATAATAATTTGTAAGTTACGTACAGGCGGGAAACACACACCCACGTTGCTTAATATATATATAAACTAAACATAAAAATAAAGCAGAGGATCGAAATATCGTCACAAAGTCACCCAACGCGCGAGCCGCCATTTTCCGGGGAGGCAGATAAACAGAGGCTGAAGAGAGTCCGGTAAAGGAGACCGATTGTAGGTCCCCTTTTTTTGGATTTGAAACCGACGGTACCGATGTTGTTCTGATTTTCTGTAATTACATATATAAATAAATTTTACGCTCATATTTGTTTTAATTTTCTTATAATCGAGAACTTTGCTGGGGTTCTCTCCCACTAGCAGTCTTATCTCCTAAACTAATGAACGGATCATTATGAATTTTGGAATATATATTCTCGGCAACACGGTGTGTAACATGGTCACATTATTTATTTATTTGCAAATTAGCATTTAGGGGGTGCGGCCACTCAAACTCGCACCCTCTAAAAAGCAACAACTTTTTAAATAAGTAAATTACAAAAAAGCTGAGTTAATGCGTTTAGTTTCGCTGATCGACAAAAATTTAAAAAAATGTTTTATTTTTATTTAATTTATTTTTTTACCCCAAACAAGGGATATTTCCACCGAGACGTAAGGGGCTACTGTGATTAGGGTCCAGATTTATAAGGGGAGGGGGGGGGGGGCATCCAAAGTGGGAAATTGTGTAGCAAGATGTTTGTTCACATTGCATTTAAATTTCTGCGTGTTAGTACAGTCGAAGAAAACAGAGAGCAGGAAGGGAATTCCAAAGGCAAGCGGTCCTAGTAAAGATGCTATTAGAGTAGAAAGTTTTCCGGCATCTGGGGACCTCTAAAGTGAAGGGGTGGGATTTTGCTGTTGGTCGGGAGTATTTACGTTGAGGGGGGTGCAAGTGCAGTAAGTTCGTCAGAGCACGTTCCGTGGAAGTACCTGTAAAACAAGCACAGCAATGCAACACTGTGGTGATGCGACAGGGGCTGGAACGATGTTATAATTTTCCCAACACCATTTTAAATAAGGGGTTCTACATCTCTACGAAGCCACCATTCGCACGGAATATTATTGACACATCTATGCTGGTGCACCAACCACTCTCCTTGCCATTTCGGACAGAGTGCAAAAAAAAGTTCGTAACCTAATAGGGCCCACACTGTCTGCCAAGTGTAGTCCCTGTCACATCGTTGTAGTGTTGTATCCCTGTCCTTATTTTACAAGAACTTCGATGGAAGGTGCTTCGATGAACCCACCTAACTAGCAGCAAAATCCCACCCCTTCTTGTTTTGCTCTAATAGCTCCTTTCCTCGGACCGCTTGCTTTTGGAATTCCCTCCTTGCTCCCTATTTCCCTGACTGTATCAACATGCAGAAAATTAAATGTAATGTGTACAAACATCTTGCTGCCCCCCCCCCCCCCCCATAAATCTGGCCCCTAATCACGGTATCCCTTTACGTTTCAACGGCAATATGCCTGGTTTGGAGTAAAAAAAACAACATATTTTTGAAAACTTTAAGAGGCCTCCAGAGCGCTACAGAAACCATCCCGCCTGCCTCTGCTGACAAGAAGGTCAAGTAGCACGCCATGAAATTCAAGTACGATGCGTGTGTTTGTGTTCGTGTGTCCGTCTGTGTATTCGCTATTTCTGTATTCATCATTTTTCCTGGATATGTTAGGATATTTCGTACGAATTATCCCATGAAGATATTCCAAGAGGAATCCTATTGAAGCCCTTTAAAGGGATGCCCAAGGGATTCATTAAACAGGCGGTACATTTTTGGTTAACCCCCGTTTCCTTCTACGCTTTCAACGGAAAAATAAAAACAAGATTTCATTTCTTTTTGTGCAATTAAATAAAAAAAATCATATATATATATATATATATATGTATATAATTATTTTAAACCTGGACATGCAGCAGCGTCAGCAGAGAACCGTAAAGCAGTCAAAATATGCCAATCTTCTCGACAGATTTGTATTTCAACCGATCGTTGTGGAGACGAGTGGAGTGATTGGCTCTGCCACACACGACTTCCTCGGCAGCCCTGGTCTATTAATGACATGCAACACCGGGGGACAATCGCGAATTGTCTTGGCTTTACGAGCGCCTCTCTATCGCCATTATTCGTGGAAACGCCTTGAGCCTGCTCTCGACCTGCCAAGCCAGCCGGACATTCGAAGAAAACTATGGACTGTGATACAATTATATATAAGGAATCAGGATTTCTCGATATTGAACTAAACAATGTCCAAGTGACGAATAAGGGATTTATTAATTATTCATTGAATTATTAATCTTATAGTTTACTTTTTCACCAAATTGATCAGTGTAATATATTTGTTTCTTATTGGTCCCCCGATTTATAAAATCGGGGGACTTATGTTTTGAGGCATGTCCGTCCGTATTTTTCTTCGCAACCATCCATTGAATTTCTCTGAAATTTTGCATGAAGTTGTAACTTTGGTCAGGTTAGAAAGTGACATTCTCCGATTTAAAAAAAAAATCTGGTTAGCCCCCCCAGGGCGTCAAAAGGCCCTGAAATGGCAAAAAATGACATTTTTTTGCCCCATAACTTTTCATCCATCTATTCAATTTCTCTGAAACTTGGTCAAAATGTGGAGGCAATTGTTCCTAATAGAAAATAAGTATTGCTGACCTTGGAAAAAATCTGGTTCGCGCCCCCAGGGGGTCAAAAGCCCCCAAAATGGCAAAAAAACGACCCTTTTCTCTCATAACGTTTGATCCATCCATTCAGTTTTTCTGAAACTTGGCCAAAATGTAGAGGCAATTGTTCTGGATATAAAATGAGCATCCTTGACCTCAGAAAAAATTCTGGTTCGCGCTCCCAGGGGGTCAAAAATGCCCCAAATTGCCCAAATTTATTGCATTTTACACTCGCCACATCGAGTCACATACAGAGGGGGACCATGCACGCGCGACTTGTTATTTTTTGTTTTTTTAATCTTATAGTTGACTTTTTCACCAAATGGATAAGTGTAATATATTTGTTTCTTATTTTTTATTTGAAGTTTGTAATTTCTCATTTAATTTTTTCTAACGGTCTGGCTCTCGAAAAAGGGTGCAGCTGAAACATGTATGCACATATGAAACCAAAAATGTTTGTATAAATAAAAATTTATACTATATATATATAATTTATTTAAAAACTATATGTTACATATTTCAGAAAATATACCGCGGTTTCATCCAGATGGGCTGACTTACATTTAAAAAAAATCTTTCGCCCAGTGAAATTGTCGGTGTTCTGAATGAGGTGAAACCACGATAAGAAATGGCGTTATATATATGTCGATATAACGCCATTTCTCATCGTGGTTTAACCTCATTCAGAACGCCGACGATTCCACTGGGCTTAAAGATGTTTTTAAAAAATGTAAACAGTCATGCCATCTGGATGAAACAGCGGTACGTTTTCTG
>OY744542.1:7481180-7545439 GCA_963556195.1 Sepiola atlantica
GCATAGAGATTTATACTGTAGTGATGTGATAATGAAATGGTTTGGTTGATATGTAGTCATACCCTTAATTAATGACAATAAAAGTGTAAACTTCCTTTTGTACATTTAGTGTATATGAATTTTCATCTTAACCCTATTAAGGGCATATGATTTCAGTATACTGGCATTTATCATGGAATGTCACAACTTTTGTAAAGGCTATGCCTCAAGACAATGGTCATTTTAAAGGTTTTTTTGAATTTTCTGGAAAACTAAGGTATATGGTAAACTGAAATTAAAATGCCATCAACTAGCCCCTAGAACCTCTATCTCTACCAAAAATCAGCTGAATCCATCAAATAGTTGATGAGATACAGGGTGGCACATACATACGTACACACAGATAACATGATTTGATGATTGAACTTTCTGGATCTCTGGGTTGCCTTGACTAATGATGCTGAAATTCTACACACTTATAGAACCTATCAAATAAAAATTTTGTGCAAAATTTTAACTAATTTGGTTGATTAGTTTTTTAGTTATGATTGATCAAAGAAATGAGATTTCCAGCATAGACCATTCGTGAGGTCTATTAAAGGAATAGAACGCTCTCGTGCCTCCCTTGATTTTCAAACGGTTAAGAGACCAGTCAAATGCAGATTTTATTTTTTAAATAAACATCATTTCTGTAAAATTCGAATTTTCGATCTATATAAGAATATTACTCAGGAAAATACAGACGATATTTTTATTTAATTTTTTTTTAGGCGACTTGTTGCCACTTAGCCTTGTACTTCTGTTCTTGTTGAAATCTGGTTTGTAATGTCTGATATATGTATATATATATAATAATAATATTCATAAATAAATATTCAATTATATTTACCTACAGACGATGTCGTTTCGAGCTTTTGCTCTCATCAGTGCAGGGAAGTGATAATTCTAGACGGTCACGAGGCACGAACCCAGTTCACAAAGTTACTTTTGACTCAGCATGCTTTTGCTCTATCTTCTCAGCCATAGGAAATTATCACATGATACAGAGAGATTAAGTTATATTTATGCCAATCATGACAAGCGATAAACATCAAGACAATCTATAGGACTCGACGAACCTAATAGGAGCCTCGCTTTGTAGCTTTGGTGAATGTCTCTAAACAGTGCTCAACTTTAATTTTCTTATATATAAAGTTCAAATATTTAAATATTTAGTATTATGTATCTAATATATAATTTTAAGTCAGCTGGATTAAAAAAATTGGACCTAAATAGTATTTACGCAGAAAAATCAGTAATTTCTAATTTGTTTTTGCTCTCATTAGTGCAGGGGAGTGATAATTTCAGATGGTCACAAGGCAAAGTACTCATTTCGAATTACTCAGTAATATAAAAGTGGAGTATTTGACTCATCTACGTTCCGCCCTTATGTTTATTCATTTCATTATACAGGGTGTCTCAAAAAAATGTACTCACTCGTAGAATGACGAGAAAACTTTTATTTATGAATATAGAGTGAAATGAAATAGCATCGAATACATGAGACAGATGTAATTGAAGAATCATGTTCGCAAATGTTCAAACTGATGACCATTATTGTTCAAACAAAGCTGATAACGCGCACCAAGGGATTCGCAAACGTCGCGAAACATGTCATTAGGAATATTTTTTTGAGACACCCTGTATAACCAGTTTGATTGGGGAGTTAATTTTAATTTTTATGCTGAAACAAAATAAAATTTATCGACGTTGAATATCTTAAAGACCATATCAATTAACCTTTTTGTTGTTTTTTTCCTAAAAAAAACAAAATTTGACGATGTTCCTGCACAGTACATTTCCTTCATATTGGAATATATCAAATAACACTACCACAATCATCATTTTGTTGTTTTCCTCTAAATTACCAAAATGTCAAATGAAAATTATTTCTTTGGTTTCTGTAAAGGAGACTCAGTAATTGCCGCCCGGAGTTTTTGCTAGTTATTAATAAAATTAATTAAACCGATGTAATAAAAGTTTAAAAACTTTCTTAGATTTTATTTTCAAGGGATGTAACTCGTATGAAAACTTCCAGCATTGATAACAAATCTGATGTCGCTACGATGCTGGAAACATATAATACACTTTGATCTTAGCCAAGGAATCATAAAAAATGATTTTGTGACTAAGCATTTTAAATAAATAAAATTTAAAAAAAAAACACGATTTTATCGGAATATCTTTAATGGGGTGGGTAGTATAGTATTGGTTCTGTTGTCATAAGACTGTTCTCCCAGGAATTACCTCCTCTTTTTTAAGTGGGGGGAATCCTCCAAAGTATATCTCCTTTAATTGTGTTATGTTTTATTGGGGGTGGGTTGTGTAGTATCCATTCTGTTGTTATAAGACCGTCTTCCCAGGTATTACCTTCTCCTTTTTTAAGTGTGTAAGGGGGATATCCTCCCAGGTATTAGATCCTCCTCTAGAGAGTATTTATTTACCTCCTCTCCAGGAGGTTAGGCAGAAGGCCAGTTTGATCTTACTCCCACAAGGTAAGAGTGACCCAAGGTCGGGTCGGGAAAGTGGGGTTTGAAAAGCCAGCGCCCGAGAGGTGAGCACTCTGGCCATTAAAAATTGCCTGGGCAGCCCCGTCGGCATTCCCCAGTAGGGGCGCCTCAGGCAGTAAGCAATAAACTTACTCCTCCCCAAAGAGGGGAGGCAAAGCCTGGGAGGGTGGACCTCCTAGAACTGCACAGGACTGACCCATAGACCGGCGTAAATCACGCCCCGAAGGTCAAGACAATACCAGTTTATGGGGTGTAGTATCCATCGGAACAGATACTACACTTTGATCTTGGCCAAAAGCCCAAGATGCCTCCTTATTTTATTTGTGGGAGTGGGGAGGGGTGGTCAGTGTAGTTTATGGTTCGTTCCTTATGATACCATCCTCTCAAGATTACCTTCTCATTTAGGGGCGGGACGTAGTGTAGTATCTGTTCTGTTGACATAACATCGTCCTCCCAGGCATTAACTCCTCCTTTTTAGGAGGGAACGAGTAGTGTAGTAGACGCCCACGTGACCCGTTGGGTCATAACCACTACTACTTTTGAATCTACTTTGATTTCATTCAAAAATTCATAATCTGTTAAGACGTATTTCTTAAATAGCTAAAACTAATAAATCCAACAAAAGTATTATTACTTACTAAAGTAATAATACTTTTGTTAGATTTATTATTTTTAGCTATTTAAGAAGTAAAAGGACTTATTTTGCCATCTAATTTACATACGTGTTTGTGGTATGTACAGACACACGTATGTAATTTCTTTTTTTAAAAAATTTTTTTAAAAAAACTTATTTCACCCCAAACAATGCAAGTTGTCACTATAGACAGAAAAGGGGCTACTGAGAATTAGGCTGAAAGTTTAGGGGGTCATCCTGAATTGGGAGCTGTGCAGCGAGATGCTTGTTCACATTAGTTTTAAATTTTTGCATGTCGGTACAGTTGGGAAACAGGGAGCCGGGAGGGAGTTCCAAAGGCCGGCAGCTCGAGGAAAGAAGCTATTGGAGTAGAAGGCTCTCCGCTATCTGGGGACCTCCACAGTGAATGGATGGGATTTAGCTGATTATTGGGTTGGTCGAGTGTATTTACGTCAAGAGGACACCAGAGCAGCAAGTTCATCATAGCACATTTCATTTAAGTACTTGTAAAACAAGTACAAGGATGCAACATTGCAGCGATGGGACAAAGGCTGGACCTCCTAGGACTGCCAACAGAACAGCAGTCCAACAGTGACTTTGTTACTGTCGGACTGATTTGTATCGTGAGAGTGACATCGTAAGAACAAGGTTCCGCTCGGAGCATTCTTTCTTGCCTTGACAAGGGACAAAATAGAGAGAGAGAGATGTCTTCTAAAATTTAGTCGGAAGCTTAAGAAATAAAGTTCCAGGCAACAAAATAACTTTTATCATCATCATCGTCATCATCATCGCCATCATCATCAGTTTAAAGTTTGTTTTACATGCTGGCATGTGTTGGACGGCTTTTAGAAATTGACTGATATAATCTCTTCTGTTCCCTGCAGTGCTTTTCGCACAGAAGAGGTGTTGCGAGCCTCTCTTTATTCTATCGTTATGTTCATGGTAGGTGCTCGACTGAGCTCCAATCCTTGGCCTCTTCCCCCCCCCCCCCGTAAAACATTCACAGCAAGAACCCACTTGACTACAACCACAGCAGAGAACTTTCCTTCCTCTCTCTCTCTACCAAAAATCAAGCAGAAGTTCCATGAACAAAGTTTCTTTCCTAGAGTGTCCCATCTGTGGAACAAAATACCACAAAGCTACTTCCCAGCCGACTGCAACATGGTCGTCTTCAAGTCTAATGAAAACAAATACTTGTTGGGCCGTCCTCCTGGATAAACAAATCCTCTCAAGAAATCTGCCCAATCCACTCGTTTAAAAAAAAAAAAAAAAATTCATGGAAATCGCTCCAGACAAGACATGAAGCCACTTGATATAAGGAGCTAAAAAAAAAAATGCCACTTCAAGGTCAAAAAACTAGCCAATGATAAGTGTTAGATGGATAGATTCAAACCCATTAAACAGTAATTCTTCCCCCTTTGTCAGAAACATCGCTCATCGAATGTGAGGAATAAGGGAAGCGATAGTTACGAGGTTGCCGAAAGTAAACCCAAGTTAGTCACTTTCTACTCTCCTGATTGTTGGCGCTCAGCAGATAAATGATATCTTTAACTCTTGTCCTCGAGTGGCTCCTGGGGCTTAATAAGCGGTGACTTTTTAGTAAAAAAAATAATATAAAAATGGGCACATGTTCGTCTTTAACCACTGTCCGTTTTTCACAACTTTTTACTGACCATTTTTCTTTTCTTTTTTCGGTGTACACTTATCTATCAGGCTGCTAGAGAATTCCGGCGTTTTTGGAATTTATTTTCAAATATTTTAAATTTTAGGAGGGAGGATCAGTTTCCAATGTTAATTCAACGTAGACTGATCCCCCTCTTTTTGACCATCTCAATTTTTAAAAAAATCTTTTTCGGTATACGATTACCTATCATGTCAATAGAGAATTCCGGGGGTTTTACAAATAAATTTTTAAAAATTGTGATTTTAAGATGGGGGATCAGTTTTCAATGTAAATTCAACGTGGACTGATCCCCCTCTTTTTAACCATTTCAAATTTTAAAAATTATTCTTCTGCTTACAATTACCTATCATGTCACGAGAGAATTCCGGCGTTTTTGGAAAGAAATTTTAAAAAATTGAGATTTTAAGACGGGGGATCAGTCTTCGTCTTTTACCATAGTTCGTTTTTCACAACTTTTTACGTCTTAAAATCTCATTTTTTAAAAATTTCTTTCCAAAAACCCCGGAATTCTCTCGCGACATGATAGGTAATTGTAAGCAGAAGAATAATTTTTAAAATTTGAGATGGTTAAAAAGAGGGGGATCAGTCCACGTTGAATTTACATTGAAAACTGATCCCCCGTCTTAAAATCACAATTTAAAAAAATATCTTTCCAAAACCCCGGAATTCTCTATTGACATGATAGGTAATCGTACACAGAAAAAGATTTTTTTAAAAATTGAGATGGTCAAAAAGAGGGGGATCAGTCTACGTTGAATTAACATTGGAAACTGATCCCCCCTCCTAAAATGTAAAATATTTGAAAATAAATTCCAAAAACGCCTGAATTCTCTAGCAGCCTGATAGATAAGTGTACACCGAAAAAAGAAAAGAAAAATGGTCAGTAAAAAGTTGTGAAAAACGGACAGTGGTTAAAGACGAACATGTGCCTAAAAATGCCTACAAAGCTATCATAGTAGCCCCCGGTCGACTGTAATAGACTGAGGTACAGTTTCATCATTCCAATTATAGACTTTGTTTTTATTTGATTCTCTTGAATTTATTTATCTGGGAAAGTCATAATAATGCGATTTTATAGCTGAGTCATTTATCTGCGATCAGAATGGCGTTTCATCATTTCTAAAAACAAGGTATAACATTCTGATTATCAACTTTTTGACATGGTAATGTCAAAAAGTTGGACGGCAAACAAAAACAAAACAACAACAAACCAACAGAACGCATTTTATTTCACGGCTTATAAAAGAAACATCGGCAAACCGGAAGGACTCCCGACTCAAAGTCAGCAGCAACGACGAAAGGTCAAAATTTGTTCCTTAAAGACTTCCGTTTTTGGTTAAAAAATAAGTAATCAAATAGGTGTTATGGAAAAGCAGAGACATTTTGGCACTTCTGTAGTATATATGAAGCAGCAGATTTTCTGTCCTTCTACTGAAAATAAAGGGAGGTAATTCAACCGGAAGTGATTTTTTACAACATCAAAAAAAAAATGCAAGACTGATTTGTTTTTGGGTAACAATTAACAATTTCTTTTTTTTATTATATGAAGTAAAAAAAATTTAAATAAAAAACCTAAGAAATCAGGCGGTGTGCATGTAAAAAATCTATTGTTTTTTGCGGCTGGTTCATTAAATTACCAATGTCTCGAAGATTAATCTCATTTAACTCCATTTTCTAAATACTAAATTCAACTTCCGGTGAATTCTGAATGAATGGTACTTGGAGAAAAAAAAAACGGAACTCTTCAATTTCGATTTCTTAATCGGCAGCTGCTTCATATATACGGCAGAAGTGCCGACATTTTTTATTTTAAATAATTTTTGGTGCTTCTGCTGTTTCACAACGACATTAAAATATTTAAAGAAATGTATAAACTTTGTTATCTACTTACGTGGTAGCTGAAAATAAGATTGGACAGAAAAATTTAGGCAAATTCATCCCATATTTATTAAATTATAAGAAAAGAAGAAGAAAAAACGATCTTACGTATCGCTAGACATTTTTTTTTTTTACCCAGTTCAGCTTACTGATTAGGCAAGGGAGATAACTGGAATTGGTGAAGAACGAGCGACTCTAAGATCAGTTTCTGCGGCGCTGCTACGGTGTCAGGCCGCGATCCGTACCCGATAATAAACTTCCTAGATAACAACTTCCGGTATTCTGTAGTTTTATTTCTTCTGTATTTTCTCTATATAATAATGAATAGCGGTATATGTTACGACGCTCAGCAGAGGCGCGAACGGGGTCCAAAAAAAGAACGAGAAAGGGTTTAAAAACATAAATTTGCAACAAGTAAAGTGGACCTACGTCGAGAATAGATATTTTTCTACTTACTTATGTAATTTGTTTTTATTTTTACGTAGTATAAATGGGTTTTATTAGATGTAAAAAAAAATTCTTGTTTTTTTTAACATCGAATTTGACAACACAGAAAATGGCGCCTGTCCTCTATGTTATTAGATCCCCTCCACTATGCGGCCATCTTGGATTTGTGCGATTTTCCTGTGGCGAATACTTAAATTTCAAATAAATAGGAATTAAAACGGGTTAAAAATCTTTTTAATACTTGGAAAAGACACAGGCAAGTTTGAAAATAACTTTTACAGCCTACAGTTACTTTTATTTGTTGAATATTTGTTTTTTGAGCGTTTTTACTCTGCTGAGCGTCGTAAAAGATCCCCAATGAATAGTATTGTACAAGACGTACTAACCGCAGCTGAATGTCGTTTGTGCACTATCTCATTGGAGGTGTTACTAATGGACACGAACGGAAAAAAGAGAACTTTAGAATGGTTGGCCCGGCAGGGCCTAATTGCCATTCTCTGGCGTCGCCAAGTAAAAATAAATTACTTCGGCCATATGATATATGCGATCCGACAGTACTATGATTGTTGAAACAAACTATTTTATTATTTTCCCTCCCCCAAATCAAAAACATTTCATTAGCAAAAAAACATTGCATTTTATTTTCCGAAAGAAAATCAAACTGTAAAAAAAACTAAACTGTGTATTTTTGTAAAATAAATTATTTAAAATAAAATTTAGTACAAAACTGTCATTATATTTTCTGAGAAAGCATAACACCTATTGGTGCTTCTGCAGAGACGGGGCCACTGTTTCGATCGATGGCGGCGGAAACTGCCGACTCCTCTTCGGGAGAAATCGTGCGAAAACGTGAGCGACGGAAAGAAATTTGATTTTGGGGAAGATAACTGTTGAATTGACAATTGAGGATAAGTTAAAATTATGAACATTTATTTATTGAAACAAATTAAACATTATGTACTGCAAATCAATAAATAAAACTTTGATAAACATTTGAAATTTAACAAAAAACGAATTCAATAAAACTTTGATAAACATTATGTACATCAAATAAATAGCAAACTTTTTATTGAAATAAAAAAAAACGTACTAAGTAAAACTTTGATTTGAAAAAAAAAGTAAACAATTGACTGAACGATAAATGTGGAAAAAAACAAGTTTTTTACAGGGTGCAAACAACTAACAATTTTGCAATTATCCCCGACTAAATGCAAGAACTCTTCAAAGTTTAATCGGTTTACGTCCATTTCGTGAAAAATTAATTAACCCAATATTAGTTATCTCCCCCAAAATCAAATTTCTTTCCGTCGATCACGATTTTTCCCGAAGAGGAGTCGGCAGTTTCCGCCGCCATTGATCGAAACAGTGGCTCCCGTCTCTGCAGAAGCACCCACCTATTCGATTAGCCAAAACAGGAAGTTTTTAATATCGGAAAGAATTTCGAACGGACACCGTTTCCGGTTGGAAACAACTTTGCTTAGAGTCGGTCGATCTTCACCAATGCCAGATAATTCAATTTTTTTTTCGGAACAACTCAAAATTTAACAAAAATGGTGATCGATAAATAAAATCGTTTTTATTTTTAATTTAATAAATACTGGATGAATTTGCGTAATTTTTGGCGTACAGTCTTCTATTAAGCTACCACGTAAATACATAACAAAGTTTATGCATTTCTTTAGCTATTTTTTTAAGAGATGTCTAACATGTCATTGTGAAACAGCAGAGACACCTTGGAGCTTAGCTTTTCCGAAAGTCATTAGATTAGTAAAGCGCCTCTATGGTTTTCCGGTAAAGCGGAAATCCACACTCACATCCGATTGTCTCGCCAAACAAAGAACCCTCAATCGATCGATAAACGCACGCAAATATCAAATATCTAAATAAAAATACAATAGATAGTTGTTAACGATTTGTTTGTATATAGGACACGTTTTTTCAAGGTAGAAATCGATAACCTTTTCAGGAAATAATTTTAAGATGTTTCCGGAGGGAAACTAAAGAAAAACAGGAAAAAGGGAAATAAAAGTTATACTTAACAAAAACAGGGACAAGGGACAACATAATTAAGGGGTTTCGTACCACTCATCAAGTGTTTTTAAAAGTTCGTCAAAAATTAAAAACTAACATAAAAGTTTTGGGAAAAATGCGCAAAAAACAAACAAAATTTTTCGGCCGCCATCTTGCCTGTGAAAATAAGCCCTCTAGGCTGGTTTGTGAATAAATGCTGAAGTTGGACCCATTTCTCGCACTAATTGAACTCTACCTCATTTAATTTCTAGGAGGTTAGACACAAGGGGCAAACCAGAAGAGTACCCGATTCAGTCAGCAGAAAACGGTGTTCAGTCAGATTTACTGATATTAGGGTGCAATTTTAGTTAAAGGGCGATGCAGTTAATTATTTTCATGTAAAAGCATTATGTTGTACTTACTCAGCCATAGTTTCTCACTCACGGCACGAAAAAGAATTTAAAAATATCAAGCAGAACTTTAATTAGAACGATTTTTCCATTTCCATAAGGGATATATGAAATGTCGAGTCGATGCCATTTTCGGAGTGGCCGGTTAGCTAACTAAGGGCAGATAAGTGTCGCGAAATGAGCGGTCGATAGAATAGACAAGGGCATTAACAGCTATTAATTCCTGCGATTGCAGAATATCAATAGTCTTCGCCGGCTTCATGCACAAATATACCAAATCCTTCAAATTTAATGCGTTCACGTCTATTCTCAGAGAAATTCTTCAAAAGTACTAATTAGGTCACACGTGCCTACCTAGGGGACCCAATTTCGCGACACTTATCTGCCCTTAGTTAGCTAACCGGCCACTCCGAAAATGGCATCGACTCGACATTTCATATATCCCTTATGGAAATGGAAAAATCGTTCTAATTAAAGTTCTGCTTGATATTTTTAAATTCTTTTTCGTGCCGTGAGAGATAAAATATGACTGTACAAAATAATGCTTTTACATGAAAATAATTAACTGCATCGCCCTATAACTGAAATTGCACCGATATTAGACCTCATCCATAATATAACATACGACGAGAGGTTCAGTTTCCCAAATTTATTAATTAAATTGTTAGGTGAAAGTACAGAATAGTTAACAAAACCCCCTCATGTTAAGAATGGCTTTCTAAATAATAGCGTGATTTATTCAGCATGCTCCGTAAACCGCAGATTATTTAGAAAGCCATTCTTAACATGGGGAGGGAGGCTTTGTTAACTATTCTGTACTTTCACCTAACAATTTAATAAATAAATTAATAAATAAAAATTAGTACAAAACTTGTCAAACCAGAAGAGTAAGCGACCCAAAACAGGAAGTCTTTAATATCAGGAACTAAATCTGACCGAACACCGTTTGCTGCTGACTTTGAGTCGGGTACTCTTCTGGTTTGCAGACACATGGTCAGGTATGGTTTTGAACAACCAGTGCACTAAGATTAGCGTTTTGTGGTCTACACTGAATGCCTGAGCAGCCGCATCGGCATTCCCCGGTAGGGGCGCCTCAGGCGATTAGCAATAAACTAACCTCTTCTCAAAGGGTGAGAAGGTAAAGCCTGGGAGGATGAACCTTCTAAAACTGAACTGAACAATACCTCAGTCCAACAGAGCAGGGCCAGGAGATGCCACAACGACCCACCCTCTGTTGGTCTGATCACCGAGGATGTATCACGGATAACTAATTTGCATATTAGTTTTGAAAAAGGACATTTTATTAATTAACTATTATTTGTTATTATATTTTGGCTCTTGTATAGATCGGGTACACAGCGAAATTTATTTTAGAAGAGTTCCAATGGTGTAAGGGGCAGACAACTCTCTTTTTTTTTAGTACGCAATTTCTCCGAAAATGGAAAATATCCATTTTTTAAATAAGAAGGCATGCAAATTCAATTAATAGAACATTATTCAAAGAAATAACAATTTGAGAAAATCAACAGTATATTGATAGAACATTTATAGAAGAAAATAGAATTTGGGAAAATCAACAGTATATTTTTTCATTTCAAAACCAACAAAACGAACAGTCCTCTTGTTTGGATTAACAGATTTTTTTTTTTTTTATAGTTTAAAATATTAAATAATCGCAGATATTTTTTTATTATTGGGATTAATATGGCGGCATCTCTGGACGGGACCGTCACTAAAAAACCCGATTTAGTGTTCTTTTCATAGCCACCAAAAACACAAAGTTGTCGTGCAATACGGCCGGTATTATATTTACGGCCGAAACTATGTACTTAAAAAAAGAGAGTTGTCTGCCCCTTCTTACACCATTGGAACCGTATTTTTAGAAAAAAAAAAAAAACATTAGATTCTGTGCCGACAAACCTTCGCACTTTTATAAATCGAGTACACGAGCCGAAATTTATTTTAGAAGAGTTCCAATGGTGTAAGAAGGGGCAGACAACTCTCTTTTTTTAAGTACATAATTTCTAGCTTCTCCGAAAATGTTCTTCCAGCGAGAGATGCACCTGCGGAGTGGCAATGGAAATAACACCCGTAAAGAAAATTGATGGATTTCGGTGGAGATGTCCAAAGTGTCACAGAGCCACACATTTTAATTTCTGCGATAATTTAATATTTTAAACTATATATAAAAAAAATCTGTTAATCAAAACAATAGGACGGTTCGTTTTGTTGGTTTTGAAATGAAAAAAATATACTGTTGATTTACCCAAATTCTATTTTCTTCAATAAACTGTTGATTTTCTCAAATTGTTATTTCTTCGAAAAATGTTCTATTAATTGAATTTGCATGACTTCTTATTTAAAAAAATGGATATTTTCCATTTTCGGAAAAATTGCGTACGAAAATAGAGTTGTCTGCCCCTTAAACCATTGGAACTCTTCTAAAATTAATTTCGGCTGCGTGTACTCGATTTATAAAAGTGCGAAGGTTTGTCGGCACAGAATCTAATTTTTATTTTTATTTTTCTAAAAATACGATGAGTGCGATGCACCTTCCCTCCCACCCTCTCCATGTGAAGAGTGGATTTAAAAAAATCCGATTCATGTGATAGGCAACGTTTTAGTTTTAATCAACAAATATTTCTGACCAAAAATATACAGATGGTCTGGTTTGGGACCGATGTTAGACCGGAAGTTCGGTGGCACGGTTGTGATGCTTCTAAGCCGATCGTTACATCAGCAAGAACACGGTTTCATCATTTCTATTTTAGACTTTCGTATTCCATTTTTTGCAAAACGCATCTGCCAAGTCATGCTATGATATGCCATTTGATTGGCTTGTCTTCCACTTGCTGCTAACCAATAATAAAAAAAACAAACGAGTACATTAAAAGCCTCCACATTTTCCTTCCATCCCTAACCCTAACCCTAATACTAGCCCTAACCGCAACATTTTCGTGTCCCAATTTACCTACCTTAGTCCTCGGGGCAAAGTTAGACAAATACGTAGGGGGAGGTTTGGGGCTGCGAGCAAGTTATCGTCTGTCTGTGGCAATGCTTTTTTATTTATTTTTTTTAAAAAACTTTTTTATTCACCCAAAACAAGGCACATTGCCACTGAGATGTAAGGGGCTACTGTGAATTAGGGGTGCATACCAAGAATTAGCGAGACATGGAAAGGGAGGCAGGGGGGAGGGGGAAACTGAGAAATATCTGTATGATTTACGTATCAGTGACAGAATGAATATATCGCCCCTCTTTGGGGAGGAGTAAGTTTATTGCTTACTGTCTGAGGCGCCCCTACCGGGGAATGCCGACGGGGCTGCCCAGGCAATTTTTAAATGGCCAGAGTGCTCACCTCTCGAGCGCTGGCTTTTCAAACCCCACTTGCTCGACCCGAGCTTGGGTCACATCTTACTTGTGGGAGTAAGATAAAACTGGCCTTGTGCCTAACTCCTAGCGAAGGAGTAAATAAATATCGTATACCAACAATCGCGTAAATTAATCAATTATTTTTTATTTTATAAAAAAAAAATCAAATTCTATCGATAAACGAATAAGATTGAAATATTCGCGCCAAATTGGTCATATTCAAGGGAGATAATTCAAACTTTTGCAAACTAGAGAAATAAAGTCGAGAATTTTAGGTGTTATCTCCCTTAGCTCCCAAATTAAAATTTGGCAAAAGAAAATTCGACAATTTTGGTAAAGTAGGGAAATTCGGCAATTATGGAATAAATATCGATTGAAAAATTGTTTTTAGGACCGTTGTAAATACGGGGCTATCCCCCCCCCCTTCATAACGAACACTTCTTGTATTATCTTGTTGGTACTTGTGCAGTTTACGGGCCGGGCTATTTTCTAGATAAGATTTTCAAGTTAAATTCAATTTTTACGATATCTTTTGTTTACACAGTTCACTCCAAACAAGACAAACCGCCACTGTAGACGTAAGGGGCAACTGAGAATTAAGGTGAAAGTTGTAAGGGGTTATCCGAAATTGGGAGCTGTGCAGCGAGATGTTTGTTTACATTAGTTTTAAATGTCTGCATGTTGGTACATGGGGGAAAAGGGAGCAGGGAATGAGTTCCAAAGGCCGGCAGCACGAGGAAAGAAGCTATTGGAGTCAAACGCTCTCCGGTATTTGGTGACCTCCACAGTGAATGCATGGGATTTAGCTGATTGTCGGGTTGGCCAAGTGTATTTAGTTCGAGGGGGCACAAGAGCAGCAAGTTCATCGGAGCACATTCAATGGAAGTACTTGTAAAACAAACACAAGGCTGCAACATTGCGGCGATGGGACAGGGGCTGGAGCTTGGTGAATAGTGAGGGATCTATCAGATTAGAAACTCTTTTTTGGACCTTGTCTAAGAGGGAGAGACTAGTGGATGTTGCACCAGCCCAGATGTGGCAACAATGCTTTCAATACGAACTATTATGTATATTCGTACTATTTGTTATAAAAGGTACTCGAAGTCAAAATCTAGCGGTTTTCTGGAGATTTTTTTTCTTACAATCTAGCGGTTTTCTGGAGATTTTTTTTTCTTACAATCTAGCGGTTTTCTGGAGATTTTTTTTCTTACACTCTAGCGGGCTTTGAAAATCTCAGTTGACTACACTGGTCTTCTCTAGACATGTTAGAGTTAGGGTCCAGGCCTCCATGTTGAGATCGATAAACCCCTTATTTCTTGTAGTACAAAATACAGAACAAACGCCTCTGTGGGATGCACTGCGGAATAGTGGGCAACTATCTGTGTGGATTAGGGTTAGCGTTATCAATAATGTAGTGTTCAACCGAACTGTAGATTTTTTCTACTTGTATTTTGTTTAATTTTCGATTTTTGAGCGATTATCGACACTCACCAGATGACCGTCTACTGTCAGACATTTTGTTTCTCGTTTTAACTTAAGAGTTGACACTAGTTGTGTCGATTAAACTAAAAAAAAACGCTTTAAAATAAGTTAAAACACACAAAAAACATATTCAGGTATGTAGAAGAGTAACTTAGCTTGCCTTTGGTAACATTTATTTGTTGGCTATTTGTTTTTTTTTTGTTGTTCTTTTTTTACCCCTTTATCGTTGTTAGCTGTCGTTAAAAATACCATTTTTTCCTAACTATTCTATACTTTCATCTAACAATTTAATAAACAATAAATTCAATGAAACAATAACCAGCAACCGGAAGTGAGATTCAGTCACGAATCGTAAAGATAACTCCATTTTGTCTATTTTTTAGAGTGACGCCGATATTGGCGGTGGTCTCCCCTTCTAATAAAGATCCTATTTTTCTTTCTTTTTCTATCTCAACTATTTATTTTGACGTTTCCAATCCTTCTTTTTTTCTTTTTTTTTTAATAATTTGATTGTCAGAAGATTTTTAAGGTGTGACTTCCGACGGAAGTTGTGGTCATCAGATCCAAGGGAAACAACTCAATGATAAAGTTCTGGAACTCACGAACGAAACAGTTTACAACAATACAATGTCACGTGATAGGTGGGAGAGGTCAAAAAATGTGACACGGGCATAAATAACGCACTCATCAACGACAGAAATAATTATAGACTTGACGAAATAATGTTCGCAATTACATCAAAGGAATTTATACAAATACCTCATATTTATCCGAGACTAAGTTTATTCAGCCGGCGTTACCCGGGAGTGTTTTCATTTTCACTTTTAGTTTATTATAAACTTTAAGTGAGGAATCCTAAAGAAAAAAATACCGCTCGGCACTATTTCAAAACACCTTATTATTTCTATCTAATATTTAAGTTTATTGCTTTATACTCCCATTAGTGTAGGGAAGTGATAATTTCAGACGATCATAAGGCGCGAACCCGGTTCACAGAGACACCATAGGAGATTACCACGTGATACGTAGAATTAAGGTTATATTGATGCCGATTACAGCGTAAACATCGAGACAGACTAGAGAACTCAACGAACTTACTCGGAAACTTGCTTTGTAGCTAAGTAAATGTGTATTTTAAATGTCTTCTAACGGTATTCAACTTTAATTTTCTTAAGGGGCTTAATAATAATAATAATAATATATATATATATATATATATATATATATATATATATATATATATATATATATATATATTACTATTTGATGTATATACGAATTTAGGAAAATTAGGCAACGAAAAAAATTAGGCATTTTTTGCAAGGTAGGGCAATTAGGCAATTATGGAATAAATATCGATTGAAAATAGATTTTAGGAACGTTCTTGTGATGATATAGTCTTAAATAGGGCTACCGTCTTTCCCAAATAATATTTTAAAACAATTATTTTAGAATATTTACTGTTGTTTTAAAGCAAATTAAGTTAAGTGTTCGTTCTAAGAACATGCAGTGCTTCGTTCTTTTCACAATCACATGTTAGGCCTCTCTCTAAAAATAAAATAGCTAAAGAAATGTATAAACTTTGTTATGTACTTAGGTGGTAGCTGAAAAGAAGACTACACCAAAAAGTACTCAAGTTCTTTATATCTTCAAATATTTATTCATAGTGTTTTGTTTGGTTGTTTTGTTTTACGGCATATCAACCCTTTTTCAGGTTATTTAATGCTGAATCAGGCCATTTCGGTAAAAGTTGTTATGCTTCAAGTTCTTTATATCTTCACATATTTATTTATGGTGTTTGGTTTGGTTGTTTTGTAGAGGAAAATTGTTGTTTTTGTTTTTGGGTTCGCATAACATGATTGAATTTTGCAAAGGGAAAGAAATCAAAACAATAACATCAATGTTTGGTGCATTTTAGGTCAGGAAGCCGGTATCTTCAGACAACCTGATCTGGTAGCACCAACCTTACAGATGTTACAGATCAATGAAGCAATTCTAATTTTCTCAGCAAATTAAAAGTTGATTAAATAAAATATTTCAAAGAACAAATTGATATCATGTCCTCAGTAAGGATCGAGACACACCATTATGATTCTAATATTCTTATCAGAGCATTTGAATCTTTTTTAACGTCTCGGGTCATGATATAACAGACTTCGTAATTTTTGGCTATCGGCCATTTACATCCCTGCGAGATGCATCTGAAGAAGGTCGGAGGTTACATCGGCCGAAACGTTGTGAGAATAACATCCAAGATGAGAACAGTTCTCCGAATAATTCAAATAATACAAATAAGCAAGCATTGATCTCAATTTTTTGTTTCGTTTGCAAATTTATTTTACAAATTTACATAAATCACAACCTGACAAAACAAAGTTCTGAAAAACTTTATGATTCTAATATTTTGTAATGTCTTCGTCATTATATATAACCGACTTCGGGATGATTTTAAGTTACCCAGTGTGAGAACATGCAGTTTTCTGGCTGACATATTTTCTACAATTTCTGAAAATCAGAAAAAGTGCATTCTTTTAGTTGATAAAATGTATGTAAAAACTTCTTTACAATATTACAAAAGAAAATGGTTTTGGTTTTTCTCAAAATTCTGAGGGATTAGCAAAAACTTTTTCTTTTATGGAAATCGCTACAGACAAGGCATGAAGCCACTTGATATTAGATGGATAGATTTCGACCAAGAAAACAATAATTCTACCCCCTGTCAGAAACATCGCTCATGGAATGTGAGGACTAAGGGACAAAATAATGGAGGCGAGAGTTACGAGGCTGCTGAAAGTAAACCCAAGGTCCACATTCTACCATCTTAAATAATAAACATTTTATTCATAAGTTTATTGTAAACACAAGACAAAACTTTAACTGGGAATCATGGTAAAATGTTTACATGGTGGGTGAAGATGTTTTACTTAAAATGATTCCAGTTGCCAAGTTAGAGGCAATATTTTGATATGAAAAAATGTACAATATTTTTCATATGAAAAAATGTACAAAATTTTTCATATGAAAAAATGTACAAAATTTTTCATATGAAAAAATGTACAATATTTTTCATATATAAAAATGTACAATATTTTTCATATGAAAAAATGTACAATATTTTTCATATGAAAAAATGTACAATATTTTTCATATGAAAAAATGTACAATATTTTTCATATGAAAAAATGTACAATATTTTTCATATGAAAAAATGTACAATATTTTTCATATGAAAAAATGTACAATATTTTTCATATGAAAAAATGTACAATATTTTTCATATGAAAAAATGTACAATATTTTTCATATGAAAAAATGTACAATATTTTTCATATGAAAAAATGTACAATATTTTTCATATGAAAAAATGTACAATATTTTTCATATGAAAAAATATACAATATTTTTTATATGAAAAGATGTACAATATTTTTCATATGAAAAGATGTACAATATTTTTTATATGAAAAGATGTACAATATTTTTCATATGAAAAAATGTACAATATTTTTTATATGAAAAAATGTACAATATTTTTCATATGAAAAAATGTACAATATTTTTCATATGAAAAATGTACAATATTTTTTATATGAAAAAATGTACAATATTTTTCATATGAAAAAATGTACAATATTTTTCATATGAAAAAATGTACAATATTTTTATATGAAAAAAAATACAAAATTTTTTATATAATTAATTGAAGGCAAAGAGATGCTAGCGAAATGGGAAGTTGTAAAAGGTCTTTACGAACATGAAAAAACTCAGTTTGTTAAATTATCGAAACTAACTGATGTGGCAGTTTACCCAAAACCTGTTGAGCGACAAAAAGTTTTCAATTGTTTAAAAGTATTTTGTGATCAAACTGTGGCAGCAGTTAAATTGCATCCATCATTAAATTAAAATTATTGTTGCAGAAACAGTTTATTTTATTGAAAAGGTTTTGATATTTTGGAAAATTAAATCTCTGTCAAAGAAATTAATAGCGACTGAGAAATTTCATATAAAAATATTGCCTCTAACTAATTTTCTGGGTGACATATTTTCTAAAATTTCTGAAGATCAGAACAAGTGTATTGTTTTAGTTGATAAAGTGTATGCAAAAGCTTCCCTACAATATCACGGAGGAAATGTATTTGGTTTTGCTGAAAATTTTGAGGGATTAGCAAAAACTATATTAGGAATCATGGTATAATGTTTACACGGTGAACGAAAATTTTGACTTAAAATGATTCCAGTTGTCAAGTTAGAGGCAATATTTTTATATGAAAAAAAATGTCCAATATTTTGAATGCACTTAAACAATTAAATTAAGTAATTGCACTTGCGTGCGACAATAACAGAACCAGACTTGCAACGTGGAGCTGCTGCGAGTTCACAGCTTAGCAAATATTTACAACTGACTGACTTCTCTCAACCCAGACCGTTGTCCAACGCTACTACTTTTTCTCATTAACCCATCATGTCAACCCAATATTTCGATGTACTTGCATGACATTTTTCTGAAAATTATCATCCTGACGAAGTCTTACAAATAAAGACGAAACGTTGATGAATATATAAAAAATATCTCTTAGTTTTTTCTTTCCCATTACGTCGGATTACTCTCATCCTTCCTTTCTCATATATATATATGTGTGTGTGTGTGTGTGTGTGTGTGTGTGTTCGTATCCACCTAAAGTTTTTCACAACTACCTCTGATCCCGTCTGTCTTTCTATATCTACCTCTGTTCGCATCTACCTAAGTTCGTCCGTATCTAACCCTCTTCCTATCTAACCTTTCGTGGGTAACTGCGTCCGATTAGTAGAATCTGTGAAGGAATTGGTAGATTCACATCAGAAATGCCATTTTCCTTCGCCAACTTCCTTTGATAATCTCGCCATCCTATCAGCTTGAAACATTGTTCTAAAAATAGTCAGATGACGGATAAGTAAAACGAAGAATTACTGATTTTAATTATAATTATAATCAGTAAAAAAAGCTGCAAAAAAAATGGGTGTGTCTCCATATGTACACGCTGACCTAAGAGTAAATCTACCGAGACCATGGCCATACCCGTAGTAGGGATGGCCATGACGGAGACACATTTGTGGCTTTTAATCGCATTAAAAGCTTGACGTGAATGGGTTCGGTGGTTGGTGGTGGTGATGGGGGGGGGGGTAAATAAATAGAAACGGAAACTGAGGGGAAAGAAGAGGGAGAATGAGAAGATGGAAAAGAAGAAAAAAGAAGAGAAAGAGAGAGAGAGAGAAGGAAAGTGAGAGAAAAGAGAAAGAGAAAAAGAAGAGGGGGAGAAAAAGAGACAACAAAGACATGTAAGATAAAGAAAAGAGAGAAAAAGGAAAATAGAAAAAGAAAAAGAAAGAAATAAAAAGAAAAAAGAAAAAGAAAGAAATAAAAAGAAAAAAGGAAAAGAAAAAGAAAAAGAAAATAAGAAAAAGAAAACGAAAGAGAAAAAGGAGAGAAAAAGGAGGAAAGAGATAGCAAAAAGGAGAGGAAAGAGAGAAAAAGGATGAGATAAAAAGAAAGGACAGAGAGGATAAAGAAAGAGAGAAGAAAAAGAGAGAAAGAAAGAGAAGAAGAGAGAGAGAGAAAGAAAGAGAGGGAAAGAAGGAAGAAAACAGAAAATAAATAAAGAGAAAGAGGCGAAAAAAGCGAAAAAGAAATTAACGGAAAGAAAAAAGAAACAACTTCCGGTGACGTCATCGACCTCCGAACTAAATGACTGCCATTTTTTTTATTTTTTAATCTCATGATTAAAAGAGGAAAAAAGAAAAAAAGGAAATATTCGCCGCAAAAATTTGTATCAGTTTTTTTTGTTTGGAAGTTAAAACAGGAAGTTATGTTGTGGCAGAAAAAACTCATTTTATACATTTTCTTTAATTATTTTTTTTTAACACCGGATGGGAGAGGGAGTGCTCTATTAAAAAGATCTGTGGAATTTCGACGGAATAGAGACCGCAACGTTTGTAAAGAGATGTTTTCAAAACAACAACATTTTTATTATTATTTAAGCATTGGATACACAGGAAGTGCAGTGGAATTACTGGTAGGTTGAGAGAGGATAACCAGTTTACGTGCAAGAAGTGAAAGACAATGGAGGTGGATGAGAACTCAGATGTGGAGAAAGTATATTTGGATGGTGAAGCAATTGAGGTTGTTCAGATGTTGTTTTTTTTTACACTGGTGATGCTATTGGAGCACAGGGTGGATCAGGTGCTAGTGTGATGATCAATGGTTGTAGTGTTGGAGTACCCCCGGAAAGAGTCAAGTTGCCCTGCTCAGTTTGTGGAAAGGGAGTCGGGGGTCAATTCATTTTATTTTGTGGTACCTGTAAGCATTAGGTACACAAGAAATGCAAGGGTATTACTGGTAGGTTGAGAGAGGATAACCAGTTTGCGTGCAAGAAATGGAAGACAATGGAGATGGATGAGAACTCAGATGTGGAGAAAGTATATTTGGATGGTGAAGCGATTGAACTTATTCACAAGTTTTTGTAAACCGACGATAAGAAAGAAATAAAGATCTCAAAGACAATTCAAACCGTAAAAAGATTTCCAGTACAACCATTGGTGCTTCTTTACTTTCATGACGACATGTTAGGCCTCACTTAATAAAAAAAATAACTTAAGAAATGTATAAACTTTGTTATGTACTTACGTGGTAGCTGAAAAGAAGACTGTACACCAAAAAATTACGCAAATTCATCCAGTATTTATTAAATTAAAAATAAAAACGATTTTATCTATTGGTCACCATTTTGATTTTTCCCTAAAAAAAACTTTGAGTTATCTCCCTTGCCTAATAAGTAAGTATAAATGTCTACGGATACGTAAGATTGTTTTTATTTTATTTTTCTTATAATTTAATAAATATTGGAGAAATTTGCGTCATTTTTTCTGTACAATCTTATTTTCAACTAACAAGTAAGTACATAACAAAGTTATACATTTCTTTAAATATTTTCATGTCGTCGTGAAAGTAAAGCACCCAACCATTTTCTCTCTGCTCTCCGTAAACCCACCACTGCTTTCGATCCGTCCTTTAATTTTTGTCAGTTGATCTCAACACATGAAAATGATGTATTATTTGGAATTTTCGGACTACTGTTCTCATCTTCGGTTTTATTTTCACAACGTTTCGGCCGATGTAACGTCCGACCGTCTTCAGGTGTATCTTGACAATGGATCTTATTGGTGAATCGTGGAAAGAATGTTGTTTTTTTTTTCCAACAAACCAATGTCGTTAGAATTCAAAATATGTAATGCGTTTCTTTTTACAATAAAGGTCACCGCTTATCAAGGTCTAAAGGCCACTCGAGGATAAGGGTTAAAGAGTTTGGCTCAAGGATAGCGGTTTAAGAGTTTGACTGGTGGATGGTGAGACAACATCACGTTCACCGGACCGATGGTTGTAGCAGGGCAGAAATTGTTTATTTATGGAGACGGTTCAACAAGAACTTGTTTACATTGGACTTGAAGACGACCATATTGTAGTCGGCAGGGAAACGGAAAGAGCGTTGAGGCGTTTGCATTTTCGTATTAATTCAGGTTCGGACAGATTTGATACAATGTTTCTGAATTTTTTAGATAAGGATTAATAATATGTATTATTTGGATTGTTCGGACTAGTTTTCTCATCTTGAATTCTAATGACATTGTTTCAACCTACCACCAAGATATATATATAATAATGTTCAAGCATCCAAAGCATTTATTTCTTGAGGTGGCTATCCTCAGTGCTCGTAAAAATGAAGGATGGCCACCTCAAGAAATAAATGTTTTGGATACTTGAACATTATTATTATATATATCTTGGGTGGTAGGTTGAAACAATTGTAACAATAACAAGTACAGCTGTTTTTTAATATAAATTTTTATTTATACAAACATTATTTGTTACATATGTGCATACATGTTTCAGTTGTCCTCTCCAATAGAGAGTCAATAAGAAAGTTCACAATCTCTCATTTTGGTTTGAAGAAGTTGATATTATTGGTAAGGACAACTGAAACATGTATGCACATATGTAACCAATAATGTATACTATATATACATATATATATATATATAAGTGAAATATTTTGAAAATCAACACATGGTGCAATTTAAATGAAAAAATCATTTATTTAAATTTTTTTTTTGCAAGCTTTCGTTGTAGAACCAGGCGAGACTGTCTTATAGTTTTTTCTTTTCTTCTTCCTAATTTTGACATTATTGGAGAGGACAACTGAAACATGTATGCACATATGTAACCAATAATGTTTGTATGAATAATATATATAAGGTTAATACAACAAAAGATATAAGAGGCAACTAATACCTTCAATTGTATTGCCATAGCGGGCGATACAAAAAATATGCACGAGTTTGAATATCTCGTGCTTAGCGCTGAACGGTGTTACATCAGCCATGTGTTACATCAGCTCATGTGTTACATCAGCTCATGTGTTACATCAACCCATGTGTTACATCAGCCATGTGTTACATCAGCCATGTGTTGCATCAGCCATGTGTTGCATAAGCCCATGTGTTACATCAGCCATGTGTTACATCAACCCATGTGTTACATCAACCCATGTGTTACATCAACCCATGTGTTGCATCAGCCATGTGTTGCATCAGCCATGTGTTACATCAGCCCATGTGTTACATAAGCCATTTGTTACATAAGCCATTTGTTACATAAGCCATTTGTTACATCAGCCCATGTGTTACATCAGCCCATGTGTTACATAAGCCATTTGTTACATCAGCCCATTTGTTACATAAGCCATTTGTTACATCAGCCCATGTGTTACATAAGCCATTTGTTACATCAGCCCATGTGTTACATAAGCCATTTGTTACATCAGCCCATGTGTTACATCAGCCCATGTGTTACATCAGCCCATGTGTTACATCAGCCCATGTGTTACATCAGCCATGTGTTACATCAGCCATGTGTTACATCAGCCATGTGTTACATCAGCCATGTGTTACATCAGCCATGTGTTACATCATCCATGTGTTACATAAGCCATGTGTGACATCAGCCATGTGTTACATCATCCATGTGTTACATCATCCATGTGTGACATAAGCCATGTGTGACATCAGCCATGTGACTATCTTTCTACCTCTTTTCAACAAGATCATAGACCTGGCAACATGTGAGATTCACACATCTACAGGGAGCGTTCAGTATCTTCCCCCGATGGACACTTTCCACCGGAGCCAGGGTGCTTCTGAACCGGAAGGAAGGGCCTCAGAAGGGAGGATTCCCATGTCAGTATAAGAGGGGCCATTCCCTAGCCGTCTGGTCCACAGCTGTAGTCTGGTCTCTTCCTCAGATGTTGTTAGGGGTTTGACATGGCTAAGGAAGCTTCTCCTTGACTTCAGTCATTGGACCATTGGTTCACGTCCATGAAAGAGATGGCATTCATCACTGATATCCTTTGTGATCTCTACGCGGCTGCTTACTTTCCGTCTCACATCTGAAGGGGCAATGCCAGTGCGGAGATGCAGGTTGTTCAGGTTGGTAGGCTTCAAGCAGCCAGTGATTAAGCGACAGTGGAAAACACTCAACTGTCTGAGAACAGGAAAAAAGTTGCTATGAGATGGGGGCTACAAAACTGACCCAATAATCTGTGAATGTATTGAAGGGGGGGGGGCATACGATGCAACACTGCATTGTCTGGCCTAAACTACCCAACCGCAGGTAAAGGTAACATATAAACACTAAAACAGTCATGATTTTGCAACGAGTCTTTGAATTGGAACAAATACACAGAAGACGTTGCCAAGGCTGCTGCAAAGAAGGTGGGCTCCCTCTACCGTGCTAGTAAACCCATCACACCTGACATTATCCTGTATCTCTACAAAGCCACCATCCGCCCATGCATGGAGTATTGTTGCCACATCTGGGCTGGTGCATCATCCGCTAGTCTCTCCCTCTTTGACAAGGTCCAAAAAAGAGTCGCCAACTTAATAGGTCCCTCACTGTCAACCAAGCTCAAGCCCCTGTCCCATCGCCGCAATGTTGCTTCCTTGTGCCTGTCTTACAAATACTCCAATGGATTGTGCTCTGATAAACTGGCTGCTCTGGTGTCCCCTCGACATTAATACACTAGACCAACTCGACAATCTGCGAAATCCTATCCATTCACTGTGGAGGTCCCTAGATGCCGAAGAGCCTTCTACTCCAATAGCTTCTTTCCTCGTGCTGCCGTCCATGGAACTCCCTTCCTGCTCCCTGTTTCCCCGACTGTACCGATATGCAGAGGTTTAAAACTAATGTAAACAGACATCTCGCTGCACAGCTCCCAGCTTAGGATGGCCCCCCCCCCCCAAAAAAAAACCTCAATAGCCTCTTACGTCTCTTACGTCTAGCTATAATTATCAATCATCATCCATTCTCCTTTCTTCTGTATATTCTCTATTTCTTCATTTTTTGTCTCTTAATTTCGTTGAACGTTGGCCCATGTTGTTAATAACAATAAAACGCAATTCAAATTAATTTCTTCCAGAAAATAATTTATCTGGTCGGATTTATTTTCGCATAGCTGCCATTTTTTTAAAAGCAAGTTCTCTGTATTCGTCCATTAAAGACTTTTTTCTCCTTGTTAACAAGAGAAAAATAATATTTTGAGTAAAAAAGGGACGTAACTCTGTATTCGTTCATTTGGTTATTTTTGTTTGTCAGCACGTAAATAAATATGCATATTTTATTTGCTCGCATTTTCCCTTATTCTGTGTGCCCCATTGCATTAAGTTTACTAGATACGTTTTTCCTTACACAGTGGTAAAGGTAGAATAGCTAAATACAAACAGAGGGATAAATAAAGACCTGGCCAGAGATAGGTTAGTTTGGAAGTCAATTCCTTAAAGCCATCCAACACATGCCAACATGTAAAACAGACGTTAAACCGAATATGACGATGATACATCTTCTCTCTCACTTCTACACAATAAGTTAAAAATCTAAAATACAATTCTTGGCCAGAACGAGAACAAAAGATGACTACGAACAGCAGAAAACCGCGGCACATACAACGTTGGGGTCGTCGGTCGGCGAGAGGGCAGCATATAGTCTTACAATATTCACCACAAACAAGACACATTTCTATGGACGCATAAAGGGCTACTGTGAGTTAGGGTACAGATTTATAGGAGTTAAGAGTTGAACAGCAAGATGTTTGTTCACATTACATTAAAATTTCTGCATATTGGTACAGTCGGGGATACAGGGAGAAAAGAGGGAATTCCAAAGGCTAGCAGTTCCAGAACAGAAGGGAGATAATCCAAACTTTTGCGAACTAGACAAATAAAGTCTGTAATTTGGGGTGTTGTCTCCCTTAGCTCTCTTGCCGCCGATATACTAACGTTACCCGTTTATCGATAAAATTTGATTTTTTAAAATAAAATAAAAACTCCTTGATTAATTTACGTGATTTTTGGTACAGATATTTCTCAGTTTGTCTTATTTTTTATCCAATGTCTCGGTTATTCTGGATAAGCACCAAATTAGAGGCCAGATTTATAGGGGGCATTCTAATTGGGGAGTTTTGCAGCAAGATATTTGTTCACATTACATTTAAATTTCTGCATGTTGGTACAGTCGGAGAAACAGAGAGCAAGGAGGGGATTCCAAAGAAAGATGTTATTTGAGTAGAAAGTTTTCATGCATCTGAGGACCTCTACAGCGAAGGGGTGGGATTTTGTTGCTTATCTGATCGGCCAGGGGTATTTACGTCGAAGGGGTGCAAGTGCAGGGATGCAACATTGCAGCGATGGGACAGGGGCTGGAGCTTGGTTGACAGTGTAGAACCTATTAGATTAGAGGCTCTTTTTTGGACCCTGTCTAAGGGGAAAAACTAGTGGTTGATGCACAAATCTAGTGCAGTAATAATAACGGGAGGAATAGGGGGTTAGAATGGACCCTAATAATTAGTGACAAAATCCGAAAGTATAATTTCGATTATTCGGACTACTGTTCTCATCTCAGATGTTATTCTTACAACGTTTTGGCCGATGTAACCTCCGGCCTTCTTTAGGTTTATCTTGTCGAACATGGGTATCTAATGGTTCAGCCCGGGGGTTTTTAGCCCACCCAATAGACCGGTATTGTCTGGGCCTTCGGGTCTGGATTCACGCCGGTCTATCGGTTGTCCGTCCTGTGCAGTTCTAGGAATTGCACCCTCCCAGGCTTTGCCTTCTCACCCTTTGAGAAGGGGTTAGTTTATTGCTAATCGCCTGAGGTGCCCCTACCGGGGAATACCGACGGGGCAGCCCAGGCAATTTTTAAATGACCAGAGCGCTCAAATTCTCGAGCGCTGGTTTTTCAAATCCCACTTTCCCGACCTTCTGTCACATCTTACCGCTGTGGGAGGAAGATAAATAGAAAATGGGTATCTTTATATCGAACTCAGGAATCTGTACGGAATTTTTCAAACAGAACCCTTTATTTAATCCACGGTGGTTGCATGCTCTCGTTCAGTCAGCCATGACCGGGTAGACGTCTTCAGTAATTCGCAATTCTTAGTATCGCCCGCACTGAGGATTGAACCTTCACCCTTTAGCAGGCGGCACCTAAAACTAAATTTTACTGAATACTTTATCTGTTACACAATGGTCCTTGTGGACATTTCCCCCAGTGAATACTTAGCAGTTAGTCATCATCATCATCATCATCGTCATCATCGTCATCGTCATCATCGGCATCATCATCGTCATCATCATCGTCGTCGTCATCGTCATCATCGTCGTCGTCATCGTCATCATCGTCGTCGTCATCATCGTCGTCGTCATCGTCACCATCATCGTCATCAGCATCATCATCGTCACCATCATCGTCATCATCATCGTCGTCGTCGTCATCATCGTCGTCGTCATCATCATCGTCGTCATCATCATCAGCGGTTTAACATCCGTTTTACATGCTGGCATGTGTTGGACGGCTTTTAGAAATTGACTTTCAAACTAACTTATCTCTGACCAGGTCTTTCTCTCAAGTCTATCCTTATCACTCCCTCCCTTGCTTTCCTTGGCCTTCACCTGTGAACTAAACCTGCTACCTCAACTGTTCTACATGCAACACATGAACTCTTATCCATTCTTTAAACGTGGCCGTACAATCGAAGTATCCTGTTCTCCCTATACAACAACTAAACACCTAAGCAAAAAATGTGGGTGTGGCCGGCTAAATAGAAAATCTGTTATAACTACCAATAGATATATGTTTCATTTTACTTCAGTCGAAGTTCTCTAAATCAAGGGGCCCCTTCCTGGGGCTAACACTTTATCTCGATATGAGATACATAGATACCCGAATATTCTATTAAAATTCTCCTTTATTTCTCAAACATTGAGTTAGTAAAAAAGTTAAGAATAATAATAAATTTCTTCTCTCCTTAACTGACCAGTCAAGTATGTCATAGTATATCTTTATTGTGGTCTGTTGGTCTTACCGGATTCCAGGACAAGAATTCATCTAGTCTGGTGGAGTATCCAGCTACGTGGTGTTACTTGAGTTAACATCACTAGGAGAAGATGCACTATTCCTCGTATGAGGGAATCTTATTTGTGCTGCGGATACTATGTAATTGTGAATATTTGGTCAGGGTTTACTTGTAGGGGTAAGTATCCTCATGTCAGGTTGTCCTGACAAACCCTTGTACAGAAAGACCGAATACACCTGAGGATAGTGTCTAGTAGGTAATTCAAACTTAATGTGTGTGTGTGTGCATGTGGGTGGTTAAGTCGATTACAAATTTATTGTGGGGGTGTCAGGTATTTCGGTGTGTTTCCCCACCCAATATTTCTCAGCTCACATAGTTAAGACATGTCTAAAATGATCTCATCGGTTCAGTATTTCCCTAAATTTTACAGACTTAATTTTCCTCTGGGGTCATCAGATCTAAGCCTGTCCTTTAGACTGACATTACACATCTATCGTATCATTCTCATATTATTATTCTCCATGCAACGCCTATCCTCAACCCTCACTGGCCAGCTTTCACTTCCATACATCATAACACTACTTACACATACCCGATAAACTCTTCCCTTGGTCGACAATGATAACGCTCGGCTGGTTAGTCATGGCAGAAGTTCCCTAAACTTACTCCATCTACGCGTAACTCTTGCAATCACACAAGCACCTGCTCAACCCTGTGCTACAGGCTGGGCGTAAAACGACACAGCATCCCTCAGTCAATTCCGGGCATTCTTGCTAATTAACATATAAATATATTAATTTTTGTTTCATTTTACTTCAGTAGAAGTTCTCAGAAATCAAGGGGTCCCTTTCCTGGAGCTAACACTTGATCTCTATATGAGATACATAGATATTCGAGTGTTCCATTAAAGTTCTCCTTTACCTCTTAAACTCTTCTCTCTTTTGTTTCATTTTACTTCAGTCGAAGTTCTCAGAAATCAAGGGGTCCCTTCCTGGGGCTAACACTTGATCTCTATATTAGATGCATAGATATTCGAGTGTTCCATTAAAGTTCTCCTTTACCTCTTAACCCCTTATCTCTTTTGTTTCATTTTACTTCAGTCGAAGTTCTCAGAAATCAAGGGGCCCCTTTCTGGGGCTAACACGTGATCTCTATATGAGATACATAGATATTCGAGTGTTCCATTAAAGTTCTCCTTTACCTCTTAAACCCTTCTCTCTTTTATTTCATTTTACTTCAGTCGAAGTCCTCAGAAATCAAGGGGTCCCTTCCTGGGGCTAACACTTGATCTCTATATGAGATACATAGATATTCGAGTGTTCCATTAAAGTTCTCCTTTACCTCTTAAACCCTTCTCTCTTTTGTTTCATTTTACTTCATTCGAAGTTCTCAGAAATCAAGGGCCCCCTTCCTGGGGCTAACACTTGATCTCTGTATGAGATACATAGATATTCGAATATACCATTCAAGTTCTCTTTAACTGTCAAACGGTGAATTAGTAAAGAAGTTAAGAACAGTGATTAACCAGCTAACTATGTTATAGTATATCTTGTTGTGGTCTCTTGGACTTTCCGGATTCCAGGACAAGAATTCATCTAGTCTGGTGGGGTAATCTTGCTAATTAGCATACAATTATAGTAACCATGTAACCCTAACACCCAAATGTTCAAGCAATACGTTCAGCATAAACGTTAATAGTGCATACACACCTGAATATTGGAACTATGAGATCATTGTACGCATACCCTCAACTATGTGAGCATAGAAATATTGGGTGCGTATACACACCTGAATGCCTGACACCCCCACAATAACTTTGTAATAGACTGAGCCGCCCACAGGCACACATAACAGATTTTCTATTTAGTCGGCCACACCCACATTTTTGGTTTGGGTTAGGTTTAGTTGTTGGTTATAAATAGAGTCAGGTCTATTGTTGTCATTTATAATTGGTCAGTGTTGTTGCGGCCCTTTGTCCCTTTAAGGATTTATAAGCCATGCATTGATTGGTCAGTGTTGTTGTGGCCCTTTGTCCCTTTAAGGATTTATAAGCCATGCATTGATTGGTCAGTGTTGTTGCAGCCCTTTGTCCCTTTAAGGATTTATAAGCCATGCATTGATTGGTCAGTGTTGTTGCAGCCCTTTGTCCCTTTAAGGATTTATAAGCCATGCATTGATTGGTCAGTGTTGTTGCGGCCCTTTGTCCCTTTAAGGATTTATAAGCCATGCATTGATTGGTCAGTGTTGTTGCGGCCCTTTGTCCCTTTAAGGATTTATAAGCCATGCATTGATTGGTCAGTGTTGTTGCGGCCCTTTGTCCCTTTAAGGATTTATAAGCCATGCATTGATTGGTCAGTGTTGTTGCGGCCCTTTGTCCCTTTAAGGATTTATAAGCCCTGCATTGATTGGTCAGTGTTGTTGCGGCCCTTTGTCCCTTTAAGGATTTATAAGCCATGCATTGATTGGTCAGTGTTGTTGCGGCCCTTTGTCCCTTTAAGGATTTATAAGCCATGCATTGATTGGTCAGTGTTGTTGCGGCCCTTTGTCCCTTTAAGGATTGGCCAAAAGTTAAACCAAATAACTTCTCCCTAAGGGGTCACGTGAGCAAAACTATATAAACTCAACCACTTAGGGCTCCCGTCTTTTTCATTTTTACTTTTATTCATCCCAAACAAGGCATATTGCCACCGAGACGTGAGGAGCTACTATGATAGGAGCCAGATTCAGGGGGGAGATGTTTGTTCACATTACATTTAAATTTCTGCATGTTGGTTTCTGTAGTCGGGAAACAGGGAGCAGGGAAGGAATTCCAAAGGGAAGCGGTCCGAGGAAAGAAACTATAAGAGTATAAAAAGAGAGAATAGTGGTTGGTCCACTAGTTGGGGGATGGCATGGTGGCTAAGTGGTTAACGACACGAACTGAGGACCTAGGTGTGTCGGGTTCGAATCCAGTTCGTTCCACAGAAACATGTTCATCAAAACCCACACCTGACCTTGTGTCTAACCTCCTGGAGAGGAAGTAAATAAAATACTTCATGCATGGGCGATTGTCGAGTTTAAAAAAAAAAAAAATTATTGCCAAATATGGATAGGAACTTTTGTTTCATTTAAATAAAAATAAAAATTAGATTTAAAGCAAGGAATATAGACGTTTGTGACATTTTTGGGGAAGTGGAATGAAATTGAAAAGTGTAAAAAGTGTAAAAACGTTTTTACACTTTTTAATTGCATTTCACCCCCCCCCCCAAAAAAAAATTTTTTTTCACAAACGTCTATATTCTTTGCTTTAATAAAATTTTGTACCACTAGAAATTTATTTAAAAATTAGATTATAAAAATAAAATGAACGTCTTTTTTAAAGGAGGTTTGGGTCTAAAAAGAAAAAAACATAAAAATATTAACAACCGAAAAAAAAAGAATTAATCTTCTGAGGAGATAAGGATTAAAATATGATTGCATCTGTGTAGCCATTCAAAATTCTATGTTTATAATTTTTATATATATACTAGCAAAAAAAACTCAATGTCTGTGTGCGTGTGATGTTTGTGTTCACATTCTATATGTGTGTGTTCCCTATACAAAAAAAGGTTAGAGATTTACATAAAATCTAAAAGTTTACTCTTATGTAAAATTTACCGGGGAAGACAATGGAAGGGTTCCCAAATCTCTAAATGAACCCATAAAGCAGCTATGATGAGAGCATAAACCCCCTTAAAACTTCAGATATATCCTATTTTTATGAAATTTAAATCATATGTCTACAATTTTCTGGGGAAGACAATGGAAGTGGTCTTGAATCTCTAAGTGCTATCCTAACCTAATGGAGCTATGGGGGCCCGAACTTCCTTTAAAACTTAAAATATATCCTATTTTGATGAAATTTATATTATATGTATTAAATTCTCCGGGGAAGACAATGGAAGGGGTCCCGAATTTCTGTTACCGTCTATGTGTCGAATATGTACGTTCCCACACCTCGAAAGTGACCCATTGGGACAGAACCTCCTTAAAACTTAAGATATGTATATCCGATTTTAATGCAATGTAAACCATAAGACACCAATTCAGAGATTTTTCCAACATTTCAGCTTCTTCCGACTATATTTGGCAGTGAAATGGGAGGAGGGTGGGGGGGGGGCAGTAAAAACAAAGAAAGTAATAGAAGTGGAAATATACATACTAGTGATCTGCATTTAATCTTGAGCAACGTTGGGTCTTCCTACTAGTTATATATATATATATATATATATATATATATATATATATGAAGAAGAATGGAAAGGAATTAGAGAAGCAAAAGCCAAATCAAATTTCAATTACATTGCTCAGAGCAAGGTATATTCCGCAAAAAGGCAATTTATTCAAGTTAAATTCTTCATATCTACTTGCTCTATCCTGGATATTGAGCTGTATACTTTTCACAATAGGTTTTACCTTTCCTAAATGTTCGCTTTTAGTACACCACTTATATATATATATATATATATATATATATATGATTATTTTTATTTATACAAACATGTACAAAATCTGTGACACTGGTATGTCGATGTTATCGATCAACAGCTATTATAAACTGAGATTTCAATCAGGCAAAGTTAAAATCCGATCTTAACCGTAGATCATATTTGGAAAGAATGAAATGCAGAAAAAAGAAAAGAAATTTAAAATTTAAATTTGGAAAGTAACGTGGTTGGGACCGTTAAGAATCAAAACCAAAAAATAATAATGTCAAAAAAATAATAAAATATTTATATAAAATATAAAATAAAATAAATAATAATAATTTTAAATAATAATTTTAAAATAATAATAATTTTAAATTTCTTTTTTTTCTCCATTTCATTCTTTCCAAATATGATCTAAAGTTAAGATCGGATTTAAACTTTGCCTGATGAGATCTCAGTTTATAACAGCTGTTGATCGATAACATCGACATACCGGTGTTGCAGATTTTGTACATGTCTGTGTAAATATATATAATCATATATAAAAGCTCTATTTGATATTGAGCACTTTTTATCAACCCGGTTGAAATTCTTAGGATTACTATCCTGTGGATGTTTTACCTGGATTATTATTATTAGTGTATATATATATATATATATATATATATATATATATATATATATATATGTGTGTGTGTGTGTGTACGAACAAAAAACTACATGCCCTATAGGCAGCAATCAATCTAGCTGTAGTCTTCTTCACACAAAAGCAAAGAAACAATTTTCATTTCACATTTTGGTAATTGGGAGAAAAACAACAAAAAGATGTTTCTCATGGTATTATTTGATATATTCCAATGTTAAAGGTATTTAATATATATGAACATAGTCACGTTTTGTTAATTGGGAGAAAAACAACAAAAAGATGTTTCTCATGGTGTTATTTGATATATTCCAATGTTAAAGGTATTTAATATATATGAACATAGTCACGTTTTGGTAATTGGGAGAAAAACAACAAAAAGATGTTTCTCATGGTGTTATTCGATATATTCCAATGTTGAAGGTATTTAATATATATGAACATAGTCACGTTTTGGTAATTGGGAGAAAGACAACAAAAAGATGTTTCTCATGGTGTTATTCGATATATTCCAATGTTGAAGGTATTTAATATATATGAACATAGTCACGTTTTGTTAATTGGGAGAAAAACAACAAAAAGATGTTTCTCATGGTGTTATTTGATATATTCCAATGTTGAAGGTATTTAATATATATGAACATAGTCACGTTTTGGTAATTGGGAGAAAAACAACAAAAAGATGTTTCTCATGGTGTTATTTGATATATTCCAATGTTGAAGGTATTTAATATATATGAACATAGTCACGTTTTGGTAATTGGGAGAAAAACAACAAAAAGATGTTTCTCATGGTGTTATTTGATATATTCCAATGTTGAAGGTATTTAATATATATGAACATAGTCACGTTTTGGTAATTGGGAGAAAAACAACAAAAAGATGTTTCTCATGGTGTTATTTGATATATTCCAATGTTGAAGGTATTTAATATATATGAACATAGTCACGTTTTGGTAATTGGGATAAAAACAATAAAAAGCTTATATGGTCCATTTGATATTCAAAATAGAGAGATTATTTGGAATAAGCATAAAAATGAAAATAGATTCTTATTTAAAACTGGTTATATAATGAATAAACGAAAAAGTGGAACGTCAATTGTTCAAATAAAACAATCATATATTCTTGAGTAATTTAAAATGGTTACTTTGTGTGTTTTGCTTTTATTATTAAAACGTAATCGATTTTTTTTGTAATTTAGAAAGACGAGGAGGGGGGGCTTTTTTTTTCTTTTCAGTGGCACATGTAATGGTCACCATCACAACCACTATAAAACAAATATTTATTAAATAAAAATGTAGTTTAAAAAATATGCATAACTATTTACTTAATACGAGAAAAACATATGAGATACGTAGATATTCAAATATTCTATTAAAGTTCTCCTCTACCTCTCAAACGTTGAGTAAGTAAAAAAGTTAAGAACATTAATTTTCCTCTCCCCAATTGACCAGGAAACTATGTTGTAGTATCTCTTTTTTGAAGTCTCTTGGTCCTACCGGATTCCAAGACAAGAATTTATCTAGTCTGGTGGAGTATCCAACTAAGTGTTTTTACTTAAGGTAACATTACTTGAAAAAGGTGCAACATTCTTCATATAAGCCATTGTATAAGCGTGTCGAAGGGATCTTATTTGGGTTTCGAATACTATGTTATTTTGAATATTTGGTCAGGGTTTACTTGTAGGGGAAGTATCCTCATGTCAGAGAGACCAGAGACACGCGAGGATGGTGTCTAGTAGATAATTCAAACTATCTTTGTGTATGTGTGTGTGTGTGTGTATGTCCAACTAAAAGTAACAAAAAACAAACCAGCAAACAAACACCCACAAAGTTGGTATATTTTTGATCGGCATTACCCGGAGTGAATAATATCGAAAATAAAATAAAATTATTCATTCTTTGGGGGTCAACTGGACCGGGTTTCGTCAGAGGGGTGTCGGTTTTTCAGCCATTTCTAATGTTATCTATTATATATAAAAAAAGAGGTGAATGACTTACATTATTATTATTATTATTTTCAATACATCCAAAAAAAAAAGAGGAATGGGCTGGGTGGAGGTGAAAGAGGATGGGAGAGGGGTGTTGACAAACAGGGAAGGGGGATAACCTCTATTTTTTTATATCCCCCCCCCCCCCCCGCAACACCAGCTAGTATAGAAAATTTCCAAATATTTTGTTGTATAACTGCATTAAATAAGCCTGATGTGTTTCGATATGAATATAGTTCGGATAAAAGTATCACATTTATTGATTTTACTCTTCTATTCATTTAATGTCACTTTTCCTTGTTAAGAAAGCAGACGTGTAGGAGTAGATACTAGCATGAGAGTGAAAATGGCTGCCACCACCTCTTTTTCTACTTTTGTGCCGAAAGCTTAAAATAAGGAGTTCCGAATGTTGACTTTTAATATCTGGAAACAAAACATTATTCATCTTAATAGCATCCTGGAGGTCATTATCTAGAATAGGTAATGTATCTTAAACGTTACCTTATCCGACATTCTTACCGATCTCAATTATTCGATGATGATGATGATGATGACGATGATCATGATGGTGATGATGATGATGATGACGTCCATTTTATATGCTGGTATGCGTTGGACGACTTTAATATCTAGGAAAAACATTATTCAAACATTATCTAGGATAGGTAACGTTTAAGATATTTATCCGACATACTTACCGATCTCAATTATTCTTTGATGATGATGATAATGATTATCATCATCGGTTTAACATCCGTTTTACATATAAACATGTGTTGGATAACTTTAAAAAATTGACTTCCAAACTAATCTATCTCTGGACAGGTTTTTATTTATCCCCCTTTCTCTCAAGTCCATCCTTATCACTTCCTTCCATGTTTTCATGTCTTCCCCTACAAACTGACCCTGCTACCTCAACTGTTCTACATCTACTAACCCAAGAACTCTCATCCATTCTTTCAACGCTGCCATACCATCAAAGTACGCTGTTCTGCACACATCTCCATATACTATCATGAGGTAATCTTCCTCTGAGGTCATCAGATCTAAGCTTTTCTTTAAGACTCACTTTACACATCCATCGTATCATTCTCATATCCTTTCTCTCCATGCAACGCATGTCCTCAACCCTCACTGACTAGGTTTCACTTTCACACATCATCACACTGCGTACAAATACCTGCTAAACTCTTCTCTTGGCTGATAGTGGTACCGCTCTGCTGGTTAGTAATGGCAGAAGTTCCAATGCCAAACATTTCAGTTCTTGCATGAGAAAAAATAGGAACTGTCTTTGAAGATAAGCGCTGAAATTTGAATCAGAGCGACAGCTTTTGAAGAAAAGGAACGACAACCGTGTCATCATTTTTGTAACATCATCCACTGTGCACGGTTATTCCCCATCTGTTTTAATGGATGACGTCATCCTGTTACATAAGGAGACTGAAAGGATGCCTTTATATGATGGAGAAAATGATGGCTTTTTCCGTAAAATTAAGTGAACCCTCTCGGTTATCAGAATAGTAAAATGTAAACAAAAATGAATGAATTATTTCAAATTTAATTTCAATTACGATATTATTTCTTTCACTTGATGTAGCAGGTTCGTTAGCTCAGATGGTAGAGAATCGAACGCCAGTAGTCACGGTTGATAGGGACAAGCACCCAGGGGGTCAAATCTTGGGAATGATGTGGTCGCTGCCTCTAGCCACACTGATGAGTCGTGAACAACGAAACAGCAATCTGTGGCTGATTCTCTATATATGTGCTCCTCATTTCTGGTTTGAATGTTAGTTTTTGCAGTTGCGTAGGTGACTACCGAAGGGAGATTATCTGCCTCTGGCGATACTTCGAATTCTGTTTTAATTGTTTTGAGAAATCTTGGTCAGTCTCCTAATCCAAGTCGTCGCAACTTTTGTACAAGCGTTTTATATTTGGTATCCCCCTCATGATTGGCCACTGGGGACACCGCTTGAGCATATGTCACTTCTGTGCCTTCAACCACCCTATTTGCTTCCAGAAAAGATGTTTTGGGTATATTTTATGGTCAATATTTCCTTTCCCCTCTTCGAAATTTTGGCATTAACCAGGTGGTCAGTACCACAGTTTACACATTTATGACTTCCTTTACACTCATCCCTAGAGTGGTCAGGGTCTCTTTCTCCACACTTTCCACAGGCATTTCGTCCATTACACTTCCTTTCATGATGCCCATACTTCTGGCATTTGTAGCGCTGAAGGGGATTAGGGATATAATGCTCAACGTTTTTTGATTGTGTAGTTGAAAAAAGGAAAAAAAAAACGAGCACATCAAAAAAATCAAAAGTCCGACTTCCGAATTGTATTAACAATTCTCCAAAACAAAACAACGCCAACTCTCAAAAAAAAAAAAAATCCTACTCGGGTAATTTTTATTCTTCTTTTCTCGCTTAACACTCGACGTATCGTAATGTTATCGTCACAGTATTTATTTCCTTACTACGGCAAGAAGATGTGGCACAAGGCCGAAAGATGGGGAGAATCACACCAGCGTCCCTAAAGAAGAATCCCTCTGACCTTTTAAAAATTGCCTTGTCAACTCCGCCGGCATTCCCTGGTCAGTACGCCTCGGGCAGTAAGCAATAAACTTACTCCACCCCAAAGAGGGGAGGCAAGGCCTGAGAGGGTGGACCTCCTAGGACTAGTCAGGACGAATACATCAGCCCAACAGATAAAAGGCCACCGGAGTGCCCCAGTTTCTGCCAGACTGATTGTCGAGATCGGAAACTCGACTCGTATGTCCGTGACAAGGATGACAACTGAATGTTATCGTCACATGCGAGGAGGAAAGTTTCTATTCTTTTTATTTCAATGAGAATTCGCCCATACAAAACAATGCTCATTTGCATAAGTGGGCTCTTGTCCTCACACAGAAATAACAGGATTCTATCTTGTTATCGGAACACTCTAATCGTGCATCCAATCTTCATTTTATGTGGAATGGTTGACATATCAAAGGTCATCACATGGAATGGTTGACATATCAAAGGTCATCACGTGGAAGGGTTGACATATCAAAGGTCATCACGTGGAAGGGTTGACATATCAAAGGTCATCACGTGGAAGGGTTGACATATCAAAGGTCATCACGTGGAAGGGTTGACATATCAAAGGTCATCACGTGGAAGGGTTGGCATATCAAAGGTCATCACGTGGAAGGGTTAGCATATCAAAGGTCATCACGTGGAAGGGTTGGCATATCAAAGGTCATCACGTGGAATGGTTGGCATATCAAAGGTCATCACGTGGAATGGTTGACATATCAAAGGTCATCACGTGGAATGGTTGACATATCAAAGGTCATCACGTGGAAGGGTTGGCATATCAAAGGTCATCACGTGGAAGGGTTGGCATATCAAAGGTCATCACGTGGAAGGGTTGACATATCAAAGGTCATCACGTGGAAGGGTTGGCATATCAAAGGTCATCACGTGGAAGGGTTGGCATATCAAACGTCATCACGTGGAAGGGTTGACATATCAAAGGTCATCACGTGGAAGAGTTGACATATCAAAGGTCATCACGTGGAATGGTTGACATATCAAAGGTCATCACGTGGAAGGGTTGACATATCAAAGGTCATCACGTGGAATGGTTGACATATCAAAGGTCATCACATGGAAGGGTTGACATATCAAAGGTCATCACGTGGAAGGGTTGGCATATCAAAGGTCATCACGTGGAATGGTTGGCATATCAAAGGTCATCACGTGGAAGGGTTGGCATATCAAAGGTCATCACGTGGAAGGGTTGGCATATCAAAGGTCATCACGTGGAAGGGTTGACATATCAAAGGTCATCACGTGGAAGGGTTGGCATATCAAAGGTCATCACGTGGAAGGGTTGACATATCAAAGGTCATCACGTGGAAGGGTTGGCATATCAAAGGTCATCACGTGGAAGGGTTGGCATATCAAAGGTTATCACGTGGAAGGGTTGACATATCAAACGTCATCACGTGGAAGGGTTGACATATCAAAGGTCATCACGTGGAAGGGTTGACGTATCAAAGGTCATCACGTGGAAGGGTTTACATATCAAAGGTCATCACGTGGAATGGTTGACATATCAAAGGTCATCACGTGGAATGGTTGACATATCAAAGGTCATCACATACGTATTCTTTTATTATCCCTTTTTATGGAGATTCGTTTTACATCACTTACTCCCTTGGATTCTAGCTCTTCCTTTATTTCCTTGAGAAGACACAAGGAGAGTTTTTGGCGTCTTACCACTCTTTTGGAATTGTTTAGATATTGATACGGATATGTGGTTATTTTTTTATACTGAAACATTTTTATTTTTAGCAGAAAATTTGTGTATCTTTCCCCACCTGCACCAGGATGTCTCCATTGGCCAGTTTTTATTTGACATTTTTGGTGTTTCGATTACAAAACTAGATAATGTTGGGTTAGGGTTATTTGATGTTCTTCTAAGGCTTCTAAGACAATGAATCTTGGAAATTTGGTAATTTTCTTCCTCATGTTCCGAGCTCGAATTTCGATACACTTTTTTAATGGTTCTTTTAGGAGCAATAAGTTTTGTTTTTAATATTCACCATTCTTGTTCCCTACCCAATATGGAGTCCACTTTAAATTAAAAGTCTATGGGAATTGCCGAGGGAGATGCTAACTCGCTTTGACAAGACAGGGCCACAGGAATGGTATACTCAACCTGATCGTTATCACAAGCAACCGTGTTCCGTCGATTTCGCTACGCACGCATTGCTAAGAGTCAGGGGCGCACCACCTTGTTGCGGTCATTTATCTTCCAGATCGATTGACCCCTGCGACCACCTTCTAGCACTTATTTGTAAACTGGAGTGGGTATCGATCACCATGGACTTAATCAATTTAAAGATTGTAAACGATTGAGACAACTTATAGAATAAGTGCTAGGGCAAGACGTGCTTGGCCGATTGATCGGATCGGGCCTCTCCTACCTCCCGTCTAGCCAAAGTAACATATTGCAAGTCACATGACCATTTTATGCAACCAGGCCACGGACTGCTCAGCCACCAGGATCTCATCTTAAGATATCACAGGTCGCCACCCATGGCCTACAGATCGCTCCATTTTCAGTGGGGGAGTTCTTCTTACTCTTCTGCATAGGTTGCAGTCGGCAAATTCTAGGCTGCCCCGACAGAGCGAGAAGGGGTGAGACTTTGCTGCTTGTCGAGTTTGTAATGTTGAAAGGGTAAAAGTGCACTAATTTCTGTTGAAGTATTTGCAAAACAAGCTCAGGAATGCAACATTGCAATGATGGGTACCCTACTAGTATATATATATATATATATATATATATATATATATATATAAATTGAAAGATGCGCTGACGGCAATTGAAGTAACCCCCCAAAACTTTGAAGACTGTACAAAAGACAGGAAGACATGGCGAGCAGCTTGTTGCATTGGACTGGAAAGATTCAACGAGACCTGTGTGGATAATATGAGAACTGCCAGAGTTAGGCGAAAAGCTAGAGAGAGTGCTCCACACCTGGCATCCGATTACTAACACTCTTGCACTGTCTGCGGCTTTCCTTGCAGGTCTCTTGCCGGACTCAGGTGTCATGAACGATCTAGACACAAATGAAAGCTGTTGGAACCTCATACGTCGCAATCGACGGGAGAGTCCATCATATATATATATATATATATATTTTATCATAGTCCATCCGATACAAGGCAAGCCGCTACTGTAGACGTAAGGGCTACTGAGAATTAGGGTGAAAGTTTTGGGGGTCATCTTAAATTGGGATCTGTGCAGTGAGATGCTTGTCCACATTAGTTTTAAATTTCTGCAGTCGAGGAAACAGGGAGGGAGTTCCAGAGGCCCACAACAAGAGCAAAGAAGCTATTCGAGTAGAAGGCTCTCTGACATCCGGGGTCCTCCACAGTGAATGGATAAGATTTAGCTGATTGTTGGGTTGGTCTAGTGTATTTACGTCGAGGGGGCACCAAAATAGCAAGTTCATCGGAGCACATTCCATTGAAGTACTTGTAAAACGAGCACAAGTATGTAACATTGCAGTGATGGGACAGGGGCTGGAGCTTGATGGATAGTGAGGGCCCTATTAGATTAGATACTCTTTTTGAGACCTTGTCTAAATGGGAGAGACTGGTGGATGGTGCACCAGCCCAGATGTGGCAACAATACTTCTTGCTTGCGCGGATGGTGGCTTTGGAGAGATATAGGATACTGGCAGATGTGAGAAATTTACTAGCACGGTAGAGGGAGCCCACCTTCTTTGCAGCAGCCTTGGCAATGTCTTCAATGTATTTGTTCCGATTCATGTTACCTGTGAATGTTAGGCCGAGGAGTTTGAACGTTAGACTCTCTAGGGTGTTATTTGTCATGAAAATCGATGGTTGAAAATGTTTTTTTGTAGTTATTGAAGGAAAGGAGCTTTGTCTTAGCAGCATTAAATGTTACCATCCATTTATGACCTCATTCCACTACAGACTGGAGGTCATTTTTTAAGGATTCAACCATTGCCTCGGATATGTACACGTCTGTTTTACCCATATGACGAGAGTAGAGTGTGGTGTTGTCAGCAAATATACCCATCTCAGATACAATGTCATCAGGGAGGTTGTTTATTAAAATCAGGAACAATAAAGGTCTAAGGATCTATCCCTGGGGTACACCAGCATTTATGTCATGTTTGGATGAACGATCATTGAGGACAATCTGGATCTTTTTTTTTGGTTAGGAAGGATCTAATTATATTAAATATTCGTCCAGTAATACGATATGAATTAATTTTTATGAGAAGACCTTTATGCCAGACCTTGTCAAAGGCTTTGGATATATCAAGCGCTTCCATCCTAGCTTCACCTGCCTTGTCCAGTGTATGGTTTATGCGTTCAGAGATGACCGTTAGGATATCCGCAGTAGATCGTGCTTGGCTAAATCTGTACTGATGGTCAGAAAGAAGCTTAGTATTAACGAGGTGACGGACTATCACTAGATTGATTCAAGATTCAAAAATTTTAGCAAAGATCAGGAGTAGATTGATGGGGCGATAATTCTGAGGGTCAGTTCTATCTCCAGAATTCTTGAAGACTGGTACTACAGAGGCAATTTTCCAGCTATCAGGGAAGCAAGATTCAACGAGGTATTTATGTAGAGTTTGGAGAGGACAGGGGCCAGCTCAGCAGAGCATTTCTTTATTAATATTACTGGTATAAGATCAGGCCCACATGCTTTCGAGGTGTCAAGGCTTTCTATGATGTCCCTGACCTGAGATGTGGTGATGACCAGGTTTTCAAGTGTGGCTTCGGTCCGCAATGGAAATTTAGGGAGGAGGTGCTTTGCTGAGTCCAAAGTCGAGTTTAAAGCGAAACGCTCGGCAAGTAGTTCAGCTTTATAAGTTACCGTGCACCATTTAACGACATCATTGTGGTTTGATAGTGGGGGAATCGTCGATTGTCTATTGTTCACCACACTATTGTAGATTTTCCAAAAATCGCGAGTACCTAGTTTCTGCGACTGAATACGTTTTGTAGTCATCTCTGTATACCTTCTCTTTGCTTCATCTATGACTGCTTTACAATTATTTCTTGACTCTATAAATTTCTGTCTATTTGCAGTTGACTTATGGCGGCCGAATTGTCAGACTGCTTGCTGCTTCTGTGCAACAGCAACTGAACATTCCGAGATGAACCATTGTGGAGAGTAGGGCTTGCTGAAGAATCTTTGCATCGAGACATATGCTTCAATGCCTGCTTTGACTCATTCGGTTACATTATTTGCACACTGATAAGCAGGGAGTGAAAAAGTTTCACTAAAGAGAGAGAGAAGGAGAGAGATATACACATACCATACTTTATATATAGAGATATACACATACCTAACTTTATATATAGAGATATATAGGCATACCTAACTTTATATATAGAGATATATATACACATACCTAACTTTATATATAGAGATATATATACACATACCTAACTTTATATATAGAGATATATATACACATACATAACTTTATATATAGAGATATATACACATACATAACTTTATACATAGAGATATATACATACCTAACTTTATACATAGAGATATATACACATACATTACTTTATATATAGAGATATAGACACATACATTACTTTATATATAGAGATATATACATACCTAACTTTATACATAGAGATATATACACATACATTACTTTATATATAGAGATATATACATACCTAACTTTATACATAGAGATATATACACATACCTAACTTTATATATAGAGATATATACACATACATTACTTTATATATAGAGATATATACACATACATTACTTTACATATAGAGATATATACACATACATTACTTTATATATAGAGATATACACATACCTAACTTTATATATAGAGATATATACACATACCTAACTTTATATATAGAGATATATACACATACATAACTTTATATATAGAGATATACACATACCTAACTTTATATATAGAGATATATACACATACATTACTTTATATGTAGAGATATACACATACCTAACTTTATATATAGAGATATATACACATACATTACTTTATATATAGAGATATACACATACCTAACTTTATATGTAGAGATATATACACATACCTAACTTTATATATAGAGATTTACACATACATAACTTTATATATAGAGATATATACACATACATAACTTTATATATAGAGATATATACACATACCTAACTTTACATATATAGAGATATACACATACCTAACTTTACATATAGAGATATATACACATACATAACTTTATATATAGAGATATATACACATACATAACTTTATATATAGAGATATACACATACCTAACTTTATATATAGAGATATATACACATACATTACTTTATATATAGAGATATACACATACCTAACTTTATATGTAGAGATATATACACATACCTAACTTTATATATAGAGATATACACATACCTAACTTTATATATAGAGATATACACATACCTAACTTTATATATAGAGATATATACACATACATAACTTTATATATAGAGATATATACACATACCTAACTTTACATATATAGAGATATACACATACCTAACTTTACATATATAGAGATATACACATACCTAACTTTACATATAGAGATATATACACATACATAACTTTATATATAGAGATATATACACATACATAACTTTATATATAGAGATATACACATACCTAACTTTATATATAGAGATATATACACATACATTACTTTATATATAGAGATATCCACATACCTAACTTTATATATAGAGATATATACACATACCTAACTTTATATATAGAGATATATACACATACCTAACTTTATATATAGAGATATATACACATACATTACTTTATATATATAGATATACACATACCTAACTTTATATATAGAGAGATATACACATACCTAACTTTATATATAGAGATATATACACATACATTACTTTATATATAGAGATATACACATACCTAACTTTATATATAGAGATATATACACATACCTAACTTTATATATAGAGATATACACATACCTAACTTTATATATAGAGATATATACACATACCTAACTTTATATATAGAGATATACACATACCTAACTTTATATATAGAGATATATACACATACATTACTTTATATATAGAGATATATACACATACATTACTTTATATATAGAGATATCCACATACCTAACTTTATATATAGAGATATATACACATACCTAACTTTATATATAGAGATATATACACATACCTAACTTTATATATAGAGATATATACACATACATTACTTTATATATAGAGATATACACATACCTAACTTTATATATAGAGATATATACACATACCTAACTTTATATATAGAGATATATACACATACCTAACTTTATATATAGAGATATATACACATACCTAACTTTATATATAGAGATATACACATACCTAACTTTATATATAGAGATATATACACATACATTACTTTATATATAGAGATATCCACATACCTAACTTTATATATAGAGATATATACACATACCTAACTTTATATATAGAGATATCCACATACCTAACTTTATATATAGAGATATATACACATACCTAACTTTATATATAGAGATATATACACATACCTAACTTTATATATAGAGATATATACACATACCTAACTTTATATATAGAGATATATACACATACCTAACTTTATATATAGAGATATATACACATACCTAACTTTATATATAGAGATATATACACATACATTACTTTATATGTAGAGATATATACACATACATAACTTTATATATAGAGATATATACACATACATTACTTTATATATAGAGATATACACATACCTAACTTTATATATATAGATATATACACATACATAACTTTATATATAGAGATATACACATACCTAACTTTATATATAGAGATATACACATACATTACTTTATATATAGAGATATATACACATACATTACTTTATATGTAGAGATATATACACATACATAACTTTATATATAGAGATATACACATACCTAACTTTATATATATAGATATATACACATACCTAACTTTATATATAGAGATATATACACATACATTACTTTATATATAGAGATATACACATACATTACTTTATATATAGAGATATATACACATACCTAACTTTATATATAGAGATATACACATACCTAACTTTATATATAGAGATATACACATACCTAACTTTATATATAGAGATATATACACATACCTAACTTTATATATAGAGATATATACACATACCTAACTTTATATATAGAGATATATACACATACATTACTTTATATATAGAGATATCCACATACCTAACTTTATATATAGAGATATATACACATACCTAACTTTATATATAGAGATATCCACATACCTAACTTTATATATAGAGATATATACACATACCTAACTTTATATATAGAGATATATACACATACCTAACTTTATATATAGAGATATATACACATACATTACTTTATATATAGAGATATACACATACCTAACTTTATATATAGAGATATATACACATACCTAACTTTATATATAGAGATATACACATACCTAACTTTATATATAGAGATATATACACATACCTAACTTTATATATAGAGAGATATACACATACCTAACTTTATATATAGAGATATATACACATACATTACTTTATATATAGAGATATACACATACCTAACTTTATATATAGAGATATATACACATACCTAACTTTATATATAGAGATATACACATACCTAACTTTATATATAGAGATATATACACATACCTAACTTTATATATAGAGATATACACATACCTAACTTTATATATAGAGATATATACACATACATTACTTTATATATAGAGATATCCACATACCTAACTTTATATATAGAGATATATACACATACCTAACTTTATATATAGAGATATATACACATACCTAACTTTATATATAGAGATATATACACATACATTACTTTATATATAGAGATATCCACATACCTAACTTTATATATAGAGATATATACACATACCTAACTTTATATATAGAGATATACACATACCTAACTTTATATATAGAGATATATACACATACATTACTTTATATATAGAGATATACACATACCTAACTTTATATATAGAGATATATACACATACCTAACTTTATATATAGAGATATCCACATACCTAACTTTATATATAGAGATATATACACATACCTAACTTTATATATAGAGATATATACACATACATAACTTTATATATAGAGATATACACATACCTAACTTTATATATAGAGATATATACACATACATTACTTTATATGTAGAGATATATACACATACATAACTTTATATATAGAGATATATACACATACATTACTTTATATATAGAGATATATACACATACATTCTAACTTTATATATAGAGATATACACATACATTACTTTATATATAGAGATATATACACATACATTACTTTATATATAGAGATATACACATACCTAACTTTATATATATAGATATATACACATACATTACTTTATATATAGAGATATACACATACATTACTTTATATATAGAGATATATACACATACATTACTTTATATATAGAGATATATACACATACCTAACTTTATATATAGAGATATATACACATACATTACTTTATATGTAGAGATATATACACATACATTACTTTATATATAGAGATATACACATACCTAACTTTATATATATAGATATATACACATACATTACTTTATATATAGAGATATACACATACATTACTTTATATATAGAGATATATACACATACATTACTTTATATATAGAGATATATACACATACCTAACTTTATATATAGAGATATATACACATACATTACTTTATATATAGATATATACACATACCTTACTTTATATATAGAGATATATACACATACATAACTTTATATATAGAGATATATACACATACATTACTTTATATATAGATATATACACATACCTAACTTTATATATAGAGATATATACACATACATTACTTTATATATAGAGATATACACATACCTAACTTTATATATAGAGATATATACACATACATTACTTTATATATAGAGATATATACACATACATTACTTTATATATAGAGATACACACATACCTAACTTTATATATAGAGATATATACACATACATTACTTTATATATAGAGATATATACACATACCTAACTTTATATATAGAGATATATACACATACATTACTTTATATATAGAGATATATACACATACATAACTTTATATATAGAGATATATACACATACATAACTTTATATATAGAGATATATACACATACCTAACTTTATATATAGAGATATATACACATACATTACTTTATATATAGAGATATATACGCATACATTACTTTATATATAGAGATATATACACATACATTACTTTGTATATAGAGATATATACACATACATTACTTTATATATAGAGATATATACACATACATTACTTTATATATAGAGATATATACACATACATTACTTTATATATAGAGATATACACATACATTACTTTATATAAAGAGATATATACACATACCTAACTTTATATATAGAGATATATACACATACCTAACTTTATATATAGAGATATATACACATACATTACTTTATATATAGAGATATACACATACATTACTTTATATATAGAGATATATACACATACATTACTTTATATATAGAGATATATACACATACCTAACTTTATATATAGAGATATACACATACATTACTTTATATAAAGAGATATATACACATACCTAACTTTATATATAGAGATATACACATACATTACTTTATATATAGAGATATACACATACCTAACTTTATATATAGAGATATATACACATACCTAACTTTATATATAGAGATATATACACATACATTACTTTATATATAGAGATATACACATACATTACTTTATATATAGAGATATATACACATACATTACTTTATATATAGAGATATACACATACATTACTTTATATATAGAGATATACACATACATTACTTTATATATAGAGATATATACACATACCTAACTTTATATATAGAGATATATACACATACCTAACTTTATATATAGAGATATATACACATACATTACTTTATATATAGAGATATACACATACATTACTTTATATATAGAGATATATACACATACATTACTTTATATATAGAGATATATACACATACCTAACTTTATATATAGAGATATACACATACATTACTTTATATAAAGAGATATATACACATACCTAACTTTATATATAGAGATATACACATACATTACTTTATATATAGAGATATATACACATACATTACTTTATATATAGAGATATACACATACCTAACTTTATATATAGAAATATACACATACATAACTTTATATATAGAGATATACACATACATAACTTTATATATAGAGATATACACATACCTAACTTTATATATAGAGATATATACACATACCTAACTTTATATATAGAGATATACACATACCTAACTTTATATATTAAGATATATACACATACATTACTTTATATATAGAGATATATACACATACATTACTTTATATATAGAGATATACACACATACATTACTTTATAGATAGAGATATATACACATACATTACTTTATATATAGAGATATACACATACCTAACTTTATATATAGAGATATACACATACCTAACTTTATATAAAGAGATATACACATACCTAACTTTATATAAAGAGATATATACACATACCTAACTATATATATAGATATATACACATACATTACTTTATATATAGAGATATACACATACATTACTTTATATAGAGATATATACACATACATTACTTTATATAAAGAGATATATACACATACCTAACTATATATATAGATATATACACATACATTACTTTATATATAGATATATACACATACATTACTTTATATATAGAGATATACACATACATTACTTTATATATAGAGATATACACATACATTACTTTACATATAGAGATATATACACATACATTACTTTATATATAGATATATACACATACATTACTTTATATATAGAGATATACACATACATTACTTTATATATAGAGATATACACATACATTACTTTATATAGAGATATATACACATACATTACTTTATATAAAGAGATATATACACATACCTAACTATATATATAGATATATACACATACATTACTTTATATATAGATATATACACATACATTACTTTATATATAGAGATATACACATACATTACTTTATATATAGAGATATACACATACATTACTTTACATATAGAGATATATACACATACATTACTTTATATATAGAGATATACACATACATTACTTTATATATAGATATATACACATACATTACTTTATATATAGATATATACACATACATTACTTTATATATAGAGATATACACATACATTACTTTATATATAGAGATATACACATACCTAACTTTATATATAGAAATATACACATACCTAACTTTATATATAGAGATATATACACATACATTACTTTATATATAGAGATATACACATACATTACTTTATATATAGATATATACACATACATTACTTTATATATAGAGATATACACATACCTAACTTTATATATAGAAATATACACATACCTAACTTTATATATAGAGATATATACACATACCTAACTTTATACATAGAGATATATACACATACATTACTTTATATATAGAGATATACACATACATAACTTTATATATAGAGATATATACACATACATCACTTTATATATAGAGATATACACATACCTAACTTTATATATAGAGATATACACATACATTACTTTATATAGAGAGATATATACACATACCTAACTTTATATATAGAGATATACACATACATTACTTTATATATAGAGATATACACATACATTACTTTATATAAAGAGATATATACACATACCTAACTTTATATATAGAGATATACACATACATTACTTTATATATAGAGATATACACATACATTACTTTATATATAGAGATATATACACATACATTACTTTATATATAGAGATATACACATACATTACTTTATATATAGAGATATACACATACCTAACTTTATATATAGAGATATATACACATACCTAACTTTATATATAGAGATATACACATACATTACTTTATATATAGAGATATACACATACATTACTTTATATATAGAGATATATACACATACCTAACTTTATATATAGAGATATACACATACATTACTTTATATATAGAGATATATACACATACATTACTTTATATATAGAGATATACACATACCTAACTTTATATATAGAAATATACACATACATAACTTTATATATAGAGATATACACATACATAACTTTATATATAGAGATATACACATACCTAACTTTATATATAGAGATATATACACATACCTAACTTTATATATAGAGATATACACATACATTACTTTATATATAGAGATATACACATACATTACTTTATATATAGAGATATATACACATACATTACTTTATATATAGAGATATATACACATACATTACTTTATATATAGAGATATACACATACCTTACTTTATATATAGAGATATACACATACATTACTTTACATATAGAGATATATACACATACATTACTTTATATATATAGATATACACATACCTAACTTTATATATTAAGATATATACACATACATTACTTTATATATAGAGATATATACACATACATTACTTTATATATAGAGATATATACACATACATTACTTTATATATAGAGATATACACATACCTTACTTTATATATTAAGATATATACACATACATTACTTTATATATAGAGATATATACACATACATTACTTTATATATAGAGATATATACACATACATTACTTTATATATAGAGATATATACACATACATTACTTTATATATAGAGATATATACACATACATTACTTTATATATAGAGATATATACACATACATTACTTTATATATAGAGATATATACACATACATTACTTTATATATAGAGATATATACACATACATTACTTTATATATAGAGATATATACACATACATTACTTTATATATAGAGATATATACACATACATTACTTTATATATAGAGATATATACACATACATTACTTTATATATAGAGATATATACACATACATTACTTTATATAAAGAGATATACACATACCTAACTATATATATAGAGATATATACACATACATTACTTTATATAAAGAGATATACACATACCTAACTATATATATAAAGAGATATACACATACCTAACTTTATATATAGAGAGATATACACATACCTAACTTTATATATAGAGATATATACACATACATTACTTTATATATAGAGATATACACATACCTAACTTTATATATAGAGATATATACACATACATTAATTTATATATAGAGATATATACACATACATTACTTTATATATAGAGATATATACACATACATTACTTTATATATAGAGATATATACACATACATTACTTTATATATAGAGATATATACACATACATTACTTTATATATAGAGATATATACACATACATTACTTTATATATAGAGATATATACACATACATTACTTTATATATAGAGATATATACACATACCTAACTTTATATATAGAGATATATACACATACCTAACTTTATATATAGAGATATATACACATACATTACTTTATATAAAGAGATATACACATACCTAACTATATATAGAGAGATATACACATACCTAACTTTATATATAGAGATATATACACATACATTACTTTATATATAGAGATATACACATACATTACTTTATATATAGAGATATATACACATACATTACTTTATATATAGAGATATACACATACCTAACTTTATATATAGAGATATATACACATACATTAATTTATATATAGAGATATATACACATACCTAACTTTATATATAGATATATACACATACTTAACTTTATATATAGAGATATATACACATACTTAACTTTATATATAGAGATATATACACATACCTAACTTTATATATAGAGATATATACACATACATTACTTTATATATAGAGATATATACACATACATTACTTTATATATAGAGATATATACACATACATTACTTTATATATAGAGATATATACACATACATTACTTTATATATAGAGATATATACACATACATTACTTTATATATAGAGATATACACATACCTAACTTTATATATAGAGATATATACACATACATTACTTTATATATAGAGATATATACACATACATTACTTTATATATAGAGATATATACACATACATTACTTTATATATAGAGATATATACACATACATAACTTTATATATAGAGATATATACACATACATTACTTTATATATAGAGATATATACACATACATTACTTTATATATAGAGATATATACACATACCTAACTTTACATATATAGAGATATACACATACCTAACTTTACATATATAGAGATATACACATACCTAACTTTACATATAGAGATATATACACATACATAACTTTATATATAGAGATATATACACATACATAACTTTATATATAGAGATATATACACATACCTAACTTTATATATAGAGATATATACACATACATTACTTTATATGTAGAGATATATACACATACCTAACTTTATATGTAGAGATATACGCATACCTAACTTTATATATAGAGATATACACATACCTAACTTTATATATATAGATATATACACATACCTAACTTTATATATAGAGATATACACATACATAACTTTATACATAGAGATATATACACATACCTAACTTTATATATATAGATATATACACATACCTAACTTTATATATATAGATATATACACATACATTACTTTATATATAGAGATATACACATACCTAACTTCATATATAGAGATATATACACATACATTACTTTATATGTAGAGATATATACATACCTAACTTTATATATAAAGATATATACACATACCTAACTTTATATATAGAGATATATACACATACCTAACTTTATATATAAAGATATATACACATACCTAACTTTATATATAGAGATATATACACATACCTAACTTTATATATAGAGATATATACACATACCTAACTTTATATATAGAGATATACACATACCTAACTTTATATATAAAGATATATACACATACCTAACTTTATATATAGAGATATATACACATACATTACTTTATATATAGAGATATATACACATACATTACTTTATATATAGAGATATACACATACCTAACTTTATATATAGAGATATATACACATACATTACTTTATATATAGAGATATATACACATACATTACTTTATATGTAGAGATATACACACATACATAACTTTATATGTAGAGATATATACACATACATTACTTTATATATAGAGATATATACACATACATTACTTTATACATAGAGATATATACACATACATTACTCTATATATATAGAGATATATACACATATTACTCTATATATATAGAGATATATACACATACATTACTTTATACATAGAGATATATACACATACATTACTCTATATATATAGAGATATATACACATACATTACTTTATATATAGAGATATATACACATACCTAACTTTATATATAGAGATATATACACATACATTACTTTATATGTAGAGATATACACATACCTAACTTTATATAATGAGAGATATACACATACCTTACTTTATATAGAGAGATATATACACATACCTAACTTTATATATAGAGATATACACATACCTAACTTTATATATAGAGATATATACACATACCTAACTTTATATATAGAGATATATACACATACCTAACTTTATATATAGAGATATATACACATACATTACTTTATATATATAGAAATATACACATACATAACTTTATATATATAGAAATATACACACACATAACTTTATATATATAGAAATATACACATACATAACTTTATATATATAGAAATATACACATACATAACTTTATATATAGAGAAATATACACATACATAACTTTATATATAGAGAAATATACACATACATAACTTTATATATAGAGAAATATACACATAGGTAACTTTATATAGAGAAATATACACATATCTTACCTTATATATAGATAGATATACACATACCTTACTTAATATATAGATAGATATACACATACACAACTTCATAAGGGGAGATATATACGCATACCTAATGTAATATATATATATAGATATACAAATACATTTCTTTATATATATAGAGATATACACATACATTAATTCATATAGAGATATACACATACATTACTTCATATAGAGATATACACATACATTACTTCATAGAGATATACACATACATTACTTTATATAGAGATATACACATACATTACTTCATAGAGATATACACATACATTACTTCATATAGAGATATACACATACATTACTTCATAGAGATATACACATACATTACTTCATATAGAGATATACACATACATTACTTCATAGAGATATACACATACATTACTTCATATAGAGATATACACATACATTACTTCGTATAGAGATATACACATACATTACTTCATATAGAGATATACACATACATTACTTCGTATAGAGATATACACATACCTTACTTCATATAGAGATATACACATACATTACTTCATATAGAGATATACACATACATTACTTCATATAGAGATATACACATACCTTACTTCATATAGAGATATACACATACATTACTTCATAGAGATATACACATACATTACTTCATATAGAGATATACACATACATTACTTTATATATAGATATACACATACATTACTTCATATAGAGATATACACATACATTACTTCATAGAGATATACACATACATTACTTCATATAGAGATATACACATACATTACTTTATATACAGATATACACATACATTACTTTATATACAGATATACACATACATTACTTCATGACCTTGGAATTCGCTTCCTGATTAATTATAGTAACCAATAGTTTTTTTTGTGTATTTATTTCTAATTATATTGCTTTTTGGCTACAAAGGCGTGACGTAAATAAAACTATCAGACAATCACCTCTTCAGATAGTTGGCTTATTTTACAGTCAGAATGTAAATGGCTTATTTTACAGTCAGAATGTAAATGGCTTATTTTACAGTCAGAATGTAAATAACTATTTTTATTTTTTATCTAAGAGAAATTAAAAAAATTTTTGTGAAATAAATATTTACAAAATAAATAAATACATAAAATGATTTTGTCAAAACTTTATTTCGTGTCAATACACAACTTTCACTCATATAAGACGCCATTTGTTCCAACCATTTCACGCCATCAAGAATGGGAGATTATACCCATATTATGACCCCTAAAAGCCCTGTAAAATACCCTTAAGTAACTGAAATTTGGGGAATATTTATTCAGTGATGTCCAATGACTATTGTTCAGATTTTACAAAAATCGAAGGTATCATATACCCTTCTGAAGATTAAAATCAAGATAAAATGATACCAAACCTTACGTCTAGAATCCTTATTCTAATTTTGATCAAAACTTATTACATTATTTCGATTATAAAAAATGTGTAAAATTTAAAGCTGAAATTTAAATGGTATTAAAAAGAAATTGAAATTCAGGGAATCTTGCTTAATTGGTGTCCGATGATTAGGGATCAAATTCAATGCAAATCTGAAATATTTGAATTTTCAAATGCGATATTATGCCCCCTAAAACCCCTTTAAAATACCCCGAAGAAACTGAAATTTGGGGAATATTTATTAATTTATGTTTTTTTTACCTAGTGCTAGAATTTCACAAACATCTGAATTTTCATAAAGAGTTTTCCATCCCTTTTACCCATTTTGCATAGAAGTAGATTAAACTAAATATAGCTCACATTACCAACCCTTATGCCTAGCAGTTGTGTTCCGAAATTCATAATGATCGGTTGAGAGATTGAATCTTGCACACAGAAATATATACACTTGCCCAACTTTACAAAAATTGAGACAAATCTTTCACTTTATGACTGGGTACAAATTTAAAACTTGTATCTTAATAATAATAATAATAATAATAATAAAGGAAAATCCTCGAATGCGGAAACCAACCCGCATAAGTTACAAAGGGTAACCAGTCACAAGGAGGAATTTACAACAGGAAAAAAACAAAACCACACAAAGAACACAACACTAACCAAGGAACAGAAACTGCCAGAAACATCACTTTATAATCTCCCCCCGAATAAATTACACCGGCCTCAGCTATCACTACACAAAAATAAACCAAGGAACAGAAATGACAAGAAACACCAAAAAAATAAAATAAAATAAAATTAATTAATTTTTTTTTTTTTTTTTAAATGGTGGCGGCCTAGGCTGACACCAAACAAAATATTTGTAGAGGTTCGAGGAGGATGAGAAGACCGAGGAGGGACAGCACAAACCAGACCTCCACTGGAAAAGTGCGGAAGATTGCTGGGACCTTGGGGAGACTTATTGCCACCCAAATCCCAGAGAACACCAATTGTCCTTACTAGCGAGAAATCAATGGTAAGAGGCTGTTGCGATACTGCATCGTTATCAAAAAGAGGTGAAGAATACTGGAAATCTGGGGAGGCTTGTTGTCACTCAGACTCCAGGAAATACCACGGGTTGTTGTCGGTGAGTAATCACTGACGATGATCTGTGTGAGAACTCTTAGTGAGTACAAATAATAATAATAATAATAACTGACAGCTGCACAGAACAATGAGATTAGGACTAACTACATTAAAGCGTAAATAGATAAAACCCAGGTAAACAGTAAATGTAGATGCTGTGGACAAAGAGACGAAACGATAAACCACATAAGTGAATTCACCTAACTAGCCCAAAAGGAATACAAGAACAAACACCACTGCATATGGGAAAGGCAGTACACTGGGAACTATGCAAACGACTACATTTCAAACATGCAGACAAATGGTACAGACATAAACCGGAGACAGAAATACTGGAAAACGAAAATCACAAAATCTTTTGGGACATGGAGGTAAAAACAGGTATATTCATCCAAGCAAAGTGACCAGACATCATAATAATTAACAAGAAGGAAAGAAATTGCCAAATTGTAGATTTGGCCGTCCCAGCAGACCACAGGGTGAAGATCAACGAGACGAAAAATGAAGCAAATCCACGGAGCTGGCCAGAGAACTGAACGGAATATGGTACATGAAGAAAGTCAATATAATGCCAATAATTGCTGGAGCAGTAGGAACAGTCCCGAAAAACCTGGAAAAAGCGACTAGGAGAAATTGGAATCAAAGGGAAGACTGAGACTATACAACGGCTGGGAATGATGAAAACAGCTGAAATTTTAAGAAAAATCCTCAAATGCGGAAACCAACCCACATAAACTACAAACACTAACGAGCAGTATAGAAACTACAACAGAAGTAAAACAAAAAGATAGAAGGAACACCACATGAACCCAAAGGAACTGAAACTGCAAGAAATCTTATAAACTGTGACACCCCCCTCCCCCGAAAAAGGAATAAGCCTCGGCTGATACCACACAAAATAACTGAAGGGTCCAGGAGGATGGAAAGACCGAGGAGGGAGAGCACTAACCAGACCTCCACTGGAAGAGTGTGAAGAGTACTGGGGCCTTGGAGGGGAGGCTTATTGCCAGTCAAATCCCAGTGAAGAACAATGGTCGTTACGAGCAAGAAATCAAAGGTAAGTGGCTGTTGCGATAACGCAAAGTCATTTGCAAATGGTTATCGAAGGAGGTGGAGAGTGCTGGAAATCTGGGGAGACTTGTTGTCACTCAGACTCCAGGGAACACCACCAGTATGTGTTTATCTATTTCTATCATCATTATATTCGGTTTAACGTCCGTTTTACATTCTGGCATGTGTTGGACGGCTTTAAGAAATTAAATTCCAAACTAACCTATCTCTGACCAGGTCTTTATTTATCCCACTTTCAAATCCATCCTTATCACTTCCTCTGATGTTTTCTTTGGCCTTCTTCTGTGAGCTGACCCTGTTACTTTAACTGTTTTACATCTATTAACCCAAGAACTCTCACCCATTCGTTCAACGTGGCCATACCATTGAAGTCTCCTGTTCTGCACACATCTCCCTATACTGTCCAGATTTAATCTTCCTCTGAGCTCATCAGATCTAAGCCTGCCTTTAAGACTCACATTACACATCCATTGTATCATTCTTATACCATTTCCACATGACCTGCTTCCGTAGATTGATGAAAATCAAGTGGTAAGACAGGATACCAGACATAGAGGTTTTAGCCCAATCAAGCCTCCAGTCATCATCCACCATGTGTTGAGCGGGTCATATATGCTGCATGTCAAATTCAAGACTCTCAAAACAGCTCCTTTAGGGTGAGCTGACCAAAGGCAAAAGAACCGTAGGAGGACAGCGGAAACTGTTCAGGGACAACTTGAAGGACTCGTGGGAAAACCTAGCTCAGAACAGATGTTGCTGGCGTACTGCAAGCCACACAGGGGTTACGATTGCTGAATCTGCACGCGTCGAGGAACACAAGAGGAAACGTGCTATTCGGAAAGAAAGAGCAGTCAGCATCTCTGCTATAGAATCATCGTACAGGTTCTCTACATGCGGGAGTTTGGATCGGACTGACGAGTCATCTCCGGACCTACGAAACAACTAAATGATCACGGTTATCTTTGCAAGCGATGAACGAACATCATCACGTACGACTAAAACTCTGTGGATCTTTTTTGTTGGCTATCTTGGTTTAGTTATATGCTGCATGTCAGATTCAAGACTCCCAAGATTCAAGGTGAGATGGCCAAAGGCAAAAGAATCGTAGGAGGACAGCGGAAACTGTTCAGGGACAGCTTGAACGACTCGTGGGAAAACCTAGCTCGAACAGATGTCCCTGGCATACTGCAAGCCACAAAGGGGTCACGATTGCTGAATCTGCACATATTGAAGAATGCAAGAAAAAACGTGCTGTTCGCAAGGACAGAGCAGTCAGCATCTCTGCTACGTAATCATCGCACAGGTTCTCTACATGTGGGAGGTACTTCAGAGGTCGGATCGGACTGACGAGCCATCTCCGGACCCACAAAACAACTACATGATCACACGCATCTTCGCAAGCGATGGACGAACATCATGATCATCATGACATGCTGAACATATTGGCGTTAAAATCAATTTAGGAACGCAAGAATAAACGTGCTATTCGGAAAGAAAGTTGACGGTAAAATTAACAAAACATAGAAAATTAATTTTTAATAATGTTAAAAGCAGGAACCTGAAACATGTGTAGAAAAATGCAAGTAGCAATTAAAGCAGACTGCTGAAGTACCGGAATAAATGTTGCAGGTTCATTTCTTCACGACATGAAGAGTGTATTCAGCAGGGTTAGGGTTGGGATTAGGGTTAGGGTTGGGATTAGGGTTAGGGTTAGGGTTAGGGTTAGGGTTAGGGTTGGGATTAGGGTTAGGGTTGGGATTAGGGTGAGGGTTGGGATTAGGGTTAGGGTTAGGGTTAGGATTAGGGTTAGGGTTGGGATTTGGGGTAAGGGTTGGGATTAGGGTTGGGATTAGGGTTAGGGTTGGGATTAGGGTTAGGATTAGGGTTCAGTTTATGAACATTCTGAAATTACCCCAAGTAGCCTTGACATAACACAACAGCAGAAACTGTTCAGGGACAACTTGAAGGACTCGTGGGAAAACCTAGCTCGAACAGATGTCCCTGGCATACTGCAAGCTGCAAAGGGGTCACGATTGCTGAATCTGCACGTGTCGAGGCATGCAAGAAAAAAACGTGCTGTTCACAAGGACAGAGCAGTCAGCATCTCTGCTACGTAATCATCGCACAGGTTCTCTACATGTGGGAGGTACTTCAGAGGTCGGATCGGACTGACAAGCCATCTCCGGACCCACAAAACAACTACATGATCACGCGCATCTTCGCAAGCGATGGACGATCATCACTACTGCTACTACTAATGCTACAACTCATGCTGCTACTACTACTACTACTACCACTACTACTATTATTACTACTACTACTAATGCTACAACCCATGCTGATACTACTATTACTACTACTGATACTAATGCTACAACTGCTACTACTACTACAACTGCTACTGCTACTACTAATACTTCCACTACTACTATTATTACTACTACTACTAATGCTACAACCCGTGCTGATACTACTATTACTACTACTGATACTAATGCTACAACTGCTACTACTACTACAACTGCTACTGCTACTACTTCCACTACTACTATTATTACTACTACTACTAATGCTACAACCCGTGCTGATACTACTATTACTACTACTTATACTAATGCTACAACTGCTACTACTACTACTACTACTACAACTGCTGCTACTACTACTTCCCCCACCTTATCTTCTTTGTTTTCCATCCTGCTGGGGTCAAAGTGTAGTATCTGTGGAGGAGGTAATCCTTATTGACTAGGACAATTTTGCATGATTTTGGATTATTCGAACTACTGTTCTAATTTTGGATGTTATTCTCACAACGTTTCGGCCGATGAAACACCAATCGTTGTACAGGTGTATCTGGTCGAACTCGGGAATCTTTCTGTACAGCTTCTCGCGTTCGTCATGCAGATTCCCGAGTTCAACAAGACGTACTTGGAGAAGGTCAGGCGCTTTTCCATTATATATATATATGTATATATATATATATACATGTAGGCGCTTTCTCTCTCTCTCCCGCTATCTATATACCTAGATCTATCTATCTGTCTGTCTATATATATATATATATATATATATATATATATACATACGTGTATTAGTTTCTGTAGATATAAATCCGTTGAAACTCCAGTGTTTATAAAAAGTGCTCAATAAACAAGTAGAGCTGTTCTTAAGTATACATTTTTATTTATACAAACATTATTGGTTACATATGTGCACACATGTTTCAGTTGTACTCTTCACAGAGAGTCAACCATTTCAGACCAAAATGAGGAATTAAAATGAGATTGGAAATATTTTTTCTTAAAAACAACTACAGGTTCAAGGTCATCTTGACAAGCGATCGACGAACATCATCATCATATAATTTCTCTCCATGCAACACATGTCCTCAACTCTCACTGGCCAGGTTTCGCTTCCATACATCATCCCACTACATGCACATGCCTGATAGACTTTTCATTTATTTGACAGTGGTAACGCTCTGCTGGTTAGTAATGGCAGAAGTTCCTTACACATGCCCAATCTACTCCTAATTCTTGCAATCACACTAGCACCTGCTCCACCCTGTGCTCCAATGGTAACAATACCTAACTCTATATAAATAGAGACAAACCCTTTACTTTACCAATTCTCTTCCTGATGCGACCAGATCAGCTGTCTAAAGATACCGGCTTAAAATGCACCAAACATTGATGTTATTATTTTTTTCCTTTCCCTTTGCAAAACTACATCATGTTCTGCAAAGCTAAACACAAAAACAACAATTTTCCTCTACAAAACAAAAAAAACAAAAAAACAAATAAAACATCATAAATAAATATTTGAAGATATAAAGAACTTGAAGCATAAAAACTTTCACCAAAATGACCAGATTCGGCATTAAAAAACTCTAAAAGGCTTGATATGCCGTAAAACCAAACAACCTGATAAATTACATTAACCAGTAGCTTTTTATTTATTTACTTATTTTTTAATGTTATTGCTTTGTGCGAGTGAGTGTGACGCCCAGATAAACTCGTTTAACATTCCAAACCCAGATAATTGTATCTGGCATTTCTTGACCCGGATTTTGTTTTGATATTTTATCGGTTGGTACAGACTGGTTCTCGCCAGCAATTTTTAGTTTTTTAAATTTTATTTGTTTATTTATTTATCTTAATTCAGCCCAGAAAAAGCATAGTCATGCGTGAGAAATAAACATAATTCAATTAATTTGAATAGAATATTTCTTGACCCGGATTCTGTTTTTATATTTTATCGGTTGGTACAGACTGGTTCTCGCCAGCAATTTAAATTAAAAATTTATTTTTTAATTTATTTTTTTTTTAATTGTTTTTATTTATTTTTTTAATTTTTATTTTTTATCAATAATTGCTTTTGTTTTATTTATTTATTTATTTTTAATTGCTTTTATTTATTTATTATTTATTTATTTTATTTAAAAAAAAAATTTTTTCTAATTTTATTTTTAAATTTTTTTCATTTTATTTATTTTTAATTTTTAATTTTTTTAAAAAATGTATTTATTTTTTAATTTATTTATTTTAATTCAGCCCAGAAAAAGCCATAGTCAATACGTGAGAAATAAACATAATTCAATTAATTTGAATAGAATATTTTTCATTTTCCTTCGCAAATCATTTAAATTTACAGATTATAAGGAAACCTATTTTAAAAATGTGAATATGCGACTCAGAAGACCCAATTTTAATTAACACATTATTATCAAGTTATTCTAATATTAATGTTTAGAAATTAATATGAGATCATGTTAACACAAACTGGGGATTATTCTTCAGAAGTATCGCACCATAGAAGGTAAATGCTGCTCCTTAATAACGTCTTATGTTGTAACGGTTTACAAAATGGCAGACATGTTTTCTGCAGTGCTTTTGGTCGAGATCAAAGTGTAGTATCTGTTCCGATGGATACTGCACCCCATAGTATATAATGAAATTAGGTCTTAGTAATTCCTTATGCTGTAACGGTATCAGAATCGCTATTCCTTTTTATGTAAACATTTTCTTATTTTAAATTTATTGTTTGCTAACTCAATATAGAATAGAGTTTTGTGAATGAAAAATTAAATAAAACATTATTAATCAACAAAACATTTATAAAACCACAATTTTACATGAATATAACGGTTAGTTTTTGTGACGAAATGTTCATTTGGTAAAGTTTATACAACTTGTGTTCTTTGGTAGAAATGTTTATTTTCTAAGCAGACACGAGGGCTAAAGACGTGTATGTCTATATTTGTTGAGAAGGTGAAAGATGAGAATTAAAAAAATTGTATAGATACAATATTTATTAAGACATCAGAAGTTCAAAAGCAAGGCGTTTCATTATCCTTAACCCATGGATTTTCAAAAACAAACTCTTTTCATCAGAGGATAAAACTCTGTAATGAAACTGTAAATATTACCGGTAACATTTAACTTTGAAAATTAATACACATATATATACAAATAAATAAATAAATATATATATATATATATATATACACGGCACAATCACGTTGCCACACCGGTTCCCGTTAGATCACTGAAGTTAAGCGGCGTCGAGCCTGGCCAGTACTAAATGGGTGACCATTTGGGAATACCAGGTGCTGTATGTGCTCTCTGCTTATCTCGGCATTGTTTCCAGTCGTCTTGTATTACTACTTGCCATTGGAATCAAGCAATGCCGACTCAGGAGAGCGGTTGTTGGGGATTGCGCAACCCTTGCAATTACAAATTCACGCTCGGGCAGCCCCAGGTGGGGCACT
>OY744542.1:7545639-7555639 GCA_963556195.1 Sepiola atlantica
GAGAGAATTATTAAGTACTTTTTATTGCACGTCTAAATAAAAACAAAGTTCTTTCTTTTCTGAATCTAAACTTAGAAACTTGACAATGAATGGGGAAATCCCAAAACATGAACGTTCCGGTCCAATGGGTCACCTTCTAAACAAAGTGTGATTAAATATTAGCGGCCTTTTTTTAATTAAATTATAAAAAATTAAAAAAACAAACAAACAAAAAAAAAACTTGTGGGCGGTTATTTAAAAAGAATTATTTTAAAAGATGTTTTTTATTATTATCGTGTTTCGGAATTTTTTATTTATGAGAATTTATAATGTGGTCAATGGTGTTATTTAACTAACAACGAAAGAAAGGGATGAAAAAATTACAGCAAATAACTTATACCAAACGTAAGAAAATGTAATCTATCGAATTGCGTAGCTTTTCAGTTTTGACACTTTTTTTAAGTGTTTTTTTTTCCCTCCAGATTTTGCATCGTTGCTGCAGAGGCTTGTAGAAAAACAGATTCAAGATGGCATGATCACGCGGACCTTCACATCGAGTAAAATACGGCGCCAACTTGAATCCCTATTTTTACAAGCCTGCGAGGCAATGATACAAAATCTGAAAGAAAAACACTTAAAAACGTGCCAAAACTGAAAAGCTATCCTAGTCGATAGATGATTACATTTTCTTGCGTTTGGTACCAGTTATTTGTTGTAAATTTATTTATTTCTCACAGATTTATTTTTTGTTAACTTTAATACATTATTGCCTTAATTTGTATTATTATTAGAACTTCTGTTATCTTCGCAACGTTTTCCACCGTTGTAACCTCCAATCTTTTCGAACTCTGGAATCTAAACGGAATTTCCAACGGAACCCTTTATTTAATCCACGGGGGGAGGGCAGATTGTTCTCGTTCCGTCAGCCATGACCAGGTAGAAACGTTAATTAATTATTATGTTATGCTTAGCTATCATCGCCTGAAGTCAGGATTGAACCTTAAACCTACAGAAGATTGTCACTTAGAACTTATTGTTAATCAACGCCTTTATCCGTTGCGCCATATATCCATGTTGATTAAATAAAGGGCTCAGTTCTAAATTCCGTATAGATTTTAGAAGTCAAAAATATGCACCCGAAGAAGGTCGGAGGTTACATCGGCCGAAACGTTGTTAAAGTAACAACCATGATGAGAATAGTAATCCGAATAATCCAAAGCTCCTGTTGTGGGGTAATCATGTCGTTTCCCGACCCATGTAATTTTATCGGAAAGACGATATTCAACCACCGATTGTCATGGCAAATAACACCCTACCTGAGAGTCCAACGTTCAAACTTCTCGGCCTAACATTCACAGGTAACATGAATTGGAACTAATACATAGAAGACATTGCCAAGGCTGCTGCAAAGAAAGTGGGCTCCATCTACCGTGTTAGAAAACTTCTCACACCTGACAGTATCCTATATCTCTACAAAGCCACCATCCGCTCAAGTATGGAGTATTGTTGCCACATCTGGGCTGGTGCATCATCCACTAGTCTCTCCCTCTTAGACAAGGTACAAAACAAAAAAGAGTTGCTAATCTAATAGGTCCCTCACTATCCACCAAGCTCCAGCCCCTGTCCCATCGCTGCAATGTTGCATCATTGTGCTTGTTTTACAAGTACTTCAATGGAATGTGCTCCGATGAACTTGCTACTCTGGTGCCCGCTCGAACTAAATACACTTGGCCAACCCGACAATCAGCTAAATCCCATCCATTCACTGTGGAGGTCCCCAGATGTCGGAGAGCCTTCTACTCCAATAGCTTCTTTTCTCGAGCTGCCGGACTGTGGAACTCCTTCCCTGCTCCCTGTTTCCCCGACTGTACCGACATGCAGAAATGTAAAACTAATGTGAAAAAGCATCTTGCTGCACAGTTCCCAATTTAGGATGGCCCCCTAAACTTTCCCGACGTAAATACACACGAATAACCCGACAATCAGCTAAATCCCATCCATTCACTGTGGAGGACCCCAGATGCCGGAGAACGTTCTACTTGAATAGCTTCTTTCCTCGTGCTGCTGGCACCTGGAACTCCCTCTCTTCTCCCTGTTTCCCTAACTGTACCGACATGCAGAAATTTTAAACTAAAGTGAGCAAACATCTCGCTGCACAGCTCCCAATTTAAGATGACCCCCCCCCCCCTAAACTTTCTCCCTAATTCTCAGCCACCCCTTACGTCTACAGTGGCAACTTGTCTTGTTTGGGGTGAACTAAGTTTACAAAAAAAAAAAAAAGAAAAAAAAAAAAGAAGATTATGACATGCTGAACAGATTGACTTTAAAATCAATTTAGTATTACATATGAAATGGAGAAAATAAAACACGTTTTCAATTAGCCGACACACAGTTCTTTCCTGTCAAAATACAAGATGGACGTTCTCTAAGCTAGTTAATCTAAAAAGTTGGAACGGAGAATGGTTAAAACGAAGCGAAGTAGGTTGTTACGAAAACAAACAAAAATTATGTTGTTAAGCAAATATTTTTATAAATATTTAAATTGCTTTAAATAAATTATTTTTAATATAACCCACTAAAAGACTTTACTTTTATTCATGCAAATAATTTATATTCATTTTAATTACCAAACCTCTCTATTTATTGACCCTGGCAACACATGTTGTTCTATATCATATTGGAACATGTATGTATTTCTCTTTATAGCACTTAGGAATCTCATTTCCTTTTTAGTATTACGTATAAAATACGGAAAAAAAAACTTTCTTAAATTAGCCGACACACTGTTGTTACTGGCAAAATGCAAGATTGGGCGTTCCCTAAGCTAGTTGATCTAAAAAGTTGGAACGGAGAATGGTTAAGACGAAGCGAAAAGAAGTTAAGTCTTAAAGTAGAATTTAATTTTATTACGGTATCGTTTCATCATTAAATTATTTGGTGCTTCTCCAGATTAGGACCCAAACTAATTTTGACCCTATCATTTGGGTTAAGGTCAAGGTTGGGGTCAAAGTCACCTTGGGTCCTAATCTGAAAAAGTATCAATTATTAATAGAACCAAATTAGGTTTACTATCACCGACATAAATCATTTTAAAAGAAAATACAGTTGGGGAATTCGTAAAAAGACAAATTATTTTAAAAGAAAATACAGTTGGGGAATTCGTAAAAAGACAAATTATTTTAAAAGAAAATACAGTTGGGGAATTCGTAAAAAGACAAATTATTTTAAAAGAAAATACAGTTGGGGAATTCGTAAAAAGACAAATTATTTTAAAAGAAAATACAGTTGGGGAATTCGTAAAAAGACAAATTATTTTGGTTTACCTACTAATTTGTGAACTATTTGCGTTAAAAAAAACTTTTGGATTTAAAAGAAGTTTAAAGCAAGTTACTTTACCGTAAATAGCGACTGGTAGTAAAATAATCCAGTAATGTACTTACTTCCTGTCCATAATCAAGATGGTTGCACACGGATTATTTTACTGACAGTCTCTATTTACGGTAAAGTAAATTGCTTTAAACTTCTTTTAAATATTAAATATTAGATTTTTGAACGCAAATAGGTCACAAATGAGTATTGATTTACTCCTCTCCAGGAGTTAGGCACAAGGCCAGTTTTTATCTTACTCCCACAAGTAAGATGTGACTCAAGGTCTGGTCGGGAAAGTGGGGTTTAAATATTGCCTGGGCAGTCCCGTCGGCATTCCCCGGTAAGGGCGCCTCAGGCAGTAAGCAATACACTTACTCCTCCCCAAAGAAGGGAGGCGAAGCCTGGGAGGGTGGACCTTCTAGAACTGCACAGGACAGACCCATAGACCGGCGTAAATCAAGCCCCGAAGGCCAAGACAATACCAGTCTATGGGATGCAGTATCCATCAGAACAGATACTACACTTTGATCTTAGCCAAAAGGCCAAGAACATCGGAACAGAAATGAGTAGGTAAACCCAAATAAATTGTTATTTGACTAATTTACCAACGATATTCCCTTTAAAATAATTTATGTCGTTAATAGTAATGATTACCCCAAAAATTTTTATAAAACTATAACTAATTATTATTAATGTAAATGATTGGATGTAAATTTTTTTAAAAATTCTATAAGTTCAATCTTTTTACTAAATGAGGATTTTCTGAGATTTTTTTTATTCGGCAGTTTAAAGACTTCCAAATTCCTTGAAAATTTCAAAAGGTCGCAAAGAAATTGATTTCGACTTTTTGTTGTTGCTAAGAGTAAGGTGCGGTATCTGTCCTGATACCGCACTCCATCTTTTTTTTTTGTCCTCAGTCAGAAATGGAGAAATCCTTCTAGACTGAGGCAATTTTAATTTTCTGTCCCAATCAAGGGTAGCTGGATTTTTATCCCACATTAAAAACCGACCTTGTGTCTAACTCAGTTCTCGTGGGGAGGCAAGTAAATAAGTAATTTCCATTCGACAGTTTAAATGCTTTCAAATTTCAAAAAGTCACGAAGTAGTTTATACTTTGTTTTCTTTTCTTTTTTCAACTATTGACAAAAGATTAAAATGGCTGACTTGTTTACAAAGAAACCGAAATGCATCACGGTGGATTTAGTTTCGTAGGGAGGCAAGTATAGGCGATTGTTTTAAATTATTTTGGTACTTATCCAGATTAGGACCCAAGTGAACCCTAACCGACGCCAAGTCGATTTTAGCTTGGGTCCTAATCTGGATAAGTTCCAGTATTTGAAAACATTTTTATTTACATTTTTTTTTCTCGTTGCCTTCTGAGTCTTGTAAACCTGACGTATTTAAGATGCCGCCGGATTTTACTCGAAGTGAAACCTCGACGTCGTAGAACAAGTAAAAAATCCTTGCCTTTGGTAACAGATATTTGTTGACTATTTGTTTAATCACCCTATTTTTTTAATTGTTGGAAATTGCTAACAATGGTCGGAACTTGTTTACGAAGACGCCGAAATGCACTGTGGTGGATTTAATTTCGCAATCAAATATTTTTAAATAGGATCTTTAAAAAGTTATTTTGGTGATTCTCCAGATTAGCCCATTAAATTTAATATTGCTCTTAAAAAATAGCAAAAAAAAAAACAACTTTATTATGTACTTACTTGTAAGGTTAAAAAAAGACCGTACACCAAAATTTACGGAAATTCATCCAGTATTTTTGTTAAAAAAAAAAAAAAAAAAATATTTTCGGTGCTTCTTTACTTTCACGGCGATATGTTAGGCTTCTCTTAAATAAAAAAAATAGCTAAAGAAATGTATAAACTTTGTTATGTACTTACGTGGTAGCTGAAAAGAAGACTGTACACCAAAAATTATGCAAATTCATCCAGTATTTATTAAATAAAAAATAAAAATCGATTTTATCTGTTAGTCCCCATGTTTAGTTCTACCGATACGTAAAATCGTTTTTCTTCTTTTTTTTTAATAATTTAATAAATACTGAATGAATTTGCGTGATTTTTTCTGTACAATCTTATTTCGGTAAATTTATAGAACTGCACCCCTTGTATTCCGGCCCCTAAAACAAAAAAGTTTCTACTTTTGGGGGCAAATTACATGTAAACAGCCTCAACAAATATCCGGTACGAAAAAAAAATTATGAAAATTTTTATTATTTTAGATTTTAGGAGGGGGGATCACTTTTCTTATATAAGTTATACGTAAAGTGAGCACCCACTTTTTGGCCACTTAGAATCGCACCCGAGCGAACACGTGTTGAAAGAAATATTCAAAAAACGTTACTTTAGATTTTATTTGGGGCGGGGAGGGGGTTAGCTATAACTTATATAGAAAAGTGATCCCCCTCTCCTAAAATCTAAAATAATACAAATTTTAATTAATTTTTTTCGTACCGGATATTTGTTGAGGCTGTTTACATGTAATTTGCCCCCAAAAGTAGAATTTTTTTTTGTTTTAGGGGGCGGAATACGAGGTGTGCACTTCTATAAATTTACCCTTATTTTTAGCTAACAAGTAAGTACATAAAAAAGTTTATACATTTCTTTAAATATTTTCATGTCGTCGTGAAAGTAAAGAAGCACCTATTTTTTCTATCTTACAAAAAAAAATAAATAAATAATGTAAACATGACCTTTCTTATCACGGAAAATTGAACGCACGTTTTTTTTTTATATTCGCTTCGGTTGTATTGTCGAACACCACTCCAAAGAAACAGAAAGTATCGGCACTTGTGCATTTTAACATTTTTTGTTTTCATTTTAAGAGAGTTCCCTCCTCATGTTAAGAATGGCTTTCTAAATTTGCACAGGGATGTTAAAATGCACAAGTTCCAAAAAGAGTTTGAATTTATTATTTGTTAATAATCGTTTGTTATTTTGTAATATAATTATATTTGGTTAATAAATAAACAAATAAAAAAATATTTTAAAAATAAAAAAACATTCCAATAATAAAAAAAAAAGTTGGTAAAATTGTCGCTTCACAACCAAAATGTCGGACAATAAATCGTCTGCAGTTTTCTAAAAAAATGTTTCGACCTCACAAATGAGTAAGTAAACCCAAATAAATTGTTTTGGACTAATTTCTCAACTGTATTTCCTTTAAGATAATTGAAGGTAAATTTTAAATTAGCCCCAAACAATTTATTTGGGTTCACTTACTCATTTGTGAGGTCGGAAAACTGCAGACGATTTATTGTCCGCCATTTTGGTTGGGAAACGACAATTTTACCAAAAAGTTTGATTTGATTATTTGTTATTGATTGAATAAATTGTTGAAAAGAAATTATTATTTACCTCCACCAATCCGGCGTGAAATATAATTGGAGATCTTTTTTTTTTTTATTATTAACACCGGTGCACAATTTCCACGATGAAGTGGATACTTTCTATTTTACCAAATTTAACGTAAAATGATCACCCACTTCCGGGCCACCAGGTGGTAATAATCTTCATATAAATAAAACTCTTAAGTAGCCCGGAAGTGAGTGATCATTTTACGTTAAATTTATATGTGAAAGTGGTCCCTCCCCCTCTAAAGTCGAAATTCTTTTTACCGCTAACTTTTTCAGACTGATTACATGTAATCGCCTAAAAATATATATATATATATATATATATATATATATACACACACAAAGAATTAAAACAGGGTGTATGGCTCCAATAATACCCAGTTAAGGGTTATCTTGAACTTTTCAGCTTTAAGATAACTGCCGTTGAAACGACGTTATCTTAATCAAATTAGTTATATATTTTATACCAATTTGGTCCAATTTATAATTTAATGACCAGACAATACCGTAATAATATAACCTAATTATTACGGGGTAAAAAGGCATGAAACCCATTGACCCCGACTTCTGTTTACTTCCGTAAGTTTTAAACCAATTGTTTTCTATATCTTTTCTAATTAAAATAAACAATCTTTATAAAATTTGTATAAATTCGACATTTTCATACAAATTATTTAATTTCATTCTAAATCTGAAGACTTTTAAATATAGAAAACAATTGGTTTAAAACTTACGGTATTGTTTGGTTATCAAATTATTAATTGATTGAACCAAATTCGGTTACGATAATGTTTTAATGTCAACCATCTTAAAGCTGAAAAGTTCAAGATAAGCCAGTTGAGTATTTCGTGACAGAAAAAAGGAGTTTTGGTGTTGATATTAACAATAACGGGTTCATTTTAATCTGAAAATATTAGGCGCCACGACTGTAAAAAAGAGTTTTTGTTTTTTTTGTTTAAGTGTGTTAAAAATGTGAAATAGACACGCGTTGGTTTTTGAAAAGTGTGTTTTTAAAAAAGTTAATAATAATAATAACAATGTGGAGAGAACGTACCCACGAAATCCATAATGGAATCACGAGAGGGGGTCCTTTGGAGAGTCAGAATGGTAAAGTATCGTGGTGGAAAAATCCGACATTCCGTTTGTTTGGGAAGTTGAAATACTGTGAGACGCGCGTGCGTGTGTGAAAAAAAAAGAAGAAATACAGCGAACACGCACACCGGAGACACAAGAGAGATAGAGGGAGGGGGGGAGAAAGAGAACAGGCGAGACAGGGGGGGAGGGAGAGAGAGGGGGGGACACGCGAGAGAAAGAGAGAGAGGGGGGTACACACGCGAGAGAGAGAGGAGAGGGTGGGGGAGAGAGGGAACATGCGAAAGGGAACACGCGAGAGAGAGAGAGAGAGAGGTGGGGGAACGTGCGAGAGAGAGGGAGAGGGAACACGTTCGAGAGAGATAGAGAGAGGAGTGACACGCTCGAGAGAGAGAGAGGGAGAGAGAGAGAGAGAGGTGGAGGGAACACGCGAGAGAAAGAGAGAGAGACCGAGAGAGAGAGAGGGGGAGGGAAAACGAGAGAGAGAAAGAGAGGGGGACACGCGATAGAGAGAGAGGGGGAGGGGGAGGGAACACGAGAGAGAGAAAGATAGAGAGAGAGGGGGGAACACGCGAGAGAAAGAGAGAGACCGAGAGAGAGAGAGAGAGAGAGGGGGAGGGAACACGAGAGAGAGAGAGAAAGAGAGGGAAACACGAGAGAGAGAGAGAAAGAGAGGGGGACACGCGATAGAGAGAGAGAGAGGGGGGGGGGGAAGATGGGGAGGCAAGTGCGTGCAGTGAAGCCGTGCTCGACTATGACGACCATGAATTCCCCGAAACGAGTAGGGAAAGAGAGAAGAAATAAATATCTCCCTTTCTTTTGCATATAAGCAGTTGTTGGCCTGAAGAATTCCATCGCTAGAACGTAACACAAACATCTCCGTGTGGCTCACTTGCCATAAGTATATTTTTACACATCTACTAAGCTAAATACAAAAATAAAAATAGATACTTATTATTTATAAATTTATGCGTGTATATATATATATATATATATATATATATATATATATATATATATATATATATATATATATATATATATGTGTGTGTGTGCGTGTGTATATATTTTAAAGAAGGAAAGATGACGATAAAAATTGCATAAAATTACATAAAATTGATACAAATTTTATTACATCGAAAGTTCAGATGCAAGGAGTTACACTAATCCTTAAACCATGGTTTTTCAAAGATAAAACTTTTCTCGACAGAGGATAACATTCGGTAATGTAGTATTTTATAATAAATAAATAAATATTATCTGTGTGTATATATATATATATATGTATATGTCTGTGTGTATGTGTATATATATATATATATATATAGAGAGAGAGAGAGAGAGAGAGAGAGAGGGAGAGAGGGAGAGAGAGAGAGAGAGAAGGGAGAGAGAAGGGAGAGAGAAGGGAGAGAGAGAGAGAGAGAAAGAGAATTCCAGGTAAAGGAGAAATATCCAAAGAATCTAAACCGGTCTTATAAAAAGTGCTCAATATCAAATAGAGCTTTTATATATAATTATTTTATCTATGCAGACATGTACATAATCCGCGACACTGGCATGTCGATATTATCGATCAACGTTGATTGATAACATCGGCATGCCAGTGTCGCGGATTATGTACATGTAAGTATTAAAAAATAATTATATATGAATATATATATATATAATTATTTTTTATTCATACATAAATGTACGTGTATATATATATATATATATATATATATCCCGAAACAGTTTTTCATGGTAAACAACTGATGATCCCTTAAAATAGTGTTAGAAACTAACTAATATAATAACTGTAAAAAATAAATTGACTTACATGAGTGATTTTCCACTGGAAGACTTGAGAGTATAAGTTTTTTTTTGTTGTTTTTTTGTTTTTTTTTTATATAGTTTTAATGGTTGAGAAACTTCCGAGACTATATATATATATATATATATATATATATATATATATATATATGTAGGTATATATATGTATATATATACATATATATGTGTATATATATGAATATATATACATAATTATTTTTTAATTATACATACATATATATATATATATATATATATATATATATATATATATATATACACACACAACACCAAAAACGAGATGAAGAAGAATAAAAAAGTATTTTAATATATCTTTATTTGAAATTTAGATGAGGAAGTATATCTCTGAAAGTTAAA
>OY744542.1:7565639-7572979 GCA_963556195.1 Sepiola atlantica
ATAATTAAACAGACGAATTCTGTCATTTTTAACAATATTTGCATAAAATTTTTAACAATATTTGCATAAAATGAGAAAATGCTGCCTAAATACACACACACAATATATATATATGTATATATATATATATATATATATATATATATATATATATATATATATATATATTTATATATATATATATATATATATATTTATATATATATATATATGTATATATATTTATATATATATATATATTTATATATATATATATATATGTATATATATTTATATATATATATATTTATATATATATATATATATATATATATAAATATATATACATATATATATATATATAAATATATATATATATATATATATATATATATGTATATATATTTATATATATATATATATATTTATATATATATATATATATATATATATATATATACATAGATAATAAACAATAAAAATAACAAATAATTATACATACATATATATATATATATATATATATATATATATATATATATATATATATATATATGAAGCAATCCAACAAAAGATATAAGCGTCAACTAATATCTTATAATTAGTGAAACATCCGGATAAAAAACTGAAGCTCAATATACTGGATAGAGCATTAATATTATAATATAAAATGAAGTAATAAAATAAGATCACTTATATATTTTTCGCTCTTCTGGCTAGATGTGATGGGAGTCCGTCTTATTTTGCTCAATTCGGATTTAGCGGGTTTTCTAATTAAACAACGAATTTGGATTTGATTGGAGTTGCACATGTTGGGATCTCGGAACTTTGATTGGACTTTTTGTATTATTTTGATTGATTTATTTATCATTAACATTGAATATGGACACATTTCGCGACTGGATAACTTTGCCGGCCCCTTCAATTTCACATATTTGGACTGCTGTTTGTATCTTGGAGTGATGTCCTTCCTGATTATGCTTCTCAACTTATATGACCTGGATGGACTGTATGGATTCAACAAAAGTATGTTTTTGGATTGATATGTTTGATGTTATGTATTTTTATATATTTGTGTATATAATTTTATATATTTTCAAAGCGTAATTTTATTACCTGTAGTAGTATAACTGCGGTAATGGTCCTCTGAAGAGAAGAATTATCTTTGAAAACTCATGAGCTAAGGACTTAAGGATGCTTTGCATGAACTTTGAATTCTAATAAAATTTGATTGACACCTTATTTTATTACTTCATTTTATATTATAATATATATATATATATATATATATATATATATATATATATATATATATATTGAGGTGTGTCTGTTATTCATTGCACTATGACAAAAAATCAGTCTGACCGTGGATTTGTTGATGTCAGACTGAGGTGTGGTTCTGTTCTGGATAGGGGATAGCTTATTGCTAATCGCCTGAGGTGCTCCTACCGGGGAATGCCAACGGAAATGCTCAGGCATTTTTTTTTTTTGCAAGCCAGAGTTCGCTTATCGTAGTTCGCCGGCTTCTCAAAACCGACGCTTGACCTTGTGTCTAACCTCCTAGTAAAGACGGGAATTAATTTGTTACCAACTGTACCGCTTGACACCGCCTCGGCTCGTTTGAAGATAACGGGTTTATTTAAATATAGCCTCCGTTTTGATAACGCTTGCATCACGTGACTTTTTATTATCTAGAAACACTCGATGAAAACTCCGTAGGGACGGGCAATAAAAGTAGAAAGTCATTCTTAACCACAACATGAATCCCCTCCCCCGATTGAAAACTCCGTAGGGACGGGCAAGTAATCTAACAGATATTTGAAACCAAAAATGTGAAAGTCATGTTTAACCAGAAAATTAAAAACTCCTAATTGAACAAGAAAAAAAAAAAAATTCGCCAAAAAATCAAAGAATCATCCGATCTTAATGAAATTTTCAGTGTTTATTAATTAATAAACAAATGTTGATAACAAGTATTTTTATTTTATTTTTAAAAAAAAACCCTTAAAAATCACATTTTTAGGTCACTTAAATTTCAAGGGAGAAATACGTCTTATGATACCCATAGTCGAGACACATTGACCACCTTCACATATAGATAAACCCTGAATGTGTGAATAAAATGAATTCAAGGCCATCAGTATTTGAAGTTTGGGTAGCTAAAATTATTTTACCGCTTTCTTCATTTCAAAGACGAAATACGTCTTAACATACCCATAGTCGAAACTCAATGACCACCTTTACAAACATCACATACACATTTACACCGACACACACACACACACACACACACACACACACACACACTCATATATATATATATATATATATATATATATATATATATATATATATATATATATATATATATATATATATATATATATATGTGTGTATATATATTATTTTTGTTTCCTACATGTAGATCCAAAAAATCCAGTGATTATAAAAAAGTTCTCAATAGCAAGTAGAGCTGTTTTTAGTATACCTTTTTATCCATACAAAATTTTTGATTACATATGTGCATACATGTTTCAGCTGCGATCTCTTGAGAGAAACAGCTTCTTCATGCCTTTAGAAAAAAAAGCTATATTTATTTAAAAAAAAATATTCATTCTTTGACCCTAAACTGGCGCACATTTCGTCAGGAGGGAGTCGGTTTTCTAGTCAATAACTAAAGGGAAGTAACTCTGATTTTTTTCACGGAATTAATTCCCTTACGCCGACTCATTACTCGAGTTGTCTGTGTTTATGTGTGTGTTTATGTGTGTGTTTATGTCTAGAGAAAGGAATAAGCTGGGCGGAGGAGAAAAAGGGATGGGAAGAGGAAGGGAAAACGGGGAAGAGGGAAAGAGATGGAGATAGAAGTTTTAATAGAAATATGTTACACTTGTGCCCCGGGCAACGCCGGGTAGCGCTGCTAGTCGTTAATAAAATTTGCAATCCTTTCTGCAATCCATCTTATTTTAGTCTATGCCTGACTTGTCCACTAAGTTTCAGCAACGAATGTCCAACAGTATTTGCTTTATCGTTGTTCAATAATATGTGGGTACACTTTGGTGATCGTCTCATTGTCACAAGATCAAAGACATGTGCGTAAAAATAATGTTCAGAACGGTAGTTTTTCACACAATGCTAGAGTAAGCACAAGGTTAGAATAGTGGAAAATTCCATTGCTAGTTAACAAACTAGAGTTATGATTATCTCATATGATATTACGTCATGAGAGATAGTACATGGCAGAGAAGCGAGATCAATTCTGCTATTTTTTAAAGATTTACGACGCCAAAGTGAGCAGACGTCTTTTTCGAGGTCAACTACCCCGACGGGGTTGAGGCGGTAAATTACAGCCCATCTCGATATACATTGCTGTAAATGATTCATTCTTTGACCCTAAACTGGCGCAGATTTCACCAGGGAATCTGTTTTCTAGCCACTAACTAAAGGGAAGTAACTTTGATTTTTTTTCACGGAATTAATTTCCTTACGTCGACTCATTACTCGAGTAGTCTGTGTGTCATTATCATTATTATTAGGTTTTTTTTTATCACTCTTGAAAAAGGAACTCTTCTTTGGTTTCCTTCCACCTTGTTTTGTCCTTAGCTAGGCGTGGCCATGTAGGATCCAGTTGGCTGTCGTGGTCGTCTCTCCCTTGCGTCGGGGTTCTTTCTGTCGCTCTAACCGAATCACAGCACAATAAATATTCACTTCTAAATGTCCACCCGTTATCTGTATATCTCGAAAGGTTACCTGCCTTTTTATGTTTAGTCGTTCGTAAAGTGGTGATGCTGTCATTTACGCCAGTTTGTTGTCTGATCCAAGTGTGTATGTCCAGAGAGAAGGAATCGACTGGATGAAGAAGAAATAAGAGGATGGGGAGAGGGAGATGGGAAACGGGGAAGGGTCAAAGAGAAACATAGAAGTTTCAATAGAAGTATGTTACACTTTTGCTCCAGGCAACGCCGAGTAGCCCCGCTAATCCTTAATGAATGTTAATATAAAGTATTTCTTTTAATAATAATAATAATAAAAAAATTTTTCACGTCACTTAAATATCTTTATCTCACCCGCTTTATTTACAGGGTGAAACACACTTTCTTATACCTGTTGGAAGCAGCAGCGGCAGTGGATGTTATTATTATGTATCGACTCTTGATTGGACAACATTTCAAAGTAACAGTTTTTTTTCAGCCAATCATAGCACAAGAAACATTCAAAGTCGAAATCTTGCGCGTACTATAAACACCCAAATACACGGCTTTCTTTCATTGTTTCCCCTTTTCTTCCAGAGACATCAGACGTGCACACAACATGATCATGTCGAGTCTCTTCGGGACGAAGGACCGCTCGGCAAACAACACACAAATAACGAGAGACTTTCACGGACTACTAAACATATACACACTGTTAACCGAACTGCAGCCGGAGCGAATGTTGTTTTTACGTATCTACCCTCGATTGGACAAAAGTTCAAATCAGCAGCTACTTTGACCAATCGCAGCACAAGAGATATTCATTTCGAAATCTCGTGCGTACTATAAAAACCAAAACGCAGCGTTTTTACTTCCTCTTTCCCTTTTTTTTTCGGAGAAAACACATTCTGCCCAGACCCGTTGGGACCGAAAGACCGGTAAGTAGTATACACAGGACAATAGACATTTACGACCTACTGTACGACCTGCGTAGCGCCCCCACCAGCCCCACACGCACCAGAATTTCATATTTGGTTGAAAAAGCCAACATTTCTAATCCCACGATGAAGAAAAGAAATAAAACGATATATTTAACAGTATATATATATATATATATATATATATATATATATATATATATATATATATATATATATATATATATATATATATATTCGCCGCACCTGAAGTTGTGGCTTCTTGGAATTTAACTTTGAATCCTCTCTCACAACCTCTCGTGCCTTTTAACGACCTACCTATCTACATCTCATTCTCTCCGCTGGACTTTTCGACACCGGACTTTTTAGCAATCGGACATTTTCTTGCATTCGGGCAGAGTTTTGCCCTGTGTCTCTTTCACTACAACCTTTAATTTACTTTTTCAAATTTTAAATCTTGGTCTTTGCCAACTTATCTATCCCAGCGACTTCCTCTGATGATAAGATTTTGAACTTTGAAAAGCCTGGCTTAAGGAAAATTTAACTTGAATAAATTGCCTTTTTGCGGAATATACCTTGCTCTGAGCAATTGAATTGAATTTTGATTTGGCTTTTGCTTCTCTAATTCCTTTCCATTCTTCTTCATATCTACCTGCTCTATCCTGGATATTGAGCTGTATACTTTCCACAATAGGTTTTACCTTTCCTACAAGTTCGCTTTTAGTACACCACTTATATATATATATATATATATATATATATATATATATATATATATATATATATATATATATATTATTATTATTATTATTAAATATTATCTAGAACTAAAATACATTTATTTATCACCAATAATAATTTAAACTAAATATTACTTTAAGTTTTCTCGTTGAAACTAGCCGTCCATATTAAATAGGTCGACATATATTTATTCCTTTGACACGCGACAAAACCCCATTTGCAAAATATCTGTCTCGTGTCATGACGTCAGGCTAGGCCCATAACCCCCCTCCCACCACCAACCACTTTTAAATGGCTATAGACACCCATCCCTAACATCCCCTCTACCTCCCTTCCTTTCTATTCTCCTTTCCCTTCTTTTTCTTTTGCCTCACCACCCCCTGCCCCGGCTTAGCGTTGAATAAAAATAAAAATTTGAATTATTGTAAAATTAAACTTTTCTAACGGCAATTTATAAAAAAAAAAAATTGGTCACATGACTATTATCCCTCCTTCTTTTCGCTAAGCTCCATTCTTCCTGGATTCCACCGACCGGGTTGGATCACAAAAAAAACAACTTCTGCCTGATGAGACCTCAGCTCTTGATAGCTGTAGATCGATAACATCGACATGCCAGTGTAGCAGACTTTGTACATGTTTGAATGAAAAACCATTCATAATACAGCTCTATATTTTTATTGAGCACTCTTTTATAAGCCCGGTTTGATTCCCTTTGGATTTCTACCCTGCGGATTTTTATACTACCTGGATTATATATATATATATATATATATATATATATATATATATATATATATATATATATATATAGTTGATGGTTTACCATCAACTAAATATAATTTGTTCTGAATTTTTATTGAGCACTCTCAGGAACCCGGTTTAAACTTCCTTCAGATTTATACCCCTTGGATATTTGTAACAAGCGAATTATATATATATATATATATATATATATATATATATATATATATATATATATATATATATATATATATATATATATATATATTAATCAATGAAACAGGCGGGTAGACAAAAAAAAAAGGAAAATTGTTAGAATTTACCTGAAGGCCTTACCGTCTGACCCTCTAAGAGGAAACGTCAGAATGATAAATTAAAAACTAAAAGTCGAATGAGATATGAGGGGAAAATAAGACATCCCAAAGATTAGAATTTAGAATATCCCAACACATACCACGTGATATTCGCCTACACAAGGTTTCGAGATCATCCGGGAATTTTCAGGCACAGGAATCAGCCATCGGTAATCACCTCGTTAGTACAAATAGTTGTTCTGACAACTATTCCGATGGGTGGTTTTCTGTTTTACACAGTGCCAGGTCGAACTACCATCTCAATATTATTGAGGCGTTAGTTATTAACAACTCGACCTAGCCTGTGTAGACAAAAGATTTTGAAGCATCAGTTGGAGATCATTAATGATTCAAATCCACCATAACGTTTAGAGATTTACTTCTTTTTTTCCTTTTTTTTCTCTCTCAATCGTTTTATCCAACTTAAACAATTTTCCCCCTCATATCTCATTCGATTTTCTTAGTTTTTAATTCATCATTCTGACGTTTTCTCTTAGAGGGTCAGACGATAAGGTCTTCAGGAAAATTTTAGCAATTCTCTTATATATATATATATATATATATATATATATATATATATATATATATATATATATATATATATATATATATATATATATATATATGCTGACTTTTAATCGGGTACTCTTCTGGTTTGCCGTAAAATCTATCGAAAAAAAACTTTAGGGAAACCAACGTTGATTAACTCAGTTTTAGCAGATAATTATAATAATAGATCAGTCGATAATATTATTTTTGATTTCAGTATTTACTTCAACAGTGCTCAATACGTGAGTCGAGCTTATCAGTAGTATAAAAAATATACTTATGCCAAGTGAGCTACAGAGAAACATGTTTGTTTCATTCTATCGACGGAATTCGTTAGGCTAACCGCG
>OY744542.1:7573179-7585679 GCA_963556195.1 Sepiola atlantica
CCGCGAAATTTGAAATTCTACCATCCCTTTTATTATTGTTTTTGAAGAAAACATTTTTTTTCGTTCGAAGTAACACTGGGCTCGTTTGAAGATAGCGGGTTTATTTTGATAACACTTTTATCTAGAAAAAGCTGGATAAAAACTCCTTAGGACGGACAACGAAAGTAAAAGTCATTTTTAACCAACAAATGAATACACCTGATTGAAAAACAAATCCACTACAATCAGAGAATTATCGGTATTAATTAATTAATTAATAAATGAGTATCTAGGCATTTATGGTGGCTGATAGCAAGAAGAGTGGAAAGTTTACTTCCGGATTACTTTCGGATTACTTCCGGTAGCCTCGTAACTCTCGCTTCCCGATTTCTCGACTGTTAACTATACTGCATCATTGCCGAAAATAATTTTCATGACGAAATATACGAATAATTTCAACTTCGACAGTAATTGACCGACTTATTTTATTTAATTAATTTAAAAAAAAAAAATTGATGGGGGCTGTTCATACCTGTTAGCCCCATCAAGTAGATTGTTTTCTTGTTTACAATTTTATTATTTGTTTCTAACAAAACAAAACATACACTCTCTTAACCCTAACCCTAAGTCCGGTGGAAACATTTTGTCCTTTAGTCCTCACATTCCATGAGCGATGTTTCTGACAAAAGGGGAATAATTGCTGTTTTCTGGGTTGGAATCTATCCATCTAACACTTATCTTTAGCTAGTTTTTCACCTTGAACTGATCATATTTTTAGCTCCTTACATCAAGTGGCTTCATGCTTTGTCTGGAGCGATTTCCATGAAAATAAAATGCAAAAAAAAACAAAAAAAAAAAACGGAATAGTGAAAGAAAGTATGAACAGAAACGAACAATCGAAGACAATATTTGGGTTACGGATCTTCAGCAAATCTATTTATTTTTCAAAAAAAGACATCAGTCAATCTGAAACTTGAAACTTGAAACTAAATATTAATAAAACTATTCTGGATGTTGTAATATCTTGTTACAAATAATAAATATAAATTCGTATGAATCCGAATCGTACAACTTTGTTGATCGGTTTGATTCTGTTGTCGGCATTCTTGCAGGAGGGACCACGTAATGGTTGCAAACATCCGTAAGTGAAAGTGATTCTATGGAATCGACTGGATTCGAACTTGGCACACCCAGGTCGTCAGTCCGTGTCGTTATCCACTTAACCACCGTCACCTTGTAATAGTTTCAGGAGAAACAACTCCCTTCCAAAAAAAGGAATACAAAAGAGAGGGGGCAGCCATTTTGAAATCGTCACTTCGCTTGACAGTTCACATTTTTCTTCTTCTTCTTCTTTCCCATGGTAAGTCACCGTGGCCGAGGGGTTGAATACAAGGCTGCAGAGTCAAAGGTGACTTTCTGACTGCGTTCGAATCCTTCGTCCGGCAGTAATTATCATCTCTGACACTGAAGATTGTAGGCAAAAATTAAAAAAATATTATATATATATATTTATATATATATTTATATATATATATATATTTATATATATATATATATATATATATATATATATATATATATATATATATATATATATATATATATATATATATATATATATATATATATATATATATATATATATATATATATATATATATATATATATATTTTTATTTATTTATCTACATACGTATACGTTTCATCCTTCCGGAATCGTCCGTGTAGAGATAATTATTAAAACCGCTCGCAGGATTCAAAACCCCGGAACGTCTTAACCCTCACGGCCATCATACACAACTAATCAAACCGTGAGAGTTTTAAACCTATTGTAAGCAGCCGACGTAAACAGTATTCAACATTAAAACTATGATTTTGACGGCTGTATTAATACTACTCACTACAGTGCCCAGCCTAAATTTGGGGCGACACACACACACAAACATATATATATATATATATATATATATATATATATATATATATATATATATATATATATGTGTGTATCTCTCTCTATATAATAATTCGGTATATTATATAATTTATGACATAATTAAGTTGAATATTATAATCAAGCTCCGAAAATAGAAACTCAACAATGTTTGTCCATATGTTCACACGTTTACGAAAACTATTTATTAACACAATTACATCAGAGTAAAGCTTGAAAATGTATATGACTTTTCCTATCAGAATATAGCTTTATATATATATATATATATATATATATATATATATATATATATATATATATGGGTGGGTTTGTTATCAATTGCCCTGATTGACACCACTGGGCCCGTTTGAAGATAACGGGTTTATTTAAATATAGCCTCCATTTTGATAACGCTTGCATTACGTGACTTTTATCTAGAAGCACTGGATGATAACTCGAAAGGGACGGGCAATAAAAGTGAAAGTCATTCTTAACCACAAAATGAATCCCCTCACCCGATTGAAAAAAATCACTTTAAATACAAAGAATCATCTAAATGAAATTCTCATTATTTATTGATTAATAAATGAATATTAAAATAATTTTTGTTTTATTAAAAAAAAATAAAAACACATTTTTAGGTCACTTCAAGTATTTTACTACCTTCATTTCAATTTTATACCCATAGTCGAAACTCAGTGACCACCTTTACAACGAGAGAACACCCGGCAGGTGCGAATGAAAAAAATTGAAGGAAGCTAGTATTTAAAGTTTAAGGAACCTGAATAACTTTACCCTTCTCTTCATTTCAAAGACGAAATGCGTCTCATTATACCCATAGTCGAAACTCTGTGACCACCTTTACAACGAGATAACACCCGGAAGGCCGCTCGTATTTAAAGCTATCAAGATATTTCATTTCATTTCTTTTTATATTTAAATTTCCGATTTTTCAGTATCATTTTTTACCGTGAGCTGCTTTTAATTGTTTTCACAATTTCACCCCTACTGACGAGGACGATCGACAAAGTGCCCCTATATCATTTAACAGCGACAAAACGTTTTGGCATTCATGATTGAAGCAATTTCTACCGAGAGCTGCCCTTTTTATCCTTTTTTAATTTCATTAGTAAACTTAGGCAAATTCTTCAAATCCGTCAACAAGAAACAGACGATAAATAATCTTTTGTAACCACGAGGAGATGTATTTGCGATTTTGAACACCAGCAAGATGAAGAGAAAAAAGAAAAAGAGAAAGAAATGAAATGGCTCGTTGACAAGGCTGTTATATCAGCGAAAGTCTTAGACATTTATGAAACATTCATTTAATAGATATACATAAAAAATAACTTTTCTTGTTTTTTTTTCAAAATTCTATAATACAGGGTGGGCAAAAATAAGGGTCCTATTTTTAAAAATTCATAACTTTTTTATTTATTGAATTTTTTTTTTTTTTTTTTTAGAATAAGTAAAGGACCCCTTCCGAAGCAAGCATGAGCCGTATTAGCCCTAAGGAACGTACCCTCATTTAGAAAACATTATTTTTGCTTAAAAGACTCAAAACAGTGTAAAAAACAATACTTTAGTTTTTGTAAGTTTTAAGAAGTGTTTTTCGGCTAAAATTTGTTTTGTTTATTTCAAAAAATCTCGGAAGGGTCAGTCTACACACACATAAAGTTTGGTGAGTTTAACTTTTATTTTGTGGAAGTTATTCAAATTCATGTTATTCAAATTTAAAGATAGGACCCTTATTTTGGCCCACCCTGTATAATTAATTTTTAGAAATGGTGTTCTTGTTTAGAAAGCATTGTTTTTATGGTAATATGAATTATTAAAAATAAGAACGCCATACAATGCATTTTAAATTCATTAATTTAAAAAAAAAAATTTTTTTTCAATTAAATTTTCGAAGGCATACTTCATCATCAGAATTAAAAAAAAAAAAGGTATATAAAATACCTTCCTTTTTTTTTCATCGTTTTTTTGTTGTTGGTGGTGTGTTTGCAATTCGTCTGTTGTTGGAGCGAATGTGGGATGAGGATCTCTTAAGTCAAGAACGTGGCTCGTGGCGGTGCAAATTGAACAGGAAATGGTGTTCTTGTTTAGAAAGCATTGTTTATGTGGTAATATGAATTATTAAAAATAAGAACGCCATACAATGCATTTTAAATTTATGAATTTTTAAAAAAAATATTTTTTCAATTAAATTTTCGAAGATATACTTCATCATCAGAATTTAAAAAAAAAAACGAAAAGATATATAAAAATACCTTCTTTTTTTCTTTTTTTTTTGTCATCGTTTTTTTGTTTGTTGTGTTTTCTGGTGTTGAAACGAAAGTTGAAACGAAAGTTGAAACGAAAGTTGAAACGTTGTTTATGACCGTTTGGTCCAAGAGAAACAGTCCACTGATGGCGGCCCACGGCGGCGAATTCGGAATAGGGGCGTGTCGGCAAGAAAATTCAATTTCCGTCTTATTTTTGAATTTTTTCCCCGCCAAATAGGATACTTTGATCGCCATTTTGTTTTAAAATGTAATATCGCCGATAAAACACAGTGACGAACCGCATCTAATTTCCATCTTATTTTTTAATTTTTGTCCCGCCAAATAGGATCCTTTGATCGCCATTTTGTTTTAAATCGATAACAAGAGTTTTTTTTTTTAGCTTTTCACAGACATCAGATAAAAAAGTGAATTCCCATTTGAGATAGACATCTTTGAAAAAATACCCCCCTCTCTCTCTCTCTCGGACGTCATAGCAACCGGTAAAGGGGCGTGCGAGCGAGGAATTTGAATATCGCCTAAATTTCTTTACAATTTTAATGGGTGATATTCTAGCTTTACAGCACACGGCGGAAAAGGGGCCGTCGCCATTAAAATTACCTGACACTTGTAAATATCCGAATTATGTTCTCAAGTTTTCTGTTGTTTTTCGTTATTTTCAACTTTTTTGATCTAGTATATATTTTATTTTACTCTAACCACACTGATAAGTCGTAGGTGACGACATTTCTGTGGATGACTAAAATGCACTTAATGTTAGGGTTCTTATCAGATGCGCTGACACGAATCCATACCATCCCATTTGATAAGGACGGGGACGTGATGTCTTTTCAGTTTTCAAGACCCGGAATTTTGGAATAGTAGGATTGAATATACGGCATAATCGTCATCATTTTAATATAATTGTAGTAGTGGGGTAGAAACATTTCCACCAACAGGAGCAGTAAGGCGCCCCCTTCCCTCAGCTAGCCTGTGGGAGACCCTTGGGCAGGGTCGAGAACCCACTTAGGCCCCCCCCCCCCGATCAGGGTACGTGAAGTTATAGCAGGAAGGTGATGGATGGAGGGTTGAGCAGGGTAATGGATTTTAGAAACTGGTCAACCCTTCGTTTTGTGTTAGGGAGATGATACTGATGTTTGTACAATGGCTAAGACTTCCTGCTCTGTAAGAGCACTGTCCCTATAGAAGGTAATTGCAACCCAATATAGGGAACCTCTTTGCTAAGAACATCATGGTGAAACAAAATATTCAAATAAGAATGGAGAGCCATGATCATCGATGTCTGCAAACAGACCTCATACCTAAAGAAACAGGGGGACAGGGAGGGAGTTCCAGAGGCCAGCAGCACGAGGAAAGAAGCTATTTGAGTAGAAGGCTCTCCGGCATCTGGGGACCTCCACAGTAAATGAATGCCCTTCTCCCCCCTTTGTCAAAAACATCGCTCATAGAATGTGAGGACTGAAGGACACACTATGGGAAGCGAGGGTTACGAGACTGCCGAAAGTAAACCCAAGGTCCACTTTCTAGTCTGGAGCGACTTCCATAAAAAATAAAAATCACGTTGACGCTAAGCCTGGTCAGTACTAGATAGGTGACCATTTGGGAAAACCAGACGCTGTATGTGGACACCTAGCTATGGGACAAAATAGCGTCGCCAACCTGCAGTGACTAGCATGGCGACTCTGGAAAGAACCCCTGAATGACAGTCAGCAATAAGGTGGATGGAAACCAGGAAGGGGTTCATCCTCGAGGAGTGGTCATGTACCCTGATGGTGATGTGAGGATTAACTGAACTATTTAGTCATGGTAGACAATCACTTACAACCTATCAGTGATTGTTGGGTTATTAAATCTGTTTATATAAAGTTAGATATGTTTGTATGTTTATATATTTGTGTTACAGGATTCACTCCTAAACTAATTAACCGATCATTATGCTAAGAATAAGGTGTCGTAATGTGGGCTATATTTATTTTTATTTAGTTTCATGCTAAAAAAACGGTCTGAAAGCCCTTCGTAAACATTCTGACACCTCCGATTTTTGTGAGATTTAAAAAATAGGCACCAATTAATAAATATCTACCAACTTCTAGTTTCTTTGGAATATCTTAAATGGTTTTCAGGGCGCATAAGATCGGCACAACTTCCCATTTGAAAATTCAAATATTTCAGATTTGCATTGAATTTGATGCATGGTCATTAGATATCAGTTTAAGCAAGATTCCCTGAATTTCAATTTCTTCTTAAGATCCCTTTAATTTAAGCCTGAAATTTTAGACATTTTCTAGAATCAAAATCATTTTATGGATTTATATCAAAATCGGAACAAGGATTCAAGACATAAGGTTTAGTGGGATTATATCTTCATTTTTATCTTCATAAGGGGACATAAAAGTAGTGAAATACTGTTCTGTTCTAGGAATTCATTTTACCCGTCCTAGGACGGGTATTTTTCTAGTATATATATATATATATATATATATATATATATATATATATATATATATATATATATATAATAATAATAATGGTAATAATCCAGGTAAAAAATATCCACAGGGTGGTAATCCAGAGAATTTTAACCGGGTTTATAAAAAGTGCTCAATATCAAAATAGAGCTTTATATATGATAATTTTATTTACACAGACATGTACAAAATCTGCGACACTGGCATGTCGATGTTATCGATCAACAGTTACTATAAACTGAGATCTCATCAAGCAGAGTACGAATCCGATCTTAACCTCAGATCATATTTGGAGAGATTCTCTCCAAATATGATCTGAGGTTGAGATCGGATTCTAACTCTGCCTGATGAGATCTCAGTTTATAATAGCTGTTGATCGATAACATCGACATGCCAGTGTCGCAGATTTTGTACATGTCTGTGTAAATAAAATTATCATATATATATATAATATATATATATATATATATATATATATATATATATATATATATATATATATATATATATAAGACACTCGACTACGAATCAGTGGCGATTTGTGATCGAGGTTAACACCCACCAACCGTTGAGAATTAGTTCCTACACTGAAGATTGCATTAGCATGAAACATCGATGTCTGTAGGTATTAAAATATTTAATAAATATTTATTTATAAATATTATATATATATATATATATATATATATATATATATATATATATATATATATATATATATATAGATACATGTATATATATATATATATATATATTCAATATTTTTTGTGTAATTTTATACCATTTCAATGTAATAAAGGACAGATTCACGTCATTTTATAAAACTTATTTTTTATTCAGCATACAATTGTTTCGGCAAAACACCAATATATTTGTAAAATTTTCCTGTGCATTTATTTCTTGGTTTGGCTATCTTCAGTGCTGTACAAAACAAAGCAAAAACGCAATAGGATGACTAAAAACCCAAAGAAAAAAAGGAAATGACTCGGTGAAACAACAAAGGTCATTATAAATATATGTTTTAGTTCACGAATACTTTAGATTAATAATTATAGCTGATGATGAATTATTAGAAATAAAAATCGATAAAACAGTATCATATATGTAATCACATTAATATAACGGGACCATCATTCCATCTGAAGATATATATATATATATATATATATATATATATATATATATATATATATAGAAAGAGAGAGAGAGCGAGAGAGAGAGAGAGTGGTAGTTTGCTTGAAGCATTGCTGGGTATAGTAGTAGTATGTTTTTAAAAGGCTGTGGGCAATGCAAATTCCGGGTAAGATGTAAGTTGTAAGGAACAAAAATAATAAATCGAATACGAAATATGACTTACTATTTATTTTTTCTTAAAATCTTACATAACAGCAAGAGTGTTGTTAGCTGTTTGTGTGATGTCCGGATGATTATAAAATCATTTATTTAATATTTCCGGAAAAGAAACTTCCCTTTGTCAAAAATAATTAATACCAGAGGAATATCTCCGATTGTGCACAATATATATATATAAGTAAATTTCGCGTACAACAAAATCGTATGATAAATTTCAGAGGAAACATTTTTTAATCAATGAAACGGGCGGGTGGAAAAAAAAAGAAAATTGCTAAAATTTTCCTCAAGGCCTTATTGTCTGACCCTCTAAGAGAAAACGTCAGAATGATAAATTAAAAACTAAGAAAATCGAATGAGATATGAGGGGAAAAAATTGTTTAAGTTGGATAAAACGATTGAGAGAGAAAAAAAAAAGAAAAAAGAAGTAAATCTCTAAACGTTATGGTGGATTTGAATCATTAAAGATCTCTAACTGATGCTTCAAAATCTTTTGTCTACACAGGCTAGGTCGAGAATTGTTAATAACTAACGCCTCAATAATATTGAGATGGTAGTTCGATCTAGCACTGCGTAAAACAGAAAACCACCCACCGGAATACTTGTCAGAACAACTATTTGTACTAACCAGGTTGGCGCTTTTTTAAAGTAAGGAAATTGACAACATCTTTGAAGCACGCATTAGAATGTGTTAAAGTGAAATATTTTGAAAATCAACAATTTATTTATTTTTTTTTTTTTTTTGCAAGCTTTCGTTGTAGAACAACATTGTCAGGCGATACTGTCTTATAGTTTTTTTTCTTCTTTTCTTCCTCCTCATTTTGATGGTATTAACCCCGAGGGGTCGAATCACGATATGAGCAGAAAGCGATGTCAAGTTCTTAAAGACGTTAGGATAAGTGTAGTCCTGATGATGTTATGCGAAGATTGGCGCTTTTTTTAAATAAGGAAATTGACAACATCTTTGAAGCACGGATTAGAATGTATTAAAGTGAAATATTTTGAAAATAAATGAATTTTTCATTTAAATAGTACGATTGTAGATTTTCACACACACACACCCACACACACCCACACACACACACACACACACACACATATATATATAGTATACATTTTTATCTATACAAACATTATTGGTTACATATGTGCATACATGTTTCGGTTGTACTCTTCACAGAGAGTGAACCTCTTCAGACCAAAGAAGGCTCTCTGTTTTCTTTGGTCTGAAGAGGTTGCCTCTCTGTGAAGAGTACAACCGAAACATGTATGCACATATGTAACCAATAATGTTTGTATAAATAAAAATGTATACTTAAGAACAGCTCTACTTGTTATTGAGCACTTTTTATAAACACTGGAGTTTCAACGGATTTACATCTACAGAGACTAATACAATACGTGTAATATATATATATATATATATATATATATATATATATATATATATATATATATATTAGTACTTCATGTATCCACATAAAATATTATAAGGAGATATAATTTTTATGTATCAGTTTTCAGTATTTACTTCAACAGTGCTCGATACGTAAGTAGAGCTAGGTAGTAAGCAATGAAAATATATATGGCAATCATTTAGCCTGAAGATTCCCCCGGGGATGAAACGCGGGAGCCTCTGTGTAGCTTGATTGCCATATATATTTTCATTGCTTACTATATATATATATATATATATATATATATATATATAGAGAGAGAGAGAGAGAGAGAGAGAGAGAGAGAGAGAGAGAGAAGAGAGAGAGAGAGAGAGAGAGGAGTGGTATGTACAAGATAGAGAAGGCCATCGATCGAGCTAGCGCGAAAGCGAGGATTTGTTCTGGTATTTCCAGACTGTTTTCTTGTTTTCCGTTGCCATGATGATGATGATAATGATCATGATGATAATTTTGATGATGATGATGATGATGATGATGATGATGTTGATGATAATTTTGATGATGATGATGCCGCATTTGTTGACAGTTCGATGACGTCACGTTCGACCACCTACCCCCCTCCTCCTCGTCCCGCGCCCTGAAGGCATAAATCCGACGCATTTTAAACAAACAACCTTGAGCTTTGAGCTTTACCCCACGAAGTGTCCGTCCGCCAATCCTTCGAGATTGTCAACTAGTCAACAAGTTGTAAAAGATCCGATTCAAATATACACCAGACTCGTGTGCACCCTTCGTCAAAACACGAGGAAAAAAAGTACGCTTCGCCAGTGTTCGTACTAACATTCATATAAAATCATTGAATGACGTTAGTAATTTACTTCTTCATGTGTAAATGATAATTATCATTTCTGATGACCTTAAAGAAAGAAAAAGAAAACATTTGCCGCTGACTTTTGATTTTTTTTTGGGTGGGGGGGGGGGGGGAGAGTGTGTGGAAAATAGGAAGAGCGGTGACTTACCAGAGTGTGGCTGCTGGCGACTGAGGATGTTCTTCCAACATCTAAGAAGAAGCGGCAGCACTTTTCCTGTCCCGCAGTGGCCCGCAGCGGCCGCCAGCGCCAAATGGCTCACGTGACTCAATCGCAGTCATTTAAAAATAAAGAATAGTCTTCAATATTAAAGATAAGCATATAATTGTCTCCCCCCCTCCTCGAATACATTTTTTTTCGGTTTATTTTTCTACTTTTCCACTCGCCGCCACCACCGCCAAATGTGACTCAATTATACTATAGGGGCCGTTGGATTTTCTCACCCATTTCGCTCGGTATTCACCCAAATGTTCGATAAAATCGATTTTGGGGGTGAAATGGTACATTTTGTCCTGACAAAAAATAATAAATTTATTATTTTAGCATATATAAAATTGAACTTTTATGCCACATTTATACCCTTCGTCTTTTCGGCGACATTTTGTTATTCTTAAATTCATGATTAGTATGTTTTAACCTTTTCATGTTTGCTTTTAAATTCGTTAACTTCCGTTAAAACTTGCTTTTGTAAATAGAATCTTCAAAGTTTGTTTTTTGTGTGTAATAAAATGTTAAAGCAGTAAAAATATCTTTAGTCCAAGGAAAAAATATCTTTAATCCAAAGAAAAAACAATAAAAACCAACATGGCCGCCAGCGATTAAAACCGGGAATTAAAGTTAGATTCTCAACACTTTAAAAAGTAAATGAGAATTTTATTTCAGGACCAAAAATATAATTAAAACCAACTATGAGTTTCATCCAAAATTTGGGTGAATACCAAGCGAAATGAGCGAAAGAAAACAGCGGTCCCTATTCTACAATTAAACCGATGTTTAAACTTGTGGCGGCCGGTGGCGGCCGGTGGCGGCGGGTGGAAAAGTAGAAAAATAAAAATAAACCGAAAAAAAAAATATATTCGATGGGGGGAGGGGGACAATTATATGCTTATCTTTAATATTGAAGACTATTCTTTATTTTTAAATGACTCCGATTGAGTCACTTGAGCCATTTGGTGCTGGCGGCCGCCGCGGGCCACTGCGGGCCAGGAAAAGTGCCACCCAGAAGAAGGACGGTTGTCGCAAAGAATTTGTATCAGTAGGGGATGGCGTTCAGTTGTTATATAAACCTTCCTCACTACTGAAGAGCGTTACTCGTCAATTTGTCACCAAACTACAGAAGTGATTAGACCTAAGGAGAGGGTCGCGAAGGAAGTTTTATTTTATTTTTGCAACCTCGCTTTTCAGCTAGCTTCACTCTTGGTTACCTATGATTTTTGTTCGACATTTTATAAACGTCTTCGGAATTTTTTCTCAGTTTCAAATAATCAAATTAATGTTTATTTAACATACATATTAATTAAAGAAAGTGTGGGCACTAGTCTAGTGCAGTTTAGCGATTCGAGCGTATTTATTTGTTTTCATTTTTGAAGAATTACATTCACAATATAATCCCGAAATTTATTGAACTTACGGGAAGAATCATTATTAGTCACCCTTAACTTTATATGACGTATTTTTCGTTAATACATATATTTTGATTAATTTTATACGTACATGGTTACCTATGATTTTTTTCCGACAGTTATGAAAATATATTAATGACATTTAAGCTACACAGAGGCCTCCGCGTTTCATTCCCGTAAGGAATCTTTAGACATGGGGCGGGCAACCTCCGGCCCGCGAAGGCTTAGCGTCCAGCCCGCCACCTTGCTATGCTTTATTATTGCAATCCGGCCCGCGGACCTCCCAATAAAACTCATATCATTTTGTGACATAGACGTAAAAGTAGGTTTCAATTAAGATTTACATTGGGATAAAAATGTATGAATATCAGCGAGCGATGATGCATGTATATTTCATTTTTCTTTAACTATTAATTTCAAATCCTTGGCCTGAGATAAAAATAGAAATAGAGAAAGAGAGAGACAAAGAGGAAACGAGAGACGAGGAAAGGGCATGAAACAGTGAACTTATATGAGGTGTGTCAAAACGAATGCTGGATCAACTTGCTACTTCCCCCGTCATTATTTTTTATGATTCCAAAATGGCTCTTCGTCGGC
>OY744542.1:7590679-7655679 GCA_963556195.1 Sepiola atlantica
CGGAATAAAATTCCATCATCAGAGTTGACCAGTATTGTGTCATTTTTTTTTTTTTCATCAAAAACACAAAAACAAAATACTGACCCAGCAATGCTTTAAAAATGAACGACCCATTTTATTAAACTACGAGCACGCCAATGCTTTCTTCGTTCGACAACCAGAATTTGAATTCATAACCGCCAACGACATCGGCGTGGATACACCATAACAAGGATATTTCATCAGAAAAACAAAGAAAAAAAAATAACAATAAAAAGTTTGTTTATTTTTGTTTTTGTGTTATTGATGAAAAAAATGGTCAACTCTGATGATGATATTTTATTCCGAAATTAATAAGATTAAAGTAGAATTTTTTTTATCTTGCATTGATAATGGCTTCTATTTTCAATTTATAATATATATATATATATATATATATATATATATATATATATATATATATATATATATTGATCGGTTGAATTCCAATGACCAAGATAAAACATCAGTCTACAATCATAAGTTTGTTATTAATTTGTTTTTTTGCGAATGTTTATATTTTCATCGTCTTACTAGCGTTTCTCAACGTGTAAACAAAAGTGAGTCACACGTTGCTCATCAGAGACCTTAATTTAATTATGAAAAAAAGCATACTGGTCAAAACTAAAAAAAAAAGATGAATAACAACAAAGAAAAAACATGCAAAACTCGAAACCTTTTTCTTTGTTTTATTCATTGTTCTTAATTACTTTCTTATTTTAATAATTAAGTCAAAGTCTCTGATGAGCAGCGTGTGCCACTAAGGACTGCATTTTCTTTACCCGTGGCGAATCGTTCGAAATTCAACCAATCAATAGATATGCTCTGAAGCCGAAAACATCACTTCATTGAGCTTATTAATTTGAAACAATTTGGATGATATAATAAGGGATATATACCTTTAAAATATATTCTTTATATAAACCCATATATATATATATATATATATATATATATATATATATATATATATAGTTGAGCAGCAAGTCATTTTTTATGCAAGCTCCCATTAAAGACCACGGAGTTTTCTCTCTTCACGATCTTTCTTGTTAATTTCTCGACACGGTGAGCGATTCTTCGGTTTTCGGGTGTTAATTGGTGGAGTATGGCACCTAACGTTGTGTCGTGGGCCATTCCTATAGCGATTTCGGTCTCTCAACCGTCTTCAGGAGGCTGTGTCTTATTGTTACTAAGAGCCATATTTATAGTTTTATTGTTAGTTATATATCTATTAAATTATATATATATATATATATATATATATATATATATATATATATATATATATATATATATATATATATATATATAATAATGCTAATAATCCAGGTAAAAAATATCCACAGGGTGGTAATCCAGAGAATTTTAACCGGATTTATAAAAAGTGCTCAATATCAAAATAGAGCTTTATATATGATAATTTTTATTTACACAGACATGTACAAAATCTGCGACACTGGCATGTCGATGTTATCGATCAACAGTTACTATAAACTGAAATCTCATCAGGCAGAGTTAGAATCCGATCTCAACCTCAGATCATATTTGGGGAGAATGAAATGGAGAGAAAAAAGAAAGAGAAGAAGAAAATAAATTTAACATTTAAAAAATTGGGGGTCACGTGGTTTACGGCCGTTGGAAATAAAAAATCAAAGAAGTTTAAATCTAAAATCTAAAATCTAAAACAAACAGAACAAATAAATAAATAAATAAATAAAATAAAATAAAATAAAGTGGAAAGAGAGACATATAATGAAGGGAGTAGGGTAAAAAAAGATAGGAAGGTAGACAAATAGAGGAATAGAAAACGTCTGTTGATTCAGATCGAGAGAGAAGAGATAGGAGGGTGGAGGTAGACATGCACGATTCAAGTGTCAAAAAACGACAGTTATTTTCAAGTCGGGCGGATAAATGTATTTTCAAGTGAACTATAATATTGTGTATATGTGTGTATGCGTGCGTGCGGATTAAACGATCAGCTATAATCGGCATTAGTAGCGAGTAGACGCGTGTAATTGGGGGTGGGTGGGTGCTGGTGGTAATCAAATGTGTCGCTTATTCTGAATTTATATTATCTTTATATTTTGTCTAGAGTTTATTAGCTTACCATTAATAAATTAATAAATCGAATACATATATTAGATAAGTACAACAGAATTAATAATAATAATAATAATAATAATAATAATAATAATAATAATTATTATTATTATTATAAACACCCATAATAATTGAAATGAAATAATGAAAATCATAATGAATGATGATAAAATAATAGTTTAATTGAATTTAAAACTAAAAACTAAAATATAACTAAGGAATAACTAGAAAATGCCGACGTTATTAACTATTAATAATAATAATAATAATAATAATAATAATAATAATAAAAATAGTAATAATAATAATAATAATAATAATAATAATAATAATAATAATAATAATAATAATAATAATAATAATAATAATAATAATAAAAATAGTAATAATAATAACAAAGACGACAACAACAATAATTGTGGTCAATAATATTTAAGAATTTATAAAAAAAATAATAGTTTAGGAAAAAATAGAATAATTAAGAAATATTAGAAATACTAGGAGGTAGTAATACTCATAATAATATTAAATAATAAGATAATGTTTGCCAATATTGTTATATGGGTTAGTGGTTGCAATAATGCTGATCATATAAAAATAGTAATAATAGTGGTTTTACCGACTGCAGTAATTAGAGTGGTAATCCCAGTAATGTTAACAATAGTAATAATGATAGTAAAAAGTAATAAATAATAATAGAACAGTACAAATAGTAGTAGTAATTATAATGATGATAATAATAGCAATAACGATGAAAAAGTAATAATAATAACAATGATAATAATAATAATAGCAATAAAAATAACAATAATAATAACAATAATAATAATAATAATAGTAATAATAATAGAAATAATAATAATAATGGTAATAATAATAATTGAAATAATAGATAATGACATTATTATTAATGACAATGGAAGCAAAAGTCAGGTAACGGTAAACATGACAATATCAATATTATTAATAATAATAATAATAGTAATATTGTCAATGTCACTGTCACAAATAATAATAACTATGATAGTAACATCAGACATGATACCACCACCAACAACAATAATAATCTTGATAAAAGTACAGAAATGAAAAATAATTCAATGTCAAATAAGTTTAAAATATTTATAATGATAATAATAATTGATAATGATAATCTAAAAATAATCTAAAAAAATATTAAGCAATAAATAGATAAAAATATAAGGGAATATTTGAGGGTAAAGAAAAATACAGAAGATGACAATTAGTATTAATCATAATAGTTGTGAGTATGATAATAAAACAAAAATAAAAATAAAATAAAAATAAAAATAAAAAGATAAAATATTTAATAATAGGGAAATTATCTGTTGTGATAATACTAATAATATTAATGATAGTGAAAATACTAGTGATAGTTATAATAATAGTAGCCACGATAATTTTAATAATTGTAACTATAGTGATAAAGAGGGTAAAAATAATAGTAGTATTATAGATAAAAATAAAAATATAAAATTAAAAAATTTCAAAATTTCAAAATTTCAAAAAAAAAGTTACCCCCCAATTTTTTAAATGTTAAATTTCTTTTCTTTTTTCTCTCCATTTCATTCTTCCCAAATATGATCTGAGGTTGAGATCGGATTCTAACTCTGCCTGATGAGATCTCAGTTTATAGTAACTGTTGATCGATAACATCGACATGCCAGTGTCGCAGATTTTGTACATGTCTGTGTAAATAAAAATTATCATATATATATATATATATATATATATATATATATATATATATATATATATATATATATATATATATTATTATTATTATTATTATTATTATTATTACTATGTATTAATTGTTAAAGACTGATAGGGCGTTAGTACCAGTGGTGAATTCTATTTTATTAATTGTCGGTTGTAATTTTTTATGTGTAGGGCTTCGAAGATATATATATATATATATATATATTTATATATATATATATACACATATATATATATATTTATATATATCGACACACACACACACATATATATATATATATATATATATATACACATATATATATATTTATATATATCGACACACACACACACACACACATATATATATATATATACATATATATATATTTATATATATCGACACACACACACACATATATATATATATATATATATATATATATATATATATATATATATATATATATATATATATTCATGATCAGCTTGTGCGAGAAGGGGATTTTGAAGTCACAGTTTGTTTTTGTAAACACTTCGCTAAAATCTGCGTCATTTCTAAACTTCAATTAAAATGTTCGGAGTTGTGTTACAACAAACACATCCAATGTTTTCTGTCAAAGCATAATCGTGATGTCATCGTGGAGAATCGTTACACAAGTATTACGAAATCATTACATAATACTTATATAACTAACATTAAAATATTACATAATCATCAAGTAATCGTTATGTAATCGTTAAGTGATCACTACACAATCATTCTTAAATCGTTACATAATCGTCACGCAAATCATTAAAACATCGTTGCATGATCGTATACAATTGTGTTTTATCGTTATGCAATCGTTTAACAATCGTTAGGTGATCGGTGAGTAATCGTTATGAAATCGGTACATAAACGTCGCATAATCGCTATACATCGTTACATAATCGCTATACATCGTTACATAATCGTTATACATCGTTACATAATCGCTATACATCGGTACATAATCGCTATACATCGTTACATAATCGCTATACATCGTTACATAATCGTTATACATCGTTACATAATCGTTATACATCGTTACATAATCGCTATACATCGTTACATAATCGTTATACATCGTTACATAATCGCTATACATCGTTACATAATCGCTATACATCGTTACATAATCGTTATACATCGTTACATAATCGCTATACATCGTTACATAATCGCTATACATCGTTACATAATCGCTATACATCGTTACATAATCGGTATACATCGTTACATAATCGCTATACATCGTTACATAATCGTTATACATCGTTACATAATCGCTATACATCGTTACATAATCGTTATACATCGTTACATAATCGCTATACATCGTTACATAATCGTTATACATCGTTACATAATCGCTATACATCGTTACATAATCGTTATACATCGTTACATAATCGCTATACATCGTTACATAATCGTTATACATCGTTACATAATCGCTATACATCGTTACATAATCGTTATACATCGTTACATAATCGCTATACATCGTTACATAATCGTTATACATCGTTACATAATCGCTATACATCGTTACATAATCGTTATACATCGTTACATAATCGCTATACATCGTTACATAATCGTTATACATCGTTACATAATCGCTATACATCGTTACATAATCGCTATACATCGTTACATAATCGTTATGCAATAAACAAGCATCTGTTGCACGATCGTTACGCAAGTATTACGTAATCGTTATACGATCGTTACGTAATGGTTACGTCAACCTGCACACTGCTGCACGTTTGATGGGCTGCATAGATGCAACCAAGGCATATTGCAACGAAAGCGTAAGGGGCTACTTTGATAGTGGCCAGATTTATAGAAAGGGGAAACTTAGGTGGGTAGTTGGGCAGCAAGGGATTTGTTCACATTGCATCTAAATTTCTGAGTGTTGGTACTGTCGTGGAAACAAGGAGCAGGAAGGGAATTCCAAAGGCAAGCGATCCGAGAAAAGAGGCTATTAGAGTAGAAAATCTTCGGCCATCTGTGGACATCTACACTGAAGGGGTGGGATTTTGCAGCTAGTCGGGTACGTAAGGGGTATTTTTGTTTCCGAGGTAAAGGTGTTTTTAAGTTCATTAGAGCATCTTCAGTGGAAGTATTTATGAAACAAGCATAGGGATTCAACTCTGCGGTGATGCGGCAGGGACTGAAGCTTGGCAGACTGTGTGGTGCCTATTAGGTACGAAATTCTATTTTGCACCCTGTCCGAAGGAGAGAGAAAGAGAGAGGGGGAGGGGAGAGAAAGAGGGAGAGGGGGAGAGGAAGAAAGGGGGAGAGAGAGAGTAGGGAGAGGAAGAAAGGGGGAGAGAGAGAGTAGGGAGAGGGGAGAGGGGAGAGGGGAGAGGGGAGAGGGATAGAGAGAGCGAGAGAGAGGGAAAGAGAGAAAGAGAGAGAGGAAGAGAAAGAGAGGGAGAGAGGGAGAGTTAGAAATAGAGGGGGAGAGAGAGGGAGAGAGGGAGAGTTAGAAAGAGAGGGGAGAGAGAGGGAGAGAGAGAAAGAGAAAGAAAGAGAGAGAGAAAGAGAGATAAAGAAAGAGAGAGAGAGATGGAGAGGGAGAGAGAGGTGGAGAGAGAGAGAGAAAGAGGCTAGTAGTGTGTGTACCAGTCCAGATGTGGCAAAAGTACTCTTTAAACGGGCGAATAGTGGTTTTGTAGATATATACAATACTGGTATGTGTTAGAAGTTTTCTAGCCGGTAGAGGAGAGACTACCCTTTTTCAGCAGTCTTGACAACATATTCTATGTACTTATTTCATTTCATCTTTGAGAATGTCAAGCCGAGATGTTTTAATGTTGGCGTCTCGGGAAAGGTGCTATCGACCAATGCAATCGGTTGGAAAGCTTTCTTATGGTTGTTAAATGAACGGAGCTTTGTCATGTTTTTTGTCCATACCCTCTCCCGAATTATCCATGAATCGACAAATCCGCTCGGTTGCAGCAGTTAAAAGATCCGTAGTTGAACGAAAACCAGGAAAGCCAGACTGAACATCACTAAAGAGGCTCAGACTTTCCAAAAAATAACAAGCTTTCTGTTTACCAACTTTTCAAAAACCTTTGCTAATAACAGAGAGGAGACTAACAGGACGATACGTAGTTTAGTCAGACCAATCACCAGCATTTTTAAAGATGGGGACAACAGAGGACTCTTTTTAACAAGACAAACGGAGATTGAATAATTTCGAGAGGATGGAAGAAAGTTCAGGAGCACAATGCTTGAGAATGACTACAAGAATTGAATCAGGACCGGAAGCCTTAAACTGGTCAAAATCAGAAAAAACCTTACTAGAGTCGGACCTTAACAGAGTAGGAAGTTAACTTTGGTCGGAGAGTAAAAAGTGGACCTTGGGTTTACTTTCGGCAGCGTCGTAACTCTCGCTTCCCTTATTTTGTCCTTTAGTCCTCACATTCAATGAGCAATGTTTCTGACAAAGGGGAAATACTTACTGTTTTCTGGGTCGGAATCTATCCATCTCGCACTTATTGATGATTAATTTTGACCTTTAAGCAGCATTTTATTTTTTAGCTGCTTACATCAAGTGGCTTCATGCCTTGTCTGGAGTAAGTCACATGAAAAACACATCTTCGGAGTTTTATTTTTGTGATGCTAATGACAGCATTGTAAGCTTTAAATATGAGCATCTATTTTAGGACCGATTCTACTACAGACTTGATTATTTTTGGACTGATTCTACTACAGACCGGACTATTTTGAGACCATTTCTACTATAGACTGGAGTATTTTTGGACCAATTCTACTACAGACCTGACTATTTTTGGACCAATTCTACTACAGACCGGACTATTTTGGGACAAATTCTACTATAGACTAGACTATTTTTAGACCAATTCTACTACAGAATTGACTATTTTTGAACCAATTCTACTACAGACTGGACTATTTTGGGACCGATTCTACTACAGACTGGACTATTTTTGGACGAATTCTACTACAGACCGGACTATTTTGGGACCGATTTTACTATAGACGTGACTATTTTTAGACCAATTCTACTACAGACGTGACTATTTTGGGACCAATTCTACTACTAACCAGACTATTTTTGGACCAATTCTACTACAGACTTGACTATTTTTCAACCGATTCTACTACAGACTGGACTATTTTGGGACCAATTCTACTACACACTGGACTATTTTTAGACCAATTCTACTAGACTGAACTATTTGGGGGCCAATTCTACTACAGACTTGGTTATTCTTGGACCAATTCTACTACAGATAGGACTATTTTTGGACCGATTCTACTACAGACTGGACTATTTTTGGACGGATTTAACTACAGACTGGACTATTTTTAGACCACTTCTACTACAGACTAGACTATTTTTGGACCAATTCTACTACAGACTGAACTTTTTTGAACCATATCTACTACATACCGGACTATTTTGAGACTGATTCTACTACAGACTTGACTATTTTGGGACAAATTCTACTACATACCGGATTATTTTGGGACCAATTCTACTACAGACTGGACCATTCTTAGACCAATTCTACTACAGACTGGAATATTTTGGGGCCAATTCTACTACAGACTTGACTATTTTTCAACCGATTCTACTACAGACTGGACTATTTTTGGACCAATTTTACTACAGACTTGACTACTTTTGGACGAATTCTACTACAGACTGGACTATTTTTAGACCAATTCTACTAGACTGAACTATGTTGGGGCCAATTCTACTACAGACTGGACTCTTTTTGGACCGATTCTACTACAGACTGGACTATTTTTGGACCGATTCTACTACAGACTGGACTATTTTTGGACCGATTCTACTACAGACCTGACTATTTTGGGACCAATTCTACTACAGACTGGACTATATTTAGACCAATTCTACTACAGACTGGACTAGTGTTGGACCAATTGTACTACAGACTTGACTATTTTTCAACCGATTCTACTACAGACTGGACTATTTTTGGACCAATTCTACTATAGACTAGACTATTTTTAGACTAATTCTACTACAGAATTGACTATTTTTGGACCAATTCTACTACAGACTGGACTATATTTAGACCAATTCTTCTACAGACTGGACTAGTTTTGGACCAATTCTACTACAGACTAGACTATTTTTCAACCGATTCTACTACAGACTGGACTATCTTGGGACCGATTCTACTACAGACTAGACTATTTTGGGACCAATTGTACTACAGACTGGACTATTTTGGGACCAATTCTACTACAAACAGGAATATTTTGGTCCAATTCTACTATAAACTGGACGTAATTTTCTAAGGATTCAGACATTGCCTGGGATGTGTGGGGTTTCGATTTTCCTTCATGCCGGGAATAGAGCGTGGTTTCATTTGCAAATATGTTACATCCATCTTATACGCTATTGAATTCCGGCGATACTGTTATTAATTCTAGGAATGGGATGAGAGTCGGTCTTGGTGACAGAATTTACTCTTTACTTTACGATAATCTGTGCAAAACCGGACAGACTGTCGGGTTTGTTGACGAACACGCAGGACAATGGTCAGCTACTCTGGTCGGGTCAAATGATGGATGCCATGATCAAGCAACTATTTCCACTTGTCGACGTATTATTTCCACTTTCTACAGGGTTACAGGATAGAGATGCCATTTGAGATGATGCTGCATAACGTCCGTTTGTTTGGGGACATCAGGAAATAAGTCAGTGTCGTTCCGAATGAGGAGAGTGATGTCTTCCTGTTCGTCCAGAGTACAGTGAGCTACGGAGCACGCAAGGTTGGTTAAGATCTCCGAATTCTACAATCTCAGAGGAAAGTCATTTTTTCCGTAACCTCCTGTAACAAGATAACCCCGGGGTGATCGAAAAAGCAGGTAAGTAAATAAGAATTCTCTGATTTATTCCCAGCTTCCTTTGTTCCAGCTCGTTAGACTCGTTGATCTAGTGGTCTTCATCAATTTGCTGTTCAGCTTCTTTCCAAGAACTGCAGAATTGTGGAGATCTTTTTCTGCTGATTGTCTTCCCCCTACCTATAGCCTTCGTATTTCCACGACTAAGGTCATCGATGCGGAGAAAGCTATCCAACGGAGAAATGAAGTTTTCTTTTTTTTTTCCAAGCAGAATAGAACTGTAATCATAGCTTTATTGAACCATTATAAAGAGATGAGAGTTGTGGCTTCTTTCCAAGAAGTGAGGGCTTGTAAAACTCATTTCCTGCTGACTGTTTTCCTCCTAGCTATAGTCTTAGTCTTTCCACGACTAAGGTCAATAAGTATCTCCTGTCTTTGCGATAATCAACATTTCGTTCTTTTTAACTCATTACATCAAGTGGCTTCATACCTTGTCTGGAGCGAGTTCCATAAATAAAAAAAATTATGACCTAGATCGTCACAAGATGCAGGTCAGAAATATGGGTAGACGTCGCGTTTAGAATGCGACTGTGATTATTGTGATAATTTCAAGGTTGAGACGATGGTTAAAGTATAAACATTTTATAGTGTATATTTTGAGGAATGGGTTAAAATCAATTCGAAAGAGAATCGCAGAGATCGAAAAAGCGAGACTTGACGACCAGAGGGAGCGGACATTTCGCCTTTTGCTCCCTCCAGCGGGGAGTGGAGTTCACTGCATCTGTAAGACAAGAGTGTATTTTTTATGAAAATGTCTCCAGACAAGGCATGAAGCCAATTGATGTAAGAAGCTAAAAAAATACTACTTCAAAGTCAAAAACGATAACTGTTAGATGGATAGATTCCGACCCAGAAACCAGCAATTATTCCCTCTTTGTCAGAAACATCGCTCATAGAATGTGAGGACTAAAGGACAAAATAAGAGGAGCGAGAGTTACGAGGCAGCCGAAAGTAAACCCAAGGTGAGGATTAGGGTTAGGGTTAGGGTTAGGTCCACTTTCTACTCTCCATAAAGAATGCCACATTCTACAATAATAAAGTGTAAACATTGAATAAAACCTTTTTACTTGTTTTCGAGTCTTCATTTGCGCTGCGACAACTTTTGCATTTTGGGGACAAAGAAAAGAACCGAACACAATGTGACACTTATCGTGGTTACTTGCGCGTTCACGCTTAGTCCCCCCCCCATTGTATCAGGTTGATTTGGCACATGTGTGTTGTGAAGTGATTCTGACAAAAAACCATTACATTGTCGCTTGTCGGAGTTGGTAAAATAAAAATAAGGAAGCCGATAGAAGAAAACACACAAGACTTAGATAAAAAGATAATATATGTGCCTCCCCATTTTCTTTCTAAATATATCATTTTTTGCATTAAAATCGCCATTTCTTTTTCTTATTATGATATATGTAACCCCGGCCTTCTTCAGGTGTATCTCTTCGTACTCGCGAATATTTCTGTCGAACTCGGGAATATGGACGAAATTTCGAACGGAACTCTTTAAAATAAAATAACGGGTCTAGATTCCCGAGTTCGACAGAAATGTTCGCGAGTTCGAAGAGATACACCTGAAGAAGGCCGGAGGTTACAGCGGCCGAAACGTTGTGATGATAGCACTCAAGATGAGAAATGTAGTCTGAATAACCAAAATCATACATATTGGTTTCATGTTCATTTTATTAACATATTTGAACTTGATCAATTATATATATATATATATATATATATATATATATATATATATATATATATATATATATATATATATATATATATATATATATATATAGAGAGAGAGAGAGAGAGAGAGAGAGAGATAGAAGAAAAAAGAGTGATAAATATGCGACGATTGTCTAAATTTATTTCAAATTTCAATTGTTCAATGCAAGGTGTAATCAGTAATAAACTAGTGTTTATTTTTCTTTCCTTAAGCCAAGGCTTTTCAAAGATCGAAATCTTATCATCAGAGGAGAAATACAGATGGATAAGTTGGCTTTCGAAAAAACCAAAGTTCAAATATTTGAAAAATATGAGAATTGTTATTAAAAACGTATTGAATGAAAAGAAAAAGTTCCGTGAAAAAGATAAGCAAAAATGTCCGGGTGGTAAAATTCCGTTGAAAAAAGTCCGGTGAAATTGTAGAAAGTGAAGAAAAACTCTTTGTGTGGGAGCAGATTGGAGAAAGTGCTCAAAGTGTATATATATATATATATATATATATATATATATATATATATATATATATATATATTATCTCAACTTATACGTGTGTACATGAAATAATAAATTATGTATATATATATATATATATATATATATATATATATAAATAAGAAAAATATTTTGAATCACTTTTATGTCCTCTTACCAAGTTAAAATCAAGATATAATGTTACTAAATAAATATAGACTGACATAAACAGGATAAAATATATATTACACAAATGCAGGAAATGTTGTGTAAAGCTAATTGTAATATCCGGCTCAAAACAAGTCCAACTATGAAATATGATTATTTACCGTCGCGTTGGACGGCTCCCTTGAATGCATCAGATAGAAATGAAGTCAAAGTCATTGGATGCAGACAGATTGGTGAGGTACGTGCAAAATGAATTGCCGATCTCCAAAATGTAAAAATAGTTTTACCCCTCCCGTCACTTAAAAAGTCACCAACATTCAGGAAATAACCAATTTTAATGAAAGCTTTACCCTTGACACCGAAGTTTTGGAACGAGCTGCTGTTCCATACATCGAGTCTCGTATAAGTAAACGCAGACTTCGTTGGGCTGGTCATCTGATTCGTCTTACTGATGACAGACTGTCTAAGCAGGTGATTTATGGGGAACTACGAATACTCGCAGAGAGCACAAACCTCGTAAGCGATTCAAAAATTGTCTCAAAGAACATTTGAAGTGCTTTAGAATTCATGTTGAAGGGTGGGAAGGGGTAGCTGTAAATAGGTGAAGGGTGAGGAAACGATTTCCGAAAGCAGTAAGCTTTTTGAAAAGAATAGGATGAAAAACCAACAGTAGAAGAGACGGAACGTGACACCTCCAGCACATGGAGGAAATATTTAACACCTAAGATGCCAAGCTTGCAATTTGGTAATTATGCCACGTGCAGGTCTGTTGAATCACCAACGAGTGCATGTTTTGCAAAATCAGGCACGGACAAGAAGTGGCTTCATTGCTAGCATCCACTCAGATCATCACAACACCTACCACCTCTGTGGTATGGTCTATAAAAGTCTGGAAGGCTTAAAGAGCCATATCCGCGTCTCTCATTAGGAACTTTTACACTAATATCACACATCGATACGCCAGAAGTGGTCACATTCGAAATCGAATAGACGCCCCACACACATATATATATATATAGTCTAAAGAAGCTTTGAGTCATTAAAAAAAAAATGTAAAATGCAGTTTAAATCCCCAGACAAACTAACTAAATCCAAGATATTGCAGACTTAACATTCGTTGGAAAATTAATAAATGAAAAAATATAAGTAAAAAAAAAAAAAAAAAAAAAAAAAAAAAGGGGGGGGGGGTTAATTATGTAAGAGTGAAACAAAAACAGGAGACCTTAAGCGTCTAATATTAACACGGGGATCATCAGCTGTTTACCATGTAACTGTTTCGGAGATTTAAAAACAGGACAGTTATAATATTCATGGCTCTCCAATGGTACTGATTAAACTACCATTTCCCCAATAATCAAGTGTCGAAATAATTCAGCTTAAAACATCACTAATATATACATAAAAAAATAATAATAATAAAATAATAATAATAATATATACATAAATATATGTTATGGTACCTTACCTATACGGACTATTTGAACTCTTCCACTCACCATAAATACCGGGAGCTCATGCTTCTCAGTGTTGGCACCAACCCCAGCTCGAACAGTCTCTCATTAACTTCGGTTGATTGAAGACGTCGGGATGGGGTAATACCAGTCGAGGATTCGTTCTCGACAATCAGTCCGGCAGGAACTGGGCCATTTAGTTGGCCTTTTATCTGCCGGGCTGAGGTATATTGTCCTGGGTTTTCCTAGGAGGTGCACCCTCCCAGGCCTTGCCTTCCCTCTTTGGGGAGGGGTAAGTTTATTGCTTGCTGCCTGAGGCGCCCTTACCGGGGAATGCCGACGGGGTTGCCCAGGCTATTTTTGATAGGCCAGAGTGCTCCTTCTTTAGGGGCGCTGGCTGGCTTGATCTCCCCACTTTCCGACCTTGTGTCACATATTGCTTTGTGGGAAGCGATTAAATACCTGGCACCAACCCCAACTCGAACAGTCTCTCATTAACTTCGGTTGATTGAGGACGTCGGGATGGGGTAATACCAGTCGAGGATTCGTTCTCGACAATCAGTCCGGCAGGAACTGGGCCATTTAGTTGGCCTTTTATCTGCCGGGCTGAGGTATATTGTCCTGGGTTTTCCTAGGAGGTGCACCCTCCCAGGCCTTGCCTTCCCTCTTTGGGGAGGAGTAAGTTTATTGCTTGCTGCCTGAGGCGCCCTTACCGGGGAATGCCGACGGGGTTGCCCAGGCTATTTTTGATAGGCCAGAGGGCTCCTTCTTTAGGGGCGCTGGCTGGCTTGATCTCCCCACTTTCCGACCTTGTGTCACATATTGCTTTGTGGGAAGCGATTAAATACCTGGCACCAACCCCAGCTCGAACAGTCTCTCATTAACTTCGGTTGAGTGAGGACGTCGGGATGAGGTAATACCAGTCGAGGATTCGTTCTCGACAATCAATCCGGCAGGAACTGGGCCATTTAGTTGGCCTTTTATCTGCCGGGCTGAGGTATATTGTCCTGGGTTTTCCTAGGAGGTGCATCCTCCCAGGCCTTGCCTTCCCTCTTTGGGGAGGGGTAAGTTTATTGCTTGCTGCCTGAGGCGCCCTTACCGGGGAATGCCGACGGGGTTGCCCAGGCTACTTTTGATAGGCCAGAGTGCTTCTTCTTTAGGGGCGTTGGCTGGCTTGATCTCCCTACTTTCCGACCTTGTGTCACATATTGCTTTGTGGGAAGCGATTAAATACCTGGCACCAACCCCAGCCCGAACAGTCTCTCATTAACTTCGGTTGATTGAGGACGTCAGGATGGGGTAATACCAGTCGAGGATTCGTTCTCGACAATCAGTCCGGCAGGATCTGGTCCATTTCGGTGGCCTTTTATCTGCCGGGCTGATGTATACTGTCCTGGGTTGTCCTAGGAGGTGCACCCTCCCAAGACTTGTCTCCCCTCTTTGTGAAGGAGTAAATTTATTGCTTGCTGCCTGAGGCGCCCTGATCGGAGAATGCCGACAGGGTTGACCAGGTTATTTTTGCTAGGCCAGAGTGCTCGTTCTTTAGGGGCGCTGGCTTGACTCTTCCCCCACTTTCCAACCTTGTGTCACATATTCCTGCGTGGGAAGGAAGTAAATACCTTTGACCGCACCAGTCTGATACTGGCAGTCAAAGTTGACGTACAACCACTCTTGTTCTCTGTTGTATTATGCTTTTTCAATACCCTTTTTTTCTCTACATTCCGAGTTCGTGTTTTCCTTCTGGACCTTTTACAGGCGACGAGGTAGAGTAAGGGATTATTGAGAACCTGACAACGAAGTATATTACGGGTGGTTTTGAGAACCTTAAAAAAGGACAAACGTGGAGAAATCTACGGAAAATTCAGTCGACAACGTTTTAGTTCTAAAATCTGGCTTTACCGGCGGAAGAAAAAGAAGAAAAAATTAAACTGTAAAAGACCAACTTATTTTCTGTCAAAGAAGAAAGGTCAGTGTTTTTTCTATTGCTATTCCGGCACTGTGTTAATTTTTAACAAGAAGGAAATACATTATATTTTCTTTTCTCTCTAAAAGAGAAAAGTCCTTCCACCGAAATAAAAAAAATTAAAACCATTATTTTTCTTCTGTTGACTAAAGTGCGACCTTAAATTCTACGGTTACGTGAAAAGCGTACTAAAAAGTGATGTTTTAGGTCGAAGAAAAAGAGAAAGAGAGTATAAAAATTATCTTTCTCTTTTTACAACTAAGATTACGTTTAGCAGCGTAATATAGTAGAAATAACTTCTACAAAGTCGGATTCTATAAAGACACATTTTAAACATGGAAGATTTTAAAGGAAATATGGAAGAACTCGTGAAATTCCAAATGCAACAACTAGAACAAAAAGCTGAAGAAAGACTTCTGGAACAAAAAAGAAGAAAGGCAACTAAAAATAAAAAAGAATTAAAAAGCTTCTCCTAGAACAACAACAAAAATACGACCAAAGACTACTAGAAGAAAATAAAGAATCCGAAAAATGACTTCTGCAACAAAAAAAGAAACCGATTAAAAGGCAGACTCTAAAAACGTTCGCCTACTGCTCCGAAAATTAGTCACCACCGAACATACTAAATTCGTTGACTTTATGTTACCCCGAAAACCTAGCGACTTGACTATTTCTGAAGCGGTTAAACTTTTAACAGAATTATTTAGCCCTAAGACTTCTCTGTTCCACAAACGGTGGAAGTGCTAGAATTTAGTCAAAAAAGGGTTAGGGATGGTTCAACTCTGTGGTCCGGATGCTAGTTGTGGTTAGGGTCAAGGTTAGGGTTAGGATTAGGGTTAAGGATGGTTCAACTCTGTGGTCCGGATGCTGGTTGTTGTTAGGGTTAAGGTTAGGGTTAGGATTAGGGTTAGGGATGGTTCAACTCTGTGGTCCGGATGCTGGTTGTGGTTAGGGTTAAGGTTAATGTTAGGATAAGGGTTAGGGATGGTTCAACTCTGTGGTCCGGATGCTGGTTGTGGTTAGAGTAAAGGTTAGGGTTAGGATTAGGGTTAGGGATGGTTCAACTCTGTGGTCCGGATGCTAGTTGTAGTTAGGGTCAAGGTTAATGTTAGGATTAGGGTTAGGAATGGTTCAAATCTGTGGTCCGGATGCTGGTTGTTGTTAGGGTTAAGGTTAGGGTTAGGATTAGGGTTAGGGATGGTTCAACTCTGTGGTCCGGATGCTGGTTGTGGTTAGGGTTAAGGTTAGGGTTAGGATTAGGGTTAGGGATGGTTCAACTCTGTGGTCCGAATGCTGGTTGTTGTTAGGGTCAAGGTTAGGGTTAGGATTAGGGTTAGGGATGGTTCAACTCTGTGGTCCGAATGCTGGTTGTGGTTAGGGTTAAGGTTAGGATTAGGGTTAGGGATCGTTCAACTCTGTGGTCCGAATGCTGATTGTTGTTAGGGTTGTGGTTAGGGTTAGGATTAAGGTTAGGGATGGTTCAACTCTGTTGTCCGGATGCTGGTTGTGGTTAGGGTAAAGGTTAGGATTAGGATTAGGATTAGGGATGGTTCAACTCTATGTCCGAATGCTGGTTGTGGTTAGAGTTAAGGTTAGGGTTAGGATTAGGGTTAGGGATGGTTCAACTCTGTGGTCCGAATGCTGGTTGTTGTAAGGGTTAAGGTTAAAGTTAGGATTAGGGTTAGGGATGGTTCAACTCTGTGGTCCGAATGCTGGTTGTGGTTAGGGTCAAGGTTAGGGTTAGGATTAGGGTTAGGGATGGTTCAACTTTGTGTTCCGGATGCTGGTTGTGTTTAGGGTGAAGGTTAGGGTTAGGATTAGGGTTAGGGATGGTTCAACTCTGTAGTCCGGATGCTGGTTGTGGTTAGGGGTAAAGGTAGGGTTAGGATTAGGGTTAGAGATGGTTCAACTCTGTGGTCCAGATTTTGGTTGTTGTTAGGGTTAAGGTTAAGGTTAGGATTAGGGGTAAGGATGGTTCAACTCTGTGGTCCGGATGCTGGTTGTGATTAGGGTTAAGGTTAGGGTTAGGATTAGGGTTAGGGATGGTTCAACTCTGTTGTCCGGATGCTGGTGGTTGTTCGGGTTAAAGTTAGGGTTAGGATTAGGGTTAGTGATGGTTCAACTCTGTGGTCCAGATGCTGGTTGTGGTTAGGGTTAAGGTTAGGGTTAGGATTAGGGTTAGAGATGGTTCAACTCTGTGGTCCGAATGCTGGTTGTTGTTAGGGTAAAGGTTAGGGGTATGGTTAGAGTTAAGAATGTTTCAACACTGTGGTCTGGATGCTAGTTGTGGTTAAGGTTAAGGTTAGGGTTACGATTAGGGTTAGGGATGGTTCAACCCTGTGGTCCGGATGCTGGTTGTTGTTAGGGTTATGGTTAGGGTTAAGATTAGGGTTAGGGATGGTTCAACTCTGTGTTCCGGATGCTGGTTATGGATAAGGTTACGGTTAGGGTTAGGATTAGGGTTAGGGATGGTTCAACTCTGTGGTCCGAATGCTGGTTGTTGTTAGGGTTAAAGTTAGGGTTAGGATTAGGGTTAGGGATGGTTCAACTCTGTGTTCCGGATGCTGGTTATGGATAAGGTTACGGTTAGGGTTAGGATTAGGGTTAGGGATGGTTCAACTCTCTGGTCCGAATGCTGGTTGTTGTTAGGGTTAAAGTTAGGGTTAGGATTAGGGTTAAGGATGGTTCAACTCTGTGTTCCGGATGCTGGTTATGGATAAGGTTACGGTTAGGGTTAGGATTAGGGTTAGGGATGGTTCAACTCTGTGGTCCGAATGCTGGTTGTGGTTAGGGTTAAGGTTAGGGTTAGGATTAGGGTTAGAGATGGTTCAACTCTGTTGTCCGGATGCTGGTTGTGGTTAGGGTTAAGGTTAGGGTTAGGATTAGGGTTAGGGATGGTTCAACTCTGTGGTCCGAATGCTGGTTGTGGTTAGGGTCAAGGTTAGGGTTAGGATTAGGGTTAGGGATGGTTCAACTTTGTGTTCCGGATGCTGGTTGTGTTTAGGGTGAAGGTTAGGGTTAGGATTAGGGTTAGGGATGGTTCAACTCTGTAGTCCGGATGCTGGTTGTGGTTAGGGGTAAAGGTAGGGTTAGGATTAGGGTTAGAGATGGTTCAACTCTGTGGTCCAGATTTTGGTTGTTGTTAGGGTTAAGGTTAAGGTTAGGATTAGGGGTAAGGATGGTTCAACTCTGTGGTCCGGATGCTGGTTGTGATTAGGGTTAAGGTTAGGGTTAGGATTAGGGTTAGGGATGGTTCAACTCTGTTGTCCGGATGCTGGTGGTTGTTCGGGTTAAAGTTAGGGTTAGGATTAGGGTTAGTGATGGTTCAACTCTGTGGTCCAGATGCTGGTTGTGGTTTGGGTTAAGGTTAGGGTTAGGATTAGGGTTAGAGATGGTTCAACTCTGTGGTCCGAATGCTGGTTGTTGTTAGGGTAAAGGTTAGGGGTATGGTTAGAGTTAAGAATGTTTCAACACTGTGGTCTGGATGCTAGTTGTGGTTAAGGTTAAGGTTAGGGTTACGATTAGGGTTAGGGATGGTTCAACCCTGTGGTCCGGATGCTGGTTGTTGTTAGGGTTATGGTTAGGGTTAAGATTAGGGTTAGGGATGGTTCAACTCTGTGTTCCGGATGCTGGTTATGGATAAGGTTACGGTTAGGGTTAGGATTAGGGTTAGGGATGGTTCAACTCTGTGGTCCGAATGCTGGTTGTTGTTAGGGTTAAAGTTAGGGTTAGGATTAGGGTTAGGGATGGTTCAACTCTGTGTTCCGGATGCTGGTTATGGATAAGGTTACGGTTAGGGTTAGGATTAGGGTTAGGGATGGTTCAACTCTCTGGTCCGAATGCTGGTTGTTGTTAGGGTTAAAGTTAGGGTTAGGATTAGGGTTAAGGATGGTTCAACTCTGTGTTCCGGATGCTGGTTATGGATAAGGTTACGGTTAGGGTTAGGATTAGGGTTAGGGATGGTTCAACTCTGTGGTCCGAATGCTGGTTGTGGTTAGGGTTAAGGTTAGGGTTAGGATTAGGGTTAGAGATGGTTCAACTCTGTTGTCCGGATGCTGGTTGTGGTTAGGGTTAAGGTTAGGGTTAGGATTAGGGTTAGGGATGGTTCAACTCTGTGGTCCGGATGCTGGTTGTGGTTAGGGTTAAGGTTAGGGTTAGGATTAGGGTTAGAGATGGTTCAACTCTGTTGTCCGGATGCTGGTTGTGGTTAGGGTCAAGGTTAGGGTTAGAATTAGGGTTAGGGATGGTTCAACTCTATGTCCGAATGCTGGTTGTGGTTAGGTTAGCATAGGGTTTAGGGATGGTTCTAACTCTCTGGTCCGAATGCTGGTTGTTGGCTTTTAAGTTGGTGTCCATACCCTGATGTAGAAAATCGACATTAGTAAACGATAACATAGTCGTTAGAATTAAAAAATATGACATATGACGTGAAAGCTATAATTCTCTTTTTCTTTCGAACCAATTATATATATATATATATATATATATATATATATATATATATATATATATTTATTTATTTATTTATTCATTTTGGTAGAAAAAAATTAGTACAACATTCCTACCGTCAGTGCACGGAAGGACTTAGCCATCCGGCTCTTATCAGCTTCTGTTGTCATCTGTTTCGGAAATGTGAAGTCACGTGTCACTCTCGTTTGGACGCGTCTTTGGCTTAGAGTGCTGTGTATGTTTGTTTAAATTTAGTGCAAGGAAGGTTTAATAAGGTTTGAAAAAAAGGGAAGGTGAAAAGTAACAGTTGAGATTTAAACCGGAGGAGATTTAAAGAGATTTAAAAAAATAAAACAGAAAAAAGAAAAAAGAAAAAAATATTTCTATATAATTTCCGTGGGGCAATATTATGAGTATCGTATATTTGGCCGTTACTGTTTTGGGGTTTAATGATGTGTCTTCTAAAGAATTCGGGAGAGAAAATGGGTTTAAGGATTAAAGAGGTTAAAAGGAACAACATTAATTAAATTCGTGTTTAAATCCTGGATTAAAGAAACATTGTATATATATATATCCCTGTAGATAACGACTTCAAAATTAGATTTATTATTTATTACAAAAGGTTTAAAACTAGCAATTCACTAATAAAAAATAATCCTACCGACAATGACTTACTAAAGACTAGTAATGCCATATACGTGTTTAAATGTCCTATCGGAGAATGTGTCTCTACCAACAGCACGTATATTGGCATGACTAGAACCAGTATTTCACGTCGATTAACTTGCCATCTGACCTCCCCTCAAAGCTCCATTTACAAACACCTTACAGCACATAACATCTGCAAAGATAACTTTAGAAATATCTTAACCGGTAGTACATCCATCCTTACTGTGTCATTTTGCGGTATTCGCCTCCCCATAATGGAAGCATTGTTCATTCAATTAAAAAAAACCAACATCCACCATGCCCGTTATGAGTGGTGCGAAGGCGTGTTGAAATGCTGTTGAATGTTTTTAATGTTTTTAATCATATGGAAACGTCTTCTTAATAAATTCACCAATTTTATTTTGCTTTGATCAATCATCCGCCTGAAGACGACCAATGATGGTCGAAAACGTTTGCGTCAAATATGGAGAGTTCCTATACTCCATGGTTAATAGTACAAGATCTATCGTTCGACGAATAGAAAGATTGGATCACAAAAGGAATAAACAGAAGTTGGCACTCCTGTTCAACCATATATATATATACAGGGCTTTACGGAGCCCTCCAAAAAGGAGCGTGCTCCAGGAGCACGCTCCTTTTTGCTGGAGCGAAGGAGAAGAGGGCTCATTTTATATTCAGCGGGAGTTGAGCGGGAGCAACTCCATTTGGGACAAAAGAGCGGTGGTTTTATCGCTCCGCGCTCCTCGCTCCTCGCTCCAAAATGATTTGATTTTTTTTAAAACATTAGTTTTTTATTCAGCAATATATAGGAAAAGTAAAGAAAGTCTCAGAGTTTACTCTGAATTATTTTTTAAAATTATATCTTTGGTAGAGAGAGGGAGGGGGCTCAGGCGGAAGACTATTTAATTGTAATGTTTATAACAATCTTTTTTCATTATTGTTTTATTCGTTACCCCCCCCCCCCCCAACCCCGTCGACTTGCTATCAAGCGATAAGACAGATCAAAGGCGTCATTAAAGTTTTTATTGCAGTCAGTGACTTGAGCGTTCTATTTCTTTGGAAAGATTAAAGAAAGTTGAAATACATTTGAGTTAGGGGTACGAACGATTTTGACACCATCTGAGTGCAGGTCGGGAGGAGGGGGCGAGAGAGAGAATTCAAAATGTTTACTAGCTGACCTGAGATAATTACTATGGCCCTTTTAAAAAGTACACTGCTATCTCTCTGTTGAATAAAAACTCCGAAAATTAGCACTCTAGATAGGGAAGGTAAGTTGTCCAATCAAGGTTTCTGAGTACAGTCTACCCTACTATTTAATTCATATAACTTTGGGGAGGATATATGTGGATTCATACCGTTCCTAAGTGTATAAGTGAAAGTTATGTTGTTTTTCTTCTCTTAGACTAGATAGTCTGCTTGACTGGATAGAAGTATGTATGTATAATACACAATTTAGGAAAACTCGGCAACAGAAAATTCGGCAATGGAAAATTCGGCAATGGAAAACTCGGCAATTTTGGCCAAGTAGGAAAATTCGGCAATTATCGAATAAATATCGATTGAAAATAGATTTTAGAACCGTTTTTACAGGATATATATTTGTAAATACGGGGCTACCCCCTCCCCAGTGAAGAATATTTTTTATATGATTTTTTTGTTACTTGTGCAGTTTACGCACCGGGCTATTTTTTAGACAAGATTTTCAAGTTAAATTAAATTTTTACGATATCTTTTGTTTATTAAATTGTTAGGTGAAAGTACAGAATAGTTAACAAAGCCCCCTCACTCCATGTTAAGAATGGCTTTCTAAATAATGTTATTTCAATCCGGTTCGTAATTACGTTACGAAATTAAAGGTTTTGACTGGGTTATTTTTTACATAAAATTTTCAAGTTAAATTATATTTTTAAGATATCTTCTGTTTATTAAATTGTTACGTGAAAGTACAGAATAGTTAACAAAGCACTACCACCCCCATTTTCCCCATGTAAAAAATCGTTGTCTAAATAATGTTATTATTTCAAGCTGGTTCGTAATCAAGTTACGAGATTAAATCCATCATAATTCACTTAGATTTCTTCGTAAACAAGTCAGCCATTTTAATTGACAAAACATTAATTACTTCGTGTGTGTGCAAAACTTGAAAGGAATTTATCAACTATCGAGTAGAAAGTCATTTAAACTGGCTTTAAATTCTTAGAAATTTCCATGTATTTAAAAAAGCAAAATTGTTTTCTTGTTCTCAGGAAACGAAAATTTACGTATAATCCTCTACTTCGTCCGACATGTTCTCCTATAACTCTCAAAATATTAGCGAGATTTTGTCAAATATTATCTTACGGTCTTACACTTAAAGTGACATCTCAACCCATATTAACGAGATCCTTTGAAGCCCACCCCTATCCTTCGACCAATCATTGGCAGAATAGAACGTTTATGAAAGAAGGTATATTTTTATTATGGAGCGCTGAAAAATAGCCGCTCCTTTTTTTATAAGAGTTGAGCAGGAGCGGCTCCTTTTGTAAAACGGGGAGCGTGAGAGGAGCCAGCTCCAATTTTGGGCGTTGGCGCAGGAGCGGGAGAAGGTCCAAAAGTAGTGGAGCGCGTAAAGCCCTGTATATATATATATATATATATATATATATATATATATATATATATATATATATATATATATATATATATATATATATATACACACACACACAATGTTTTCTTATTTTAACACCATTTTCCTCCATCTGCGTAAAAGAACAGCAGAAACAGTACCAGGCCGTGTATAACATATTTTGACCGTATTCCTTCGCATACTACTCTAGCAAATGTCATGCTAAAACAAAATCAATTCCCGCGTGACACAACCCTAACGCCGTTCAATTTACTCCACCCGAAGTGTAGAGTGGCGGACCAATACCTGCAACCACCCCCACCCCACACCCACCCCGCTCCCCGCCTTCATTGAAAACGCTGAAATAAATATCTCGAATTCACGAACAAGAACTCACGTTCGGTGAGTTTTTCCGACGATTGTTTTCTTCATTTCGACGTGACCATCTTAATTTTTTTATTTTTTTTTTTATTTATGTATTTATTTTTTTAGGTGCGACTTTGCATCTCCGAGTGAGGTTCCGTCGGTCATAATACAGTTTGAAACCGCATTTTCATCGCAAAAGCGTATAAATTGAATTTTCGCACCATTTTTTATACAAATCGTTCCAGACAAGACATGAAGCCACTTGATGTAAAAAGCTGAAACGAACGTAATATGATTATCGCAAAGACAGGTTAAGCCTACTGACCTTAGTCTTGAAAAGACCAAGACAATAGGTAGTTTTTGCTAGTATATATATATATATATATATATATATATATATATATATATATATATATATATATGTAAGTAAATTTCGTGTACAACAGAATGGTAGGATTAATTTTAGAGGAAGCATTATTAAAATCAATGAAACAGACGAGTGGGGGGGGGGAAAAAAAAAAGGAAAATTGTTAAAATTACCTTAAGGCCTTGTCGTCTGACCCTCTGAGAGGAAACGTCAGAATGGTAAATTAAAAACTAAAAGTCGAATGAGAAATGAAGGGGAAAAAAAAAAAATAAATAAATAAATAAAACTTATTTCAGTTGGAGGAAACGATTGAGAAGGGGAAAAAAAAAAAAAAAAAAGTAAATCTCTCAACGTTATGGTGGCTTTGAATCATTAAAGATCTCCAACTGATGTTTCAAAATCTTTTGTATACACAGGCTAGGTCGATAGTTGTTAATGACTAACGCCTCAAGAATATTGAGATGGTAGTTCGACCTGGCACTGTGTAAAACAGAAAACTACCCATCGGAATACCTGTCAGAACAACTATTTGTACTAACGAGGTGATTACCGATGGCTGATTCCTGTGCCTGGAAGTTCCCGGATGATCTCGAAACCTTGTGTAGGCGAATATCACGTGGTATATATATATATATATATATATATATATTTTTTTAAAGTTGTATGAATTAAAAAATAAAAATGAAATAAAAAAATAAATATAAATAAATAAATTAATAAAAATAAAAAATAAATGAATAAATAGAATAAATAAATAAAATAAAAAGTAAAGACATACTCTTTTCCTCTCTTTACATTCTATAAATACATATTCTTTTTTCACACTAACACGCCTGAAGATGATTTGAGGATATCAAATCGAAAGTACTCGCAAAGAAGATGGAACAACAAAACTACGGAAACTTCATACACCAGTTTGATCGAGGTACGAAGTTGACCATTCGGAAGATGGAAAAAATTTAAAAAAAGATCACAAAGCAGAAACACTCCGTGCTATTCAACAACGTTTGCCTAAATGAAAACTTGCTGCCTAAATACACACAATACATATATACATATATATATATATATATATATATATATATATATATATATATATATATATATATATATATATATATATATGCTAGCAAAAACTACCCGCCCTCCGGGCAGCAATTACTAACACCAAAGAAATCATTTTCAATTGACATTTTAGTAATCTGGAGGAAAACAACAAAATGATGATTGTCGTAGTGTTATTTGATATATTCTAATGTGGAGGAAATTTACTGTGCATTAACATAGTTATATTCTATTTTTTAAGAAAAAAAAAACACAAAAAGGTTAATTGATATGGTCTTTAAGATATTCAAAGTCGAGGAATTTTATTTTGTTTCAGCATAAAAATGAAAATGAATCCCCCATTAAAAACTGGTTATATAATGAAATGAATAATAAACATAAGGGTGGAAGGTCGAGTGGTCAAATAAACCAATTTTATATTACTGAGTAATTCGAAATGGGTATTTTGTATTTTTTGCCTTTATTATGAAAGAAAGAAAAAGACTTACTGAATATTAAAGAAAAATACTTTTTATTTGTAATTTAGAAAGAATAGGAGATGTTTTTTCTTTTCTATGATAAATGTTAAAGTCAGCATCAGCATCATCATCATCATCATGATAATTATGATGCTGACCATCATCATCACTACCAACATGTTGCCTCCTTGGCCATTTAGCTAGGAGCAAAATGTAGTATCTGTTCTGAATCTGTACTTAGGTTTCATATCCTCGGTAAGTGAAGGAGAAATTCTTCTAGACCGAGGCAATTGAAATTTTTTTCGAATCTCTAACCCTAATCCACCCACTTCCCTCTCTCCTTTCTTTTTTCTATCCTCAATGGATTGATATTTTATTTCATTTTATTTTATTTCATTTTATATTTAATTCTCAACGGTCTCAAATCTAACCACGTGACTTTCCAAATTTTAAATTTCCTTTTCTTTTCTTTTCTTCCCCATTTCATTTTTTCCAAATATCATCTGAGGTAAAGATCAGAATCTCACTCTATCTGATGAGATCTCAGTTTCTAACAGCTGTTGATCGATAACATCGACATGCCAGTGTCGCAGATTTTGTACATGTCTGTATGAATAAAAATAATCATATATATAAAAGCTCTATTTGATATTGAGCACTTTTCATAAGCCCGGTTGAAATTCTTTGGATTACTATTCTGTGGATGTTTACCTTGCGTGGATAATATATATATATATATATATATATATATATATATATATATATATATATATATATATATATATATATATATATATATATATTAATTATAGCATAATATAAAATGAAATAATAAAATAAGATGCAAATCTAATTTTATTAGAATTCAAAGTTCAGGCAAAGTATCTTAAAGTCCTTAACTCATGAGTTTTCAAAGATAATTCTTCTCCTCAGAGGACCATTACTGCAGTGACATTACTGCAGGTAATAAAAATTAAACTTTGAAAATATATAAAAATATATATATATTTTATTGAGCTTCAGTTTTTATCCGGATGTTTCACTAATTAAAAGATATTAGTTGCCTCTTATATCTTCTTTTCCAAAAAAGATTTATTTAAAGGGAAAGTTTTACAAATTCATCTCACTTCTCTGTCTTCTTTGGTCTGAAGAGGTTGACTCTCTCTAAAGAGTACAACCGAAACATGTATGCACATATGTAACCAATAATGTTGGTATAAATAAAAATGTATACTTAAGAACAGCTCTACTTGTTATTGAGCACTTTTTATAAACACTGGAGTTTCAACGGATTTACATCTACAGAAAATAATACTATACGTGTACTATATATATATATATATATATATATATATATATATATCGTTCGTGGGAGACAGAGGCGGTTCTGTTTTTATTATTGTAGTCTCGTATACGCCTTTGCTTTCTAAATGTGGCCCTGAGTTGTGATATATATATATATATATATATATATATATATATATATATATATATATATATATATATATATATATATATATATATATATATATATCAAACTTGATCTGAATAGACATTTTTATGAAATTCAACCAAGTCGGGTTCTTTAACTGCCCTATTCTCCGATCCCCACGGGTATTATCACGGAAGTGACCCCCATTGTTAGGGGGTTCAGTCGACAAACAGCGAGGACAAAAGATGCTGTCTCATATTTTCGTGGCCTTTCACCTTTTTTTTTTTTACGGAAGCGGATCTAATTAAAATTCCGGTAAACGTTTGAATAATGCATACGACGTGATTTTCCCATCGACTTGATAAAGAGTTTTCTTGTGTTCGCACCCGTCCGCTCCCAGACACTAAGATTAGACATCACATCAGTTTTACACGGAGGGGAAATCCAACTCCCTTGAGAGTGTGTGTGTGGGGGTGGGGGATGGGAGGCACTGGGCGAGTACAAAATTAGACGAGATTGGACTCGTCGGAATTCTTCATTAGAAGTTCCTTAGGCGATCGGCAATTAACCCTTCCCCCTTCTAAAGGAGAAGATAATGCCTGTTAGAATGGCCTCCTAGTACCAAACCGGACCATACTCTATTCAGACAAAAGGGCCCTACCCACGTAAGGGCCGTACACCCTACCCACCCATAGCGAACCAGACCCTTGAATCAGAAAGCATCGCGGCTTTCCCCCGACTGACATCTGTTGAATTGCTCCCAATATGCTAATACAGGTCGACTAGAAAAAAACTATTTTTCCACCAATTGATTCGTTAATAAAATTCACAACCCTTTCTGCAATCCAACCATATTTGGTACAAATAAACTTCAGTCTATACCTGACTTGTCCACCAAGTTTTATTCATGAATGTCCAACAGTCTTTTGCCATTAAATGATAAGCTATACATATGCAGAATGAACCCCCCTCTCCCTCATAAATGCCACCCACGGAATCGTTAATAAAATTCACAACCCTTTCTGCAATCCAACCATATTTGGTACAGATAAACTTCAGTCAATTCCTGACTTGTCCACCAAGTTTAAGTCATGAATATCCAACAGCTTTTGCCACTAAATGATAAGCTATACATATGCAGAATGAACCCCCCTCATAAATGCCACCCATGGAATCGTTAATAAAATTCACAACTCTTTCTGCAATCCAACCATATTTGGTACAAATAAACGGTACTTTGCCACATTAGGACCAACACTAACTTTAACCTTAACCTTAACCTTTATCTCCACTTTGACCTTGAGCCAAACACTAACCTTAACGACAGGGTCAAAGTTAGTTCGGGTCCTAATGTAACAAAACACCAAATAAACTTCAGTCTATGCCTGACTTGTCCACCAAGTTTCAGAAATGAACTTCAACAGTCTTCGTTTTTATCGCCGTTTAATGATAAGCACATTTGGAAACGACGTGCAAAATTGTTGATAACCCCGACACCACTCCCCCTCCTCTTGGTACTGTTCCAATTTTTGACTGTGAGCTCCAGACAAGGCATGAAGCCACTTGTTGAACCGTCTCCGTAAATAATCAATTTCTGCCTCGCTACAACCATCGTGTCGGTGATCGCGATGTTGTCTCACCGTCCACCAGTCAGACTTTTTAACCCTTATCCTCGAGTGGCCTTTGGGCTTTGATAAGCGGTGACCTTTAATGTAAAAATAAGAGACGTGGCCGAGACGAAATATGAAAGGTGGGATAATTCAAACTTTTTGGGGTGGGGGTCAAATTTGATTTCTCACCAAAATGGACGCAAACGATTTGAACTTAGAAGACCTGTTGTTTTTGCTTAGAGATAATTGCAAAATAATTGATTTTTTTGCAATCACACCGACTTATTTCAGGTGCCGAGACATGCATCTCTGGGGCTAAGATGAGACTATCCCGTATGCAACTAGAAGCTATGGACTTGTGTGGCGATGTCCAAATTTGACATGTAGGTCCATTAGACGAGGACGTGACCCTAACCCTAACCCTTAACCCTAAACCCTAACCCTAACCCTAACCCCTAACCCTTACCTAAACCCTAACCCTAACCTTAAACCCTAACCCTTAACCCTAAACCCTAACCCTAACCCTTACCCTAACTCTAAACCCTAACCCTAAATTTAACCATCATGCTGAACCCAAACCCTTTTTATTTATTTATTCATTTATTTGGTGTTTAATTTATTTCAATAAATCTATTAAATTTTAACGTATCCTCAGAAGTTTTGTTTCTTTCATTTTAAATGCTCCCCCCCCCCAAAAAAAAATTGAATTATCTCCCCTTTCATATTTCCGTCGACCTCGGCCACATTTCTAAAGAATCGCCGAATTTCCTAAGCATTTAAATGACTTTATATTCGAAAGTTTAAATGCTTCCAAATTCCTTTCAAATTCTGAAGAAGAGTCACGAAGTAATTTCTGTTTTTTTTTTGCTTTTTTAAAATCTTTTGTATAGTTGCCTTAAAATCTATCCGGTATTATTGTAGATTGACACCCTCAGCTAAAATCAGTACCCCCGCTCCCGCAAAAAAAAAAAATGAGATTCTACTTTTTTAGGCGATTACATGTGAACATCCTGACAAACTTTGCGGAAAGAAAAAACATAAAAAACAAAAAGATAACAATTATTTTAAAATTTGGCGTGGGGGATCAGTTTCGTATATAAATTTAACGTAAAATGATCCCCCATTTCCAGGCCATTCTAGCTTATTAGAGTAGTTTACCAATATTTTCTTTGCTATGGGAGATAAATTCTGTCCGTTTTATTTTGGTGGGGGTAACGTTTTTTAGACGATTATGTGTGATTTTACGAGCTTGCCACTCGAACTTACGGTTAGTTTTAAAAGAATTTGGTTATATGCCCTAAAAAGTTAGAATCCCTCGGAAATGGGAAATTATTTTACGTAAACTTGGCAGAAAGTTCGCACGTAATCGCCTAAAAAAAGTAGAGTCTCATTTTTTCCAGGCGGGGAGATTTAGCTGAGGGTGTTAATCTACGGAATAGTTAATTTGTCGTTTCTTAGCCAAAATGTCAGACAATGAATCGTCTGCATTTTTCTATTTTTTTCCAGACCTCACAAATGAGTAAATAAACCCAAATAAATTATTTTTGACTAATGTCCCAACTGTATTTCCTTTAAAATAATTTAAGGTAAATTTGAAATTAGTTCAAAACAATTTATTTGCGTTTACTTACTCATTTGTTAGGTCGGAAAAATGCAGACGATTCATTGTCCGACATTTTGGTTGGGAAACGACAAATTAACCACTCGGAATTATTGCTAGTCTTTCTATTGTTTTTTTTTTGGGGGGGGGGGAGGGTATTTAAAAAATTCCTCGTTACTGCTTTCTAAAAAGCGACTCTATAACTTTATGCGACAATATTTTGAATAAATAAAACTAATGAGGCCTCCAGAGCGCTGATGAAACTATCCGTTCTCCTCCTCCCTCTAACAGGATCGTGTGGTTTTGAGGTAGACAATTCGGCTCCGGATCTGGGTTTTTTTACAAATAAAAAAAAGGAGAAAGAAAAAACGCAAGAGAATAATTTACTAAAGGTAATGAATGAGCGCAGCGAAGTAAACACTCCCTGCGATTACCTCCCCTTAATTTATTTCTCTCAGCCAATCAAAACGTCGCTAACAGTTTAAAAAAAAAAAGTGATCCGTTATTAATGAATAGAGTTGTCTGCGATTGTCCGCATGTTTTATGGGGTGTGACGCTTGGTACCAATGCAAACCGGGCTACATCCGCTTTGTAAGGTGAATGTATCCTGTTCACTTAGGTTACAATAAAAAATAATCTATAAAAACCGTAGCCTAAAAAAACATGCTTATATTGAAGCGGTTAGCTCCCAAATGGCTGCTAAATTGTATCGGCTAGTTTTACAAGCGGTGTCAGGGCAAATTAATCGGCGGATGGACTAACCTGAAAATTAATTAATACGGTGGGTTAATTTGCCCTGACACCGCTTGTTAAGTCAGAAAAAGTTAATCGATAAAATTTGGCAGCGATGTTGGGGGCTAACTGCTTCAATATAAACAAAATTGTTAAATTTTGTTTATATTGAAGCGGTTAGCCCCCAACATCGCTGCCAAATTTTATCGGATACCATTGTAGACTATTTAAAAGCTTAATGACATCTTATCTCTGCATCTGAGATCAAAGTGTCGTATCTGTTCTGATGAAGTCTACATCCGGTTTGGCCTTCGGGGCTTGATTCCACCGGTCTTAGGGTTTGTCCTGTGCAATTCTAGGAGGTCCACCCTCCCAGGCTTTGCCTTCTGACCCTTCGAGAAGGGGTCAGTTTATTGCTAATCACCGAAGGCCCTCCTACTGGGGAATGCCGACGGGGCTGCCCAGGCATTTTTTTGTAGGCCAGAATGCTCTTCCTTTAGAGCGCTGGATTTTCAATCCCGCTTTTCCATCTTACTGCTGTGGGAGGGAGATTAAAAAAAAATGAATAAAACTATTTTTTTGTTTCATTTTACTTCATTCGAAGTTCTCAGAAATCAAGGGGCCCCTTCCTGGGGCTAACACTTGATCTCTATATGAGATACATAGATATTCGAATATTCCATTAAAGTTCTCCTTTACCTGTCAAACGTTGAGTTAGTAAAGAAGTTAAGAATATGAATTTTCCTCTCCTATACTATGTTATAGTATATCTTTTTTGTGGTCTCTTTGTCTTATTGGATTCCAGGATAAGAATTCATCTAGTCTGGTGGAGTATCCAGTGAAGTGATGTTACTTGAGGTAACATCACTTGGAGAAGGTGTGTGGCCCATCTTGCTAACTTTCTTAACATGCATATTAAATATAAATGGAACTGACATGGCGAAGGAAGGATATATTAGAAGGATATATTAGAAGGATATATTAGAAGGATATATTAGGAGGATATATTAGAAGGATATATTAGAAGGATATATTAGAAGGATATATTAGGAGGATATATTAGAAGGATATATTAGAAGGATATATTAGGAGGATATATTAGAAGGATGTATTAGAAGGATATATTAGAAGGATATATTAGTAGGATATATTAGTAGGATATATTAGAAGGATATATTAGAAGGATATATTAGGAGGATATATTAGAAAGATATATTGGAAGGATATATTAGAAGGATATATTAGAAGGATATATTAGTAGGATATATTAGTAGGATATATTAGAAGGATATATTAGGAGGATATATTAGAAGGATATATTAGAAGGATATATTAGGAGGATATATTAGAAGGATATATTAGAAGGATATATTAGAAGGATATATTAGAAGGATATATTAGGAGGATATATTAGAAGGATATATTAGAAGGATATATTAGAAGGATATATTAGGAGGATATATTAGGAGGATATATAAGAAGGATATACTAGAAGGATATATTAGAAGGATATATTAGAAGGATATATTAGGAGGATATATTAGAAGGATATATTAGAAGGATATACTAGAAGGATATATTAGGAGGATATATTAGAAGGATATATTAGAAGGATATATTAGAAGGGTATATTAGGAGAGTATATTAGGAGAGTATATTAGAAGGATATATTAGAAGGATATATTAGAAGGATATATTAGAAGGATATATTAGGAGGATATATTAGAAGGATATATTAGGAGGATATATTAGAAGGATATATTAGAAGGATATACTAGAAGGATATATTAGGAGGATATATTAGAATGATATATTAGAAGGATATATTAGAAGGATATATTAGGAGGATATATTAGGAGGATATATTAGAAGGATATATTGGAAGGATATATTAGAAGGATATATTAGAAGGATATATTAGAAGGATATATTGGAAGGATATATTAGGAGGATATATTAGAAAGATATACTAGAAGGATATATTAGAAGGATATACTAGAAGGATATACTAGAAAGATATATTAGAAACATATATTAGAAGGATATATTAGAACGATATATTAGAAAGATATATTAGAAGGATATATTAGAAGGATATATTAGAAGGATATATTATGAGGATATATTAGAAGGATATATTAGAAGGATATATTAGGAGGATATATTAGAAGGATATATTAGAAGGATATATTAGAAGGATATATTAGAAGGATATATTAGAAAGATATATTAGAAGGATATATTAGAAGGATATATTAGAAGGATATATTAGAAGGATATATTAGGAGGATATATTAGGAGGATATATTAGAAGGATATATTAGTAGGATATATTAGAAGGATATATTAGAAGGATATATTAGAAAGATATATTAGAAAGATATATTAGAAGGATATATTAGAAGGATATATTAGAAGGATATATTAGAAGGATATATTAGGAGGATATATTAGAAGGATATATTAGAAGGATATATTAGAAGGATATATTAGGAGGATATATTAGAAAGAATATATTAGAAGGATATATTAGAAGGATATATTAGAACGATATATTAGAAGGATATATTAGAACGATATATTAGAAGGATATATTAGAAGGATATATTAGAAGGATATATTAGAAGGATGTATTAGAAAGATATATTAGAAGGATATATTAGAAGGATATATTAGAAGGATATATTAGAAGGATATATTAGAAAGATATATTAGAAGGATATATTTGAAGGATATATTAGAAGGATATATTAGAAAGAAAATATTAGAAGTATATATTAGAAGGATATATTAGAAAGATATATTAGAAGGATATATTAGAAGGATATATTAGAAGGATATATTAGAAGGATATATTAGAAAGATATATTAGAAAGATATATTAGAAGGATATATTAGAAGGATATATTAGAAGGATATATTAGAAGGATATATTAGGAGGATATATTAGAAGGATATATTAGAAGGATATATTAGAAGGGTATATTAGGAGGATATATTAGGAGGATATATTAGAAAGAATATATTAGAAGGATATATTAGAAGGATATATTAGAAGGATATATTAGAAAGTTATATATTAGAAGGATATATTAGAAGGATATATTAGGAGGATATATTAGAAGGATATATTAGAAGGATATATTAGAAGGATATATTAGAAGGATATATTAGAAAGATATATTAGAAGGATATATGAGAAGGATATATTAGAAGGATATATTAGAAGGATATATTAGAAGGATATATTAGAAAGATATATTAGAAGGATATATTTGAAGGATATATTAGAAGGATATATTAGAGGGATATATTAGGAGGATATATTAGAAGGATATATTAGAAGGATATATTAGAAGGATATATTAGAAGGATATATTAGAACGATATATTAGAAGGATATATTAGAAGGATATATTAGAAGGATATATTAGAAGGATATATTAGAAGGATATATTAGAAGGATATATTAGAAGGATATATTAGGAGGATATATTAGGAGGATATATTAGAAGGATATATTAGAAGGATATATTAGAAGGATATATTAGAAGGATATGTTAGGAGGATATATTAGAAGGATATATTAGAAGGATATATTAGGAGGATATATTAGAAGGATATATTAGAAGGATATATTAGAAGGATATATTAGAATTATATATTAGAAGGATATATTAGAAGGATATATTAGAAGGATATATTAGAAGGATATATTAGGAGGATATATTAGGAGGATATATTAGGAGGATATATTAGAAGGATATATTAGAAGGATATATTAGAAGGATATATTAGGAGGATATATTAGGAGGATATATTAGAAGGATATATTAGAAGGATATATTAGAAGGATATATTAGGAGGATATGTTAGGAGGATATATTAGAAGGATATATTAGAAGGATATATTAGGAGGATATATTAGAAGGATATATTAGAAGGATATATTAGAAGGATATATTAGAATTATATATTAGAAGGATATATTAGAAGGATATATTAGAAGGATATATTAGAAGGATATATTAGGAGGATATATTAGGAGGATATATTAGAAGGATATATTAGAAGGATATATTAGGAGGATATATTAGAAGGATATATTAGAAGGATATATTAGAAGGATATATTAGGGTTGCCAGCTAGCAAGTGCTAACTCAACAAACAAGGACCCGTGGCACAGTGGATATAGTACTAAGTAAGATTCAGTTCTAAGTGATAGTCATCTGAAGGTTGAAGGTTCAATCCTCGGTGCGGGTGATACAAGGACTTGCTAATTACTATATTGGACTTCTCACAGTCGTGGCTGACGGAACAAGAGCATGCTACCCTCGTAGATTAAATAAAGGATTCCGTTTGAAACTCTGTCCTTATTTCCAAGTTCGACAGAAATATTCCTGAGTTCGAAAAGATACACCTGAAGAAGGCCAGAAGTCGTGGTACCTATTAAATATTTGTTTTTGAGTTCATTGTTCTTTGTTTTTATATAAATATAAAGACATAGAAACAGCAAATTGTTTATTTCCCTCTTTTTAAAAAAAATTGTTTTGACTGTACGTTCTCAGAACGGCTTATACGTAATCTCTATATAAGATACCTAGATATTCGAATATTCCATTAAAGTTCTCCTGGTGCTTGTACATATGAAAAATGCTGAAAATCGCAGTTCCAATTAAATTATCCGGAAAACTCTTTGAAATACTTATGTATCAAGCAAAAATAGGTTTGTACACCAAAAATTAGCAAAAACTATCGAGTAGAATTGTAATAAAAAATAAAAATCTGTTATATCGTTTAATTGGATTCGGACATTGATTGGAGCGAAACACACAAAATTCAGTGGGAGATAAGTCAGTTTGTCATATTAACAAGTAATAAATCAATTGCATTCACCAAAATACGATGAAACTGATTTTGATTTTGATTTTTAATTAAAATTTTACTTGATCATTTTCCCTACTTTTTGGTGATGATACTTATTTAAATCTGCTGCATAAGTATATAATTTTTTTTTTTTGTTGATAATTTGATAGGGACGCTTCTCTGTACAAGCACCGTTTTTTATTTACCTCTCAAACGTTGAGTTAGTAAAGAAGTTAAGAACATTAATTTTCCTGTCTCCAATGTCAATTAGTTAACTATGTTGTAGTATATCTTTCTTGTGGTCTTTTGGTCTTACCGGATTCCATGACAAGAATTCATCTAGTCTGGTGGAGCATCCAGCTAAGTGGTGTTACTTGAGGTAACATTAATATGAGCCAGCGTATGAGCCGTGTCGAAGGGATCTTATTTAGGCTTCAATTTTTTTTTTTTTTAACTGAGTTAACCCCAAACAAGGCAAGTTGCCACTGTAGACATAAGGGGCTACTAAAAATCAGGGTTAAAATTTAAGGGGATCATCCTAAATTAGGAGCTTTGCATATGCAGCTAGATATCTGTTGACATTAGTGTTACATTTCTGCATGTCGGTACAGTCGGGGGAAACAGGGAGCAGGGAGGGAGTTCCAAAGCTCGAGGAAAGAAGCTATTGGAGTAGAAATGTTTCCGGCTTCTGGGGACATCCACAGTGAATGGATCGGATTTAGCTGATTGTCGGGTTGGTCGAGTTTATTTATGTCGAGGGGGGGGGGGCATCTGAGCACTTAAGTTCATCGGAGCACATTCCATTGAAATACTTGTAAAACAAGCACACAGATGCAAAATTGCAGCGATGGCCGAGAGGCTGGAGCTTGGTAGATAGTGAGGGACCTATTAAGTTGGCGACTCTTTTTTATAATCTTGTGTACGAGGGAGAAACTGGTGGATGGTGTTCCAGCCTAGATTTTATTTTTAATATTTGGTCAGGGTTTACTTGTAGGGTGAAGTATCCTCATATAAATAATTTTATTAATAATTTTATGAATAATTCTATGATTAATTTTATTAAAAATTCTAAACATAATATAGATAATTTTATCAATAATTTTATGAACAATTTTATAAATAATTTTATAAATAATTTAAAAAATAATTTTATAAAAAAGATTATAAAGCATTTTATAAATTATTTTATAAACACTTTTATAATTTATTAAATAAATAATTTTATGAATTATTATATAAATAATGTTATCAATAGTTTTATAAATAATTCTAAACATACTTTTATAAGTAATTTTATAAATAATTTTATAAATAATTTTATAAATAATTTTAGAACTAATTTTATAAATAATTTAATAAAAATTTTATGAATAATTTTATAAATAATTTAAAAAATAAGTTTATCAATTATTTTAAGAATAATTTTAGAACTAATTTTATAAATAATTTAATAAATATTTTATGAATAATTTTATAAATAATTAAAAAAATAATTTTATCAATTATTTTAAGAATAATTTTAGAACTAATTTTATAAATAATTTAATGAAAATGTAATGAATAGTTTTATAAATAATTTTATAAATAACTTTATCAATTATTTTATGAGTAATTTTATAAATAATTTTATAAATAGTTTCATGAATAATTTGATAAATAATTTTATGAATTAATTAAATAAATAATGATGTAAATAATTTAAAAAATAATTTTTAAATAAATTTCTGAATAATTTTATAAACAAAGTTATGAATACTGTTATAAAAAATTTCATCAATTATTTTCTAAACAATTTTACGAATAATATTATTAATAATTTTATAAATAATTTTAGAACTGATTCTATTGATTATTTAATAAAAATTTTATAGAATAATTTTATAAATAACTTTAAGAATTAATTTTGTGAATAATTTTATAAATGATTTTATAAACAATCTTATAAATAATTTCATCAATAATTTTTTGAACAATTGTATAAATAATTGTATAAATAGTTTCATAGATAATTAAATAAATAATTATATGAATTAATTTGATAAATAATGTTGTAAATAATTTAAAAAATAATTTTAAAATAATATTATAAATAATGTGTATGAAAAAGTTAAGAATAATTTAATAAAACATTTTATTAATTATTTTCTAAATAATTTTACAAATAATTTTATTAATAATTTATTCAAAAAATTTATAAATAATTTTATAATTGATTTTAAAAATATTTTATAAATAATGTTATAAATATTTTTATCAATAATTTTTAAAAATATTTTTATAAATAATTTTATGAATAATTTTATAAATAATTTTATAAATAATTTTAGAACCAATTTTATAAGTAATACAAATAAAAATTTAATGAATAATTTTATAAATAATTTCAAAAATTAATTTTGTGAATAATTTTATAAATAATTTTATAAATAATCTTATAAATAATTTCATCAATAATTTTTTTAACAATTTTATAAATAATTTTATGAATAGTGTCATAGATAATTAGATAAACAATTCTATGAATTAATTTGATAAATAATGTTGTAAATAATTTAAAACATTAATTCTTAAATGATTTTATGAATGATTTTATGAACAAAGTAATGAATAATTTAATTAAAAAATTTTTAAATTAATTTTTAAATAAATATACAAATAATTTTATCAATAATTTAATAAATAATTTTATAAATAATTTTATTATTGATTTCGTGAATAATTTTATTAATAATTTTATGAATAATTTAATAAATAATTTTATAAATAATTTTATAAATGTTTTTATAAATAATTTCAGAAATACTTTCATGAATATTTATATAAAAAAAATTATAAATAGTTTTATAAATAATTTTATAAACAATTTCATGAATAATTTTATAAATAATTTTTTAAATAATTTCATAAATATATTTGTGATAAATTTTATAAATAATCTCATAAATGATTTTATGAAAAAAAATTAGAAATTTTTTGAAGAATTTTCTAAATAATTTCATAAATAATTTAATGAATTATTTTATAAATAATTGTGTGAATCATTTTATAAATAATTCTATGAATAATTTTATGAGTAAGTTATTAAATAATTTCATAAATAATCCTGTAAATAATTTCATAAATGATTTAATAAATACTTTTATAAATAAATTAATGATTTTTTTAATAATTTATTTAATCAATAATTTCATATATAATTTAATGGATAATGTTACAAATAATTTTAATGAATAATTTTATAAATAATTTCATGAATTATTTCATATATATATATTTATGAATAATTTTTGAATAATTTTATTAAAAAATTATAATAATTGTATAAAGAATTTTGTGAATAGTTTTATATATCATTTCATAAATAATCTTATGTATAATTATGTATGAAAATTTGTAAATAATTAAAAAAATAATTTAATGAATAATCTTCAAAATAATTTCATAAATAATGTTTAAATAATTCTATAAATATTTTTGTAAATAATTCATAAATGTATTTTTAAATTATTAAAGAAATAAGTTCATAAAAAAATTTCTAAATAATTTAATAAATAATTTGAGAAATCAATTTTATGCATTATTTCATGAATAATTTTATAAATAATTATATAGATAATTTTATGAATAATTATATAATTTTGTGTATAATTTATGAAGATTTTAATAATTATTTCATAGATAATTATATAAATAAATTAATAAATAATTTTTAAAATAATTTCATAAATAATTTAATGAATATTTTACAAATAATTCTTATAATAATTTTATAAATAATTTTATAAATAATTATATAAATAATTTTATGAATAATTATATAAAAAATGTTATTACTAATTTGATAAATAATTTTATGAATACCTTTATAAATAATTCTATAAATAATTTGATAAATAGTTTTATAAATAATTTTAGCAATAATTTTATGAATAATTTTATAAATAATTTGATAAATTATGTTATGAATAATTTTAGCAATAATTTCATGAATAATTTTATAAATAATTGTATAAATAATTTCATGAATAATTTTATTAACAATTTTATAAAAATTTTTTATAAATAATTCAATTTATAATTTTATGAATAAACATCCATACTTACAAAAGCTAAACGCATAAATCAGGCTTGGTTACTTTTCCGAATAACTGATATTTATTTTTAAGTATTTGTGTGTGTGTGAGAGAGGGATAGTATTATTTAAAACTATAAAAGACGTAGCCTATAACCTAACCTCCCTCCAGAACGGTCCTAAAATCTATTTTCAATTAATTTTCCCAATAGTATCTGTGCGTTCGTCCCTTTGTCAAGATACCCTCCTTCAAGGCAGTCCATTCTCCTTAAGGGGGTGGGGACAGTGTAGTATATGTTCGTTCGTCATAATACAATCCTACTAGGCATTACCTCCTCAGTTGAGGTGAGCATATATTATTTTTCCTGTTCTAAATACCCGATTCCGATACAATTACTGATTCTGTTCTAAATTCCCGATTCTGTTCTAAATTCCGAATTCCAATACAATTACCGATTTTGTTTAGAATTCCCGATTCTGATACAATTACCGATTCTGTTTTAAATTCCCAATTCCGATACGATTATCGATTTTGTTCTAAATTTCCGAATTCGATACAATTACCGATTCTGTTCTAAATTTCCGATTCCAATACAATTACTGATTCTGTTTAAATTCCAGATTCCGATACAATTTCCGATTCTGTTCTAAATTTCCGATTCCAATACAATTACTGATTCTGTTTAAATTCCCGACTCCGATACAATTACCGATTCTGTTCTACATTCCGAATTCCAATACAATAACCGATTCTGTTCAAAACTCCCGATTCTAATACAATTACCGATTCTGTTTAAATTCACAATTTCTAATATAATTACCGATTCTGTTCTAAATTCCCGATGCTAATACAATTACCGATTCTGTTTTCATTCCCGATTCCGATACAATTACCGATTCTGTTTAAATTCCTGATTCCGATACAATTACCAATTCTGTTCTAAATTTCCGATTCAAATACAATTACCGATTCTGTTTTCATTCAAGATTCCGATACAATTACCGATTCTGTTCTAAATTCCCGATGCTAATACAATTACCGATTCTGTTTAAATTCCTGATTCCGATACAATTACCGATTCTGTTTAAATTCCTAATTCCGATACAATTACCGTTTCGTTTCTAAATTCCCGATTCCAATACAATTACTGATTTTGTTCTAAATTTCCGATTCCGATAAAATTACCGATTCTGTTCTAAATTCCAGATTTGATACAATTACGGATTCTGTTTTAATTCCTGATCCCGATACAATTACCGATTCTGTTCTAAATTCCTGATTCCGACACAATTACCGATTCTGTTCTAAATTCCCGATTCGGATACAATTACCGATTCTGTTTAAATTCTTTATGCCGATGCAATTATCGATTCTGTTTAAATTTCTGATTCCGATACAATTACCGATTCTGTTCTAATTTCTTGATCCGATAAAATAATCGATTCTGTTTATATTCCTTATTCCGATACAATTACTGATTCTGTTCTAAATTCCCAATTCCAATACAATTACCGATTCTGTTCTAAATTCCTGATTCCGATATATTTACCGATTCTGTTTTAAATAAGTGATTCCGATACAATTACTAATTTTGTTCTAAATTCCTGATTCCAGTACTATTACCGATTCCGTTTGAATTCCTGATTCCGATACAATTACCGATTCTGTTCTAAATTTCCGATTCCGATACAATTACCGATTCTGTTTAAAATTCCTGACTCTGATACAATTACCGATTCTGTTTAAATTCCAGATTCCGATACCATTATTGAATCTGTTTAAATTCTTTATTCTGATACAATTACCGATTCTGTTCTGAATTCCCGATTCCGATACAATTACCGTCTCTGTTTAAATTCTCGATCTTGATACAATTACCGATTCTGTTCTAAATTCCCGATTCCGATACAATTACCGATTCTGCTCTAAATTTCTGATTCCGATACAATTACCGATTCTGTTTAAATTCCTGATTCCCTTACAATTACCGATTCTGTTTAAATTCCCGATCCCGATAAAATTACTGATTCTGTTCTAAATTCTCGATTTAGATACAATTACCGATTTTGTTATAAATTCTCGATTTAGATACAATTACCGATCTGTTCTAAATTCCTGATTCTGATACAATTACAGATTCTGTTCAAAATTTGAGATTCCTATACAATTACCGATTCTGTTCTAAATTCTCAATTCTAATACAATTACCGATTTTATTATAAATTCCCAATTCCAATACAATTACTGATTCTGTTCTAAATTTCCGATTCTAATACAATTACTGATTCTTTTCTAAATACCCGATTCCAATACAATTACCAATTCTTTTCTAAATTCCCGATTCAGATACAATTACCGATTCTGTTCTAAATTCCCAATTCAGATACAATTACCGATTCTGTTCTAAATTCCCAATTCCGATTTCATTTTTTTTTTTTAATTTCTTAACATGTAGTTATAGAATTGTTGTTGTTTTTTAATTTTCGGATTATCGTAAAATCCCGTGTAATGTGTGCATATATTTTCGCAAAACTATTTTTTATTTTAATTGTGAAGGGGGTGGGGTAAATTACACAGGTAGACCTTTCTAACTATTCTTTTCTCAATCAATAAGATTTATTTCGCAATTTCCGGTGCCATTTTTTTTTTTTTTACCGAAATTCGTTATTGTATAGATTTGACTTTTATTGGTAATTTAAAACCAATAAATATTCGTCATTTTCTCATTAGTAGCAGCAATGGAAAATTGGGACGTGACGGTCACTAAGTGGTGAACGACACGGACTGATCAACCTGGATGTGCCGAGTTCGAATCCAGGTCGTTCCACAGAAACTCTTTCACTTTGGATGTTGTCAACCTTTACGTGGTCCCTCCTGCAAGTACCCGATTCCATTCTAAGAAGAATTCTGACCAGAAAAATATCGGGGAAACCAATGCCAATAATTTAATTACGTTTTAAACAACAACAACAAATTTAAAGAATCGTTTTTCGAATAAGAAAATTAGGCTCAATTTTTTCCGATTCCGATACCCCCAAAAGTTCCGATTTTTCCGATTCCGAATCATCATTCCAACACTAGGTTAGACACAAGGCCATGTGGAGTTTCGAACATCCAACGCACGAGGTTAAGTGCATTCTGTCCGGCAAAAAATATCTGAGCAACCCCATCAACATTCACCGTCTCATGTGATTAGCAATAAACTAACTCCTTTTCAGAGAGGAGGTAATGCCTGGGAGATAGAACTCCTAGGACTTAATAGAACCATACAAGCAACAGTGTCACTATCGGACCGAAAATGTAGTATAAGAACAGGTACTACACTTTGCTTCTAGCCAAAAAGCCAAGAAGAAAGGTAAGGGAGTAGTGTAGTATCTGTTCTATTGCCATGAGATCATCCTCTCACGCATTACCTCCTCCTTAATCGAGGGTATGATTAGGATTAGCTAGGATTAGGGGTTAGGGTTAGGATTAGGATTAAGGACTGTTTGTAAGAACATTTCCGGTAAAGTTGCAGTATAGTTAACAGTCGAGAAATCAAAAATAACAAAAATTACAACCAATAACTTTCACCAACGCATTGAAATTGAATTTTCTACCGACCTGTATATTTTTAAAGTGTAGAAAGCGGAGTGTAAGGTTTATTATCTCTGAATTTGTTACTGTTAAGTTGACTTATCGAAGCACAAAAAAATGGCGTCGATTTTTTAAGGTGGTCGCTTAAGTTAGGATAACTTAAGACTGAAAGAATTATAAGGAAAAGATGATTTATCTTATGACTAGCTCTAGTCCGGCGGTGGGGGCGTGCCACTCGGCCTTCGGGTAAGTAGTCGGGTAAGTCATTTTTAAAAAGTAATATTTTAAGGAACTAGCAATTATATGCGACCGAAGGGAGCATATAATTGCTCTTCTTTAATTCCTCTTCTTTAATCACACAGGACTTAACGCTCCCCCCTTCTCGTTGTGTTGAACACCAAATTCTGTCTCCGAATTGCATATTTTTCAGTTGTTTGAAGAGGAACGCCGCACTGTTCCCTAATGCTGTCAGACCATCTTTTTGGTGGGCGCCATCTTGGTCTTGCGTTTGAGAAGTCTTTTCTGTAGCTGGCATTTATCATCCCACTACTCCTAGCAACATTACCAAACCATCGAAGCCACCTAGGAGACACCACATCTTCGATGATTTCCATCATGACCAGCGCTTTGCGTATGCAAGCATTACTAAGCCTGTCATTCCTACGAATCTTGATGATTGTCCAAAGACATTTCATCTCAAACACCAACAGGGCTCTGACTTCTTGTTCTCCAGTAGTCCATGTCTCTGAACCGTCTGTTCCGATGTATACTGCACCATAGACTGGTATTGTCTTGGCCTTCGGGGCTTGATTTACGCCGGTCTATGGGATTGTCCTGTGCAGTTCTAGGAGGTCCACCCTCCCAGGCTTTGCCTCCCCTCTTTGGGGAGGAGTAAGTTAATTGCTTACTGCTTGAGGCGCCCCTACCGGGGAATGCCGACGGGGCTGCCCAGGCAATTTTTGATGGTCAGAGTGCTCACCTCTCGAGCGCTGGCTTTTCAACCCCCACTTTCCGACCCGACCTTGGGTCACATCTTACTTGTGGGAGTAGGATAAAACTGGCCTTGTGCCTAACTCCTGGAGAGGAGTAAATAATACTCCTAGCAACATTACCAAACCATCGAAGCCACCTAGGAGACACCACATCTTCGATGATTTCCATCATGACCAGCGCTTTGCGTATGCAAGCATTACTAAGCCTGTCATTCCTACGAATCTTGATGATTGTCCAAAGACATTTCATCTCAAACACCAACAGGGCTCTGACTTCTTGTTCTCCAGTAGTCCATGTCTCTGAACCGTCTGTTCCGATGGATACTGCACCATAGACTGGTATTGTCTTGGCCTTCGGGGCTTGATTAACGCCGGTCTATTGGTCTATCCTGTGCAGTTCTAGGAGGCCCACCCTCCCAGGCTTTGCCTCCCTTCTTTGGGTAGGAGTAAGTTTATTGCTTACTGCCTGAGGCGCCCCTACCGGAGAATGCCGACGGGGCTGCCCAGGCAATTTTTAATGGCCAGAGTGCTCACCTTCTCGGGCGCTGGTTTATCAAATCTCACTTTCCCGGCCTTGTGTCACATCTTACTTTGTGGGAGGTAGATAAATAAATGCAATCTAACTTTAATGGTTCTGGACATGTCTCTAGAGATCCATATTGCGGGCAGAGTACTAGTTCCCGAAGGTTATTTAAGGGAGTGCACCAGCATGATCCCCTGATTTTTGACGCGAGAAGGCCCCCCTACTGTGTAACCAACCCACGTTGCTCAGTTCGACCACCAAACTCTTCTCTTAGAGCGCAAACCAACATGGGCTATCAGCGTTGACAAGAAAGCGTCACTATCCAAGATGGCGACCTAACGCACGTGGACTGACCTGCAATGTGTGAACTTATTCCCAATACCTTTTTAGCACACCCTTGCTTACAAATGAACAAAACGTCCGTTTTGTCTGGTTCAAAAGCTGTACCAGCACAAATAAAAACAGTTAATTTTATTTTAGATGTGTGAAATTCTGAAGGGGGAACAATTAATAAGTCTAAAAAATATTCAATTAGTGCTGAGCCTGGTGAGTCACTAGCAGAACGAAAACAAAACAATACGGGCTGACACGTTGGCGGGCATTTGAGAATCAGTCAAAAGCAGCTGACGGGCTGACGGGCATAGCATGTAAAACTCGAGCGTTTCTTTTGTTTTTGTTTTTTTACAGCAGCTTTACTTAGAAGTCATGTTTTTTGATAAATAAAATATCACCGACCAAGATAAGAAATACGACACATTTACTTACGATACCCGTGGGGGTGGGGGTGGGGGTGGAAAGCACGAACATTTTAATCAATTTGATTACAGGTGTTCCATTGTAATTCATCCCAAAATAGATATCATCCTTATAGTCATTGGGTTGTTTATCTATCTACGGTGCAATCGAGGGGGGAGAGGGAAGGACTAGTTACTGTTAGCACTTCTAAAACAAAGGTTCTCTCCTTTCACCATAAGCGCTCGGATCCTGATTTTGTCTCGGGACGAACCTGGCTTTGATAAGCCCCTAAGACTCATTTTCTTCACTCCAGACCTGAAATGGAAAAAATGAATTTAGGAAAAAAATGTCACAGATAAAAATGAGACCAGTAAAAATTGCACAATTAAAAAAGGCAGGCGGTTTAAATGGCTACCTACAAAAAAATGGCTTGCTACAAAAAAATGGGCAACTACAAAAAAACTGTCTAACTACGTAAAAACTGTCTAACTACAAAAAATGGCTAAGTAAAAAAATGGCTAAGTAAAAAAAATGGCTGACTACATTAAAATGTCTAACTAGAAAAATGTCTAACTACAAAAATGGCTAACTACAAAAAATGGCTAAGTAAAAAAATGGCTAACTACATGAAAATGTCTAACTAAAAAAATTTCTAACTACAAAAATAGCTAACTACAAAAATTGCTAACTAAAAAATAGCTAATTAAAATTAAAAAATGGCTAACTAAAAAAATTGCTAACTAAAAAATGGCTAACTAAAAAAATGGCTAACTAAAAAAATGGCTAACTACAAAAAATGGCTAACTACAAAAAATAGCTAACTACAAAAAAATGGCTAACTAAAAATGGCTATCTAGGATACAATACATAAATGAATAAGTTGGTAACATTTGTAGATGAAGACTCCGAGCTAAATTCCCCGCCAATTAGATTCTACTTTTTTAGACATTTACGTGTGAACACCCTCCAATGGCTAACTACAAAAAATAGCTAACTACAAAAAAATGGCTAACTAAAAATGGCTAACTACAAAAAATGGCTAACTATAAAAAGATGGCTAAGAACAAAAAATGGCTAACTACAAAAAATGGCTAACTACAAAAAATAGCTAACTACAAAAAAAATGGCTAACTAAAAATGGCTAACTACAAAAATGGCTAACTATAAAAAAATGGCTAAGAACAAAAAAATGGCACCTGAGAAGAATACAGCTGAAAATATCACAGTGAGTTTATCAAAATCTAGGATACAATACATAAATGAATAAGTTGGTAACATTTGTAGATGAAGACTCCGAGCTAAATTCCCCGCCAATTAGATTCTACTTTTTTAGACATTTACGTGTGAACACCCTCCAAATCTTAGGACACCGCCCCCACCGAAAACAAATTTAAGCTAGAATTTAGTTTGAGGGATCAGTTTCGCATATTAATTTAATATAACATTTAACGTTAACTCCGGGACATTTTCTAACCGAATAGCGCTTTAAGAGCATATAATCATAATTTTTATTTGTTAAGGGAGAAACATTTCTAATTTTGGGATTTTTCTTGCTGAAAAATTAGCAATAAAAATAATATATATATATATATATATATATATATATATATATATATATATATATTATATTTGTCTCCCCAAAACTAGGCTGGGCTCTGTAGCGAGTAGTATTAATACAGCCGTCATCGTGGTTTCAATGCAATGCTTCTTTCGAAAGTCGAACACTTTAAGACAGGCACTTAGTCTTATGATTCCCTACGGGGATAAAACATAGACGCCTTTATCTATCTTTCTATATATGTATACGCACATACCTAACTATATATATATATATATATATATATATATATATATATATATATATATGTATTTCACTTTTATTTTCAATGTTCTTATTTTTGTTTTTGTTGGAGATGGGGCATTCTACCGAATGACAGACATTCACCCGGTATTTCAGACACTCCAACCGAGAGGCCTTTTAAAGATTCTAACCGTCGGTTTAAGTGCAATATCTTGTATATTTCTTGCACTTGGTTCATCGGGTATATTCGCCAGGTAGTTTTTGAAATAATTTTTCATCAGTCCGATTGCTCTTATAATTACTGGTTTGATTTGTTTTACGGCATATCAATCTCCCATGGGTCATTTAATGTCGAAATATTAGTTGTTAATATCTATATAGTTTAATATCATTTATTTTTAATGTTTATGTATTTTAATGTATTTAAATATCATTTATTTTAAATGTTTATATATTTTAGTGTCATTTTTTAATGTTTATGTATTTTAAATATTATTATTTATTTTATGTATTTTAATATTTTTTATGTTTATGTATTTCAATATATGTTTTTAAATGTTTATGTATTTTAAGATCATGTATTTAAAAAATGTTTATTTATTTTAATATAATGCTTTTAATGTTTATGTATTTTAAGATCATTTAAAAAAATGTTTATGCATTTTAATATGATTTTTTTACAATGTTTATGTATTTTAATATCATTTATTTTTAATGTTTATGTATTTAAAATATCATTATTTATTTTATGTACTTTAATATCTTTTATGTTTATGTATTTCAATATATGTTTTTAAATGTTTATGTATTTTAAGATCATGTATTTAAAAAAATGTTTATGCATTTTAATATGATTTTTTTACAATGTTTATGTATTTTAATATCATTTATGATGTTTGGTTTCGTTGTTTTACGGAATTTCAACCCCTTTCGGGTTATTTAATGCCGAATCTGTTCATTTCGGTAAAAGTGTTTATGCTTCAAGTTTTTATATCTTCAAATATTTATTCATGTTTTGTTTGGTTGTTTTGTAGAGAAAATTGTTGTTTCTGTTTTTGGCTTTGCAGAACATGATTGAGTTTTACAAAGGTAAAGGAAAAAAAACAATAACATCAATGTTTGGCGCATTTTTCGTCAGAGAAGCCAGTTATAATTAGTGGAATGATATATATATATATATATATATATATATATATATATATATATATATATATATATATATATATATAATTTAATATTATTATTAAGGCCCTTCCAAGTAAAATTAAAAATGAACATTCACCTAAAAGCTTCAGTGCAATGCTCCGATTCTGTCGTTGAGTGCTATCGTATGTTTAGGTGTCTATACCCGCTGCTTTTAGTGTAAGGATGACTGAATTTCTCAGTTATTATGTGACAACCCCTCGTGGCCTAATGGGACTAGGCGAACACCTACAGATTCGAGATGTATCTGTATACGGGGTACGCGCCCTATGACCGTCTGAAATTGTTGTTTTGAGAGCCATAAGCTCGAAACGACGTCCTACGTAAGTAAAAATATTTTTTTAAATATTGAAAATAATTTAATATTGGCCGTTAGAAAAACTTAATTTTGCAATATTGTAAAATTAAGTTTTTCTAACGGCCATTTTTTAAAAAATAGGTCACGTGACTATTATTCCTCCATCTGCTTTTGCTTGGCTCCATTCTTCCTGGACTTCACCGATCTGGTTGGATCACAAAAAAAACCTTCTGCCTGATGCTCTTGATAGCTGTAGATCGATAACATCGACATGCCAATGTAGCAGACTTTGTACATGTTTGAATAAAAAATCATTTATAATACAGCTCTACATTTTTATTGAGCACTCTTTTATAAGCCTGGTTTGATTCCCTTTGGATTTCTACCCTGTGGATTTTTATCCTACCCGGATTACTATATATATATATATATATATATATATATATATATATATATATATATATATATATATATATATATATATATATATATATATATATATATATCAAAAAAATATCTACTCTATTATCCGACGAAAACACATACACTAAAACTGACCAAAAAACTATAGATAAAAACATAGAACATTTTAACAAATCTTTCAAACACCTAATCAAGGACAACAAAAAATGGGCATCAAACATTGAGTATCACCCTATCATTCCCACATTATACGGGCTCCCCAAAACCCACAAACCTGACACCCCCATGCGTCCCATTGTATCGAGCATAGGTAGCACCACACACAAAATCGCACGGGCCATAGCTAACATCCTCACTCCACTAATGGGTACCATCAGTCCTTCCCACATCAAAAATTCAGGCGACCTTCTTAGCAGAATAAAAAACATCAACATAGAAAATAAAAATATACATAGCCTAGATGTAACTTCGCTCTACACTAACGTACCTGTTAAAAAATGCCTAAACTTACTTCACACACATATAAAGAAAATAAAAACCGACCTACCTTTTCCCTCCAACACTTTTATAGAAATAATTAGACTCATCACTGACATAACATATTTCCAATTTAACGAAGTATTCTACAAACAAAAATTTGGACTCCCCATGGGCAACCCCCTTAGCGGTGTATTGGCCTGCCTCTTTTTAGAATTCTTAGAATCCGGTCCTTTCAAATATAGACTACCCCCTAACATCGAATACTTTAGATACATAGATGATATTTTAATTTTCCTCCCCACAGACATACAAATCAATCATGTTAAAGATAAACTCAACACAGTAGAACCCTCCATAAAAATCACCCATGAGACTGAAATAAACGGCTCTATTCCATTCCTTGATACTCTTATAATTAAGTCCAACAACAAACTAGAATTTAAGGTACACCGCAAAAACACTCACAAAAATGACTACATACATTTCTACTCCCACCACCATAGCAAGATCAAAACTGGTATAATTATAGGCTTCTTCCTACGCGCCCTTAGAATATGTAGCCCCCTACACATAGATGAAGAAATAAAGTACATTTTTAATTCCCTAAAAACATTGCAATACCCCACACATTTTATATTAAATGCCAAGAAAAAAGCCTTCCAAATATTCTCCAGAAACACCACACAAAAAAATCAAACTCCTAACACCTCTCTCATAGACAGACCCCTTCTCCTACCCACGCATTCCAATAACACATCCATACGCAACACGCTTAACAAACTAGGCATTCCAACAGTATAAACCACATCTCAATCCATAAAACAAACTTTAAACACATCCAGACATTTCCAAAAAACACCCACATCCCATGCCGGCTTATATACTGTCCCTTGCAATGATTGCCATCAATTTTACGTGGGAGAAACACAACGTGAATTAAAGAAACGATTAAATGAACACAAAAGGGACATAAAAAACAACAACCCTCTCAGTGCACTTTTCTCCCATGCACTAGTACATGGTCATGCGTTCAAATTTGAACAAGCCAAAATCACTAAATACATCCACAACAAATCTCGGCGAAGATTATTGGAAACTGCCCTCATCACCGCCTCCACCACCATCAAGCAACGAAATGGTTTCTTTAACCTATCACCCTTAATAAGCAAGATCATCCTCACAGAACAAAGACTTGCCTGATCATAGATAACTTTTATTTTCATCTCTAACCTTTATGACACTCTTCCATTTACTCACACCCTTCCTTTTTCTCCTTGAATCTTCACCTTCTCCTTACTTTCTCCGTTTTCCCTCACATTTTTAACACTGCAGTCCAAATAAACTTTCTCATGTTCCAAATATTTCAAATATTCCATACCCACCCTTTCAATCACCGCCCTCCTCCACCCCTCCAATCCCTCACTCATTGCTATCATTTTCCAAATATTTCAAATATTTCACACCCTATCACAACAAATCCTCCCTCTCCCCCTCTCAACTATTTTCTCCCATACCCCTTCTTAAACTCCCTCATTTTCTCAAAACGCTCTCTAAGACCATAACTTTCGCCCATCCACCAAAATCACAGCCCCCTCCCTCTCTACCCATCCTCCTTTCCCTGCATACACCCCCATACACAAACATTCCAACTTACTTTTCCCTTCAATCTTGACCGCAGCCATCTGGTCAAACACCTCCCTCCCCCCTCTTCCTCCACTCCCTCTCTGCCATCCATTTTACCCCTGCTCATCCCCCACCTCTTTCTCTTACCACCAGCCACAGTAGTCCTTGCTCACCCCATCCTTCCATTTTTTCCCCACTCATTTTCTTCCACATTCATTTTTATTCTCCAACAAGTACGGACGTCCACCCAGTAGTGGCCATTATTTCATTTTATTTTTCCTCCCAATATGTCTACCCTACATGTATCTGTACTTGCATTACATTTTTTCTCTATATTATCATCCTGATGAAGTCTGATAAATAAAGACGAAACGTTGATGTACACATAAAAAACATCCATTTTTTGGTTTTCCTTTTTCATTTTCTCATATATATATATATATATATATATATATATATATATATATATATATATATATATATATATATATATATATATATAGGGCTTTAAGGAGCACGCTCCTTTTTGCTGGAGCGAAGGAGAGGAAGGGTCATTTTATATTCAGCGGGAGTTGAGCGGGAGAAACTCCATTTGGGACGAAAGAGCGGTGGCTTTTTCGCTCCGCGCTCCTCGCTCCAAAATTATTTCATTTTTTTGTTTAAACATTAGTTTTTTATTCAGCAATTAAAAGGAAAAGAAAAGAAAGTCTCAGAGTTTACTCTGAGTTATTTTTAAAAAATTATATCTGTGGTAAATGTATATGAGAGAGAGGGAGAGAGAGTTAGGTATAGGAAGGGATCGAGAGGGAGCAAGAACGAGAGAGTTAAGCTTTAAAACAGAACATTTTTACATTGACATGTTAAATTTTTGATGGGACACTTTTCTTAAGACAGGAGACAATTTGGGCAACAAATGTCGCCAGTGAGTCTATAGATGTCTTTGAAGTTATTTTATACAGATTTGAACTTTTTTGTATTTATGACAAGGATATATTGCTGATTGAATAAATAAGCCAATTTTTCTTTTATTTCGTGTTTTAAAATAAAGAATTTTAGGTTCAATTATACTATAGGGGCTGTTGGATTTTCTCGCCCATTTCGCTTGGTATTCACCAAAATGTTAGATAAAATCGATTTTGGGGTGAAATGGTACATATTGTCCCGACAAAAAATTCTAATTTATTTTTTAGCATATATCAAATTGTACTTTTATGCCACATTTTTACCTGTCGTCTTTTCGGCGACATTTTTTGTGATTCTTAAATTCACGACTAGTATGTTTTAACCTTTTCATGTTTGCTTTTAAATTCGTTAAATTCCGTTAAAACTTGCTTTTGTAAATAGAATGGTCAAAGTTTGTTTTTTGTGTGTAATAAAATATTAAAGCAGTAAAAAATATCTTTAATCAAGGAAAAAATATCTTTAGTCCAAGGAACAAAACAATAAAAACCAACATGGCTGCCAGCGATTAAAACCTCGAATTAAAGTTAGATTCTCAACACTTTAAAAAGTAAATGAGAATTTTATTTCAGGACCAAAAATATAATTAAGACCAACAATCAGTTTTATCCAAAATTTGGGTGAATACCAAGCGAAATGAGCGAAAGAAAACAGCGGTCCATATTCTACAATTAAAACGATGTTTAAACTTAATTAAATTAAAGAAAATATCTAAAATTTTAATTGAAAAAAGCAAATAATTAGACTTTCTGACTAATTTGTTGTCTTTTTAGAACCGAAAGTAGATTAGATATCTTTCTTTATCTTAAAAAATCTATTATCGAATATTAAATTTGTAAACAATTTGTTTTTGTTAAAGATTTCAAATATAGACGTTTTTACGTTTTTTATTGAAATTTTAAATTTTAATAAATGTTTTTTCGACCTAGGAAAACTTGCTCCAGTTAATTTTTGGGGGGAGGAAAATTTGACACGATAATTTTTCAACTCACAAGGTCTAGGCCAGATATTTTGTATGAAATTTTAAGACATTAAATGGATCTCTGAATTGTTTATTGACAATTTATTGATATTTTTTGGCCAACTTATGAAAAATATTTTTTTTATTCAATCTTTAAAAAATAAACTTCATTGTTTTTTTTCGCCCCAAATTGTACTATTAAAAAATGGATAAATCGATTTGTTTGAAACTACTTGCGCGTTTCGCTGTTATAAATAATAATATACATTATACCATATAGTTACGTTCGTAAAACAAACAAATATTAAACAACAACACGACATTTAATGTGGCTCTGGCTGTCTCTCCTCTCCCCAAAAAATGTTTTCTTTAAAAAGAAAATAATCACTAATAATTTTTAAAAGTAAAACTTTATTTACTTAAAACAAATCTAAATTCCCTTCCAAAATAAATAGAAAAAATATCGGGTCAAATTTTCCTTTTCTGAAAAAATAGGTTGTTAATGTAATGAAAATTAAAATTGTTTTAAAATACTTCAGGGATTTTTCTATTTCTATTTTATACTCCAGGAAACGAAAATTTACGTATGATCCTATACTTCGTCCGACATGTTCTCCTAGCACATCTCAAAATATTAGCGAGATTTTGTCACATATTATCTTACTGTCTTACACTTAAAGTGACATCCCCACCCATATTTACGAGATACTTTGACGCCCACCCCTATCCTTCGACCACTCATTGGCAGAATAGAACGTTTATGAAAGAAGGTATATTTTCATTATGGAGCGCTGAAAAAAAGCCGCTCCTTTTTTATAGGAATTGGAGCAGGAGCGGCTCCTTTTTGAAAATGGGGAGCGTGAAAGGAGACAGCTCCAATTTTGGGCGTTGGAGCAGGAGCGGGAGCAACTCCAAAAGTAGTGGAGTGCGTAAAGCCCTAAATATATATATATATTTAGGGCTTTACGCGATAAATATATATATATATATATATATATATATATATATATATATATATATATATATATATATATATGTTTTGTGTGCTTGTATATATATAAACACTCAAATAGAAGTCATCACGTGTTTGGTTATATTCGTCTTTTCGTAATTCCAATCAGTCAGTCTTCTATAAATAAGCTCTATTTAAATAATATGAATGAGCAAGATTCCCTGTAATCACGTCCAGCAGATCTGAAACATGAGATTATCATGAAATGCGATCATATCACCATTGTTGCTGTAGCAACGGCGGTCTCCTCAGTTACGATAAATATATCGTTACTCGATTGCTCACGACACATCAAGCATTCATTGTGAGAAAATTTATTACGCTGACAGTCACGCTCGTGCGCGCACACACACACTAAAAATCTGTGGATCTTTTTTTTTTTTTTTTTTTTTTGCTGTTTATCTCCGTGCACTCTGGATGACGTCACAAATAGATTAGGCCACGCTGCGTCTATCTACACTGATGAGTCATAGAGACGACGAAACACGTAATCGTAGAGAAATACATATATATATATATATGATTATTTTTATTCACACAGACATGTACAAAATCTGCGACACTGGCATGTCGATGTTATCGCTGTTTGTACATGTCTGTGTAAATAAGAATAATCATATATATATATATAAGTTAATAAATGAAATTAAAATGCATTGTATGGCGTTTTCATTGCTCATCATTATTTTTAATAATTCATATTATATATATATATATATATATATATATATATATATATATATATATATATATATAAATATGAAACTAAAAGTCAACTTTTAGTGAAAAGAACCTATCGTGAAATAGTAAAAGCTCAATTCCATTGGACACCTTATCGGCGGACAATCCCCACCTGGACTAACCTAATATCTTTTTACACGAACTTTTTTTCACACATCATTTTCTTAATATTTTTTAAAATGTTGAATTTTGGCTTTTCTATTGCCAACTTATCTATCTGTATAATTCCTCTGATGATAAGATCTCGATCTTTGAAAAGCCTTGGCTTAAGGAAAGAATAATAAACATAATTTTATTACTGAATATACCTTGCATTGAACAATCGAAGTTTGAAAAAATTTGGACATTCGTGCTTGTTTATCACTCTTCGTCTTTCTATCTTTATATATATATATATATATATATATATATATATATATATATATATATATACTTAGGTAGCATTTATGTAGTGAAATTGTTGGGTGTCCATTATAAAGAAAGGAGTAAATCAACATCTATGCCGATGATACCACTCTCTATTCTAGTGTTGCTTCTGTAATTTTGTACATATATAAATATAATTTATATCTGTCCCGGGCAACGCCGGAGCACGTTTCCTGCTGGTATAAAATATCTTGTAATTTTGTACATAGATAAACATAATTTATATATATTCTGCGCAACGCCAGGGCAGGATGCATGCTAATATCAAATATCTCGTAATTTTGTACTCATATAAATATAATAAGTTTTAAGGATATGCGAACAAAACAATTCTTTCAAACTAAAAGGACTTCACTGTAGCCCAGGCAACGCCGGTTAGGTACAATTTGTCTAACATAGAGTTATTTTGCGGGATTTTAATAAATAAACCTAAATTTCATTTAAACTGTCATATAAAACTTTGATTCTGATTTTAATCCTCTCATAATATTCTTCATCATTCAAATAAAAATCCATTAACGCTTATCAACATATTCATGAGATATGTTCTTGAGATGGGCAGAACCAATTGTTTGCAAATAAAATGTGTTATAAGAATATACTAAGGTTTTACATTATGTTAAATTAAGAGCTATTGAACAACAGCATAAATCTTACTGTTAATGAAAATAAATTATATATATATATATATATATATATATATATATATATATATATATATAGTCTCGGAAGTTTCTCAACCATTAAAACTATATTAAAAAAAACAAAAAAACTTATAGTCCCAAGTCTTTCAGTGGAAAATCACTCATGTAAGTCAATTTATTCTTTACAGTTATTATATTAGTTTGTTTCTAACACTATTTTAAGGGATCATCAGTTGTTTACCATGAAAAACTGTTTCGAAAATTTATATATATATATATATATCGAAATTGAAAAAGGAAAACCCAAAAATATTATTTACGCATTCATCAACGTTTCGTCTTGATTATAAGACTTCCGCAGGATGATTTTCTGAAGAAAAAACAAAACACAAGTACCAAATGTTTTAAACAAGAGGTGGTGGCTGGTGTAAGCTTAAAATTTGGGCTGCTTATGAAAAAATAATTATGAGATAGAAATAGATATTGGCAGTGGGAAAGTGAGATGCCAGTAGAGAGTGTGGGAGATGGTAGCGGTTGGAGTTATAAGATCATTAGGTAAGGAGAGATGCATTACAATAATTTAAATATTGAACAGGTTAACATTATTAAATTAATTTTTAATAAATCTCTGCGAAGATTACTTAAATTAGCGTTCATTATAAACTCTAACTCAATCAAACAACGTATTGGTTTCTATAATTTACAAACTCTAACTCAATCAAACAACGTAAGGGTTTCTATAATGTATCTCCTTTAATCAGCAAACTTATTTTATCCGAACAAAACTTGAATTTGGATCCAGGCTAGCTACCTTATACTTCACTCTCAACATACTTCACACATATATATATATATATATATATATATATATATATATATATATATATATATATATATATATATATATATATATATATATTGTTTCATTTTACTTCAGTCGAAGTTCTCAGAAATTAAGGGTCCCCTTCTGGGGCTAACACTTGACCTCAACATGAGATAATAGATATTTGAATATTCCATTAATGTTCTCCTTTAAGTGTCAACCGTTGAGTTAGTAAAGAAGTGAAACACATTAATTTTCCTTTCCCCCAACTGACCTGTGAAATGTGTTATAGTTTATCTTTCTTGTGGTCTCTTGGTCTTACCGGATTCCAGTACAAGAATTAATCTAGTCTGGTGGAATATCCAGCTAAGTGCTGTTACTTGAAGTAACATTACTTGGAAAAGGTGCACCGTTCCTCGTATGAGTCAGTGTATAGCCGTGCCAAGGGTATCTGATTTGTGCTTCGAATACTATGTTATTTTAAATATTTGGTCAGGGTTTACTTGTTGAGTGAAGTATCCTCTTGTCAGGTTATCTTGACAAACCCTTGTACAGAGAGACCAAAGACACTCGAGGATTGTGTGTAGTAGGTAATTCAAACTCTCCAGTGGGTTATTTAAACTCGCCAGTAGGTAATTCCAACTCCCCAATAGGTAATTCAAACTTCCCAGTAGGTAATTCCAACTCCCCATATATTTAGGTGTGCGTGAACGTATGAAATGAATAATCGATAAATACATAAACACTGAAATAATTTAATAAATATAAATAAACACGTCCGTTCCTTTTTCCTCTCTTAATATTTTAGGCTTTTCATTCTCAAATCTGTAGTTTTAATAAATCATAATATGTGTGAGTATATATTTATGTGTATATGTATGTGTGTTTGCATATATGCGTGTAATAATTATTTTAAAATGAATATTTTAAAAATAAGTTTTTACTCTGTTGTTTTCAAGCCAATAAAATCGATGTCTCTTATTTTTTTGTGAGGTTGCTAAGTTGGATAGTAAAATTTTTTCTACTTTTAGTATTATTGTGGATTAGGTAAATGACCTCCAGGTATTGTGGATTAGGTAAATAGGTAAATTAAAGTAAATAAGTAAATTTAGATAATTTAAGGTACAGATTAGTTAAATATGTTATTTAGGTAAATGTTAGGTAATTTTAGGTAAATAGATAAATTTAGGTAAATAGGTAAATTTAGTGAATAGGTAAATTTAAGTAAATAGGTAAATTTAGGTAAATAGGTAAATTTAGGTAAATAGATAAATTTAGGTAAATAGGTAAATTTAGTGAATAGGTAAATTTAGGTAAATAGGTAATTTTAGGTAAATAGATAAATTTAGGTAAATAGGTAAATTTAGTGAATAGGTAAATTTAGGTAAATAGGTAAATTTAGGTAAATAGGTAAATTTAGGTAAATAGATAAATTTAGGTAAATAGATAAATTTAGGTAAATAGGTAAATTTAGTGAATAGGTAAATTTAGGTAAATAGGTAAATTTAGGTAAATAGGTAAATTTAGGTAAATAGATAAATTTAGGTAAATAGGTAAATTTAGGTAAATTTAGGTAAATAGGTAATTTTAGGTAAATAGATAAATTTAGGTAAATAGGTAAATTTAGGTAAATAGGTAAATTTAGGTAAATAGGTAAATTTAGGTAAATAGGTAAATTTAGGTAAATAGGTAAATTTAGGTAAATTTAGGTAAATAGGTAATTTTAGGTAAATAGATAAATTTAGGTAAATAGGTAATTTTAGGTAAATAGATAAATTTAGGTAAATAGGTAAATTTAGGTAAATAGGTAAATTTAGGTAAATAGGTAAATTTAGGTAAATAGATAAATTTAGGTAAATAGGTAATTTTAGGTAAATAGATAAATTTAGGTAAATAGGTAAATTTAGGTAAATAGATAAATTTAGGTAAATAGATAAATTTAGGTAAATAGGTAAATTTAGTGAATAGGTAAATTTAGGTAAATAGGTAAATTTAAGTAAATAGGTAAATTTAGGTAAATAGGTAAATTTAAGTAAATAGGTAAATTTAGGTAAATAGGTAAATTTAGGTAAATAGATAAATTTAGGTAAATAGGTAAATTTAGGTAAATAGGTCAATTTAGGTAAATAGATAAATTTAGGTAAATTAATAATTTTGGTAAATAGGTAAATTTAGGTAAATATGTAAATAGGTATTGTGGATTAGGTTAATAACCTCAAGGTATTGTGGATTAGGTTAATAACCTCAAGGTATTGTGGATTAGGTTAATAACCTCAAGGTATTGTGGATTAGGTTAATAACCTCAAGGTATTGTGGATTAGGTTAATAACCTCAAGGTATTGTGGATTAGGTTAATAACCTCAAGGTATTGTGGATTAGGTTAATAACCTCAAGGTATTGTGGATTAGGTTAATAACCTCAAGGTATTGTGGATTAGGTTAATAACCTCAAGGTATTGTGGATTAGGTAATAACCTCAAGGTATTGTGGATTAGGCTAATAACCTCCTTTGCTAAATAACCTCCACCCGCCATAAACAAAGATTCTACTTTTTTAGGCGATTACGTGTAAACAATTGAGGGTAAAAATATATAAATTTCAGAATTTAGAATGAGAATCCGTTTCGCGTAAAGATCTAACGTACAATGATCAACCACTTTCCGACCAGATAGCGTTTGAACGATACGATTATTTTTAGACGCGTTTTATCTTTTGAGGCGCGTGAAATATTTCGTATAGCGTTTCGTTTGTCTAAAAAAAAATCGGACGTTTTCAACCAATACGACTCGTTTCTTACTCTTCCCCCCATCAAATCTCTACCCTGGAGATTAGTCAGCGTCGTTAAAGACACACCGACTTCCTTTGGGTCATAAACGGGTGTCAATAGGTTTACTGTTTAGGATTGGGATTTATATTTGTGTGTAAACATACGATTTTATGAGGAATACTTATTTTTTATGAAGTGAAATGATATGTTAAAAGTATGCTCGATCTTGTATTGTTAACACTTCCTTATTAGTCGTTGCGTGTGTATATATATATATATATATATATATATATATATATATATATAAGTAAATAAGTAAATTTAGTTAATTTAAGGTAAAGATTAGTTAAATAGGTCATTTAGGTGAATTTCGTCAATGAAAAATAATTAGACCTGCAAATGGAAGCAAACCAATATCTTCAGGTGTTTAGAACAAGGGGCATTTAGTGAATAAAAATATTTCTTCTTCTCTTTCATTCCTTAAGCCCGGATTTTCAAAGATTAAAATCTTATCATCAGATTGATAAGTTGACAGATGAGGACAGTCACAATTCGAAATTTGAAAAAGTTTTTTTTTTTAACTTTAAAGTTCAAACGAGTATGTTTCAATGTAAATGAAAGTTACCAAAAACGGAAATCCAAATAGTATGGGGTTCAAATGTATTGGTAAATCCAGAAGAATCCGTGTGAATATCCAACGACGACGATTCCACCCAAGTCCGTAGTCCTTGGGAGGGGGGGGGGGATCAGACAAAATTGGCTATGTTAAGAAAACTCAATTCTTTTCAGATATTGATTTGCTTCGATTTGCAGGTCTAATTATTTTTCATTGACTCATCGTATTTTTGCTCTATCCAGTATATTGAGCTTTCCTCACCTCACAATAGGTCCAATTCTCTAAAAGTTACCTTTTAGTTATTAATTTTCCTATATATATATATATATATATATATATATATATATATATATATATATATATATATATATGTATATATATATGTATAAAGATATGTATATATATATATATATATATATATATATATATATATATATATATATATATATACGCAATTGGATTGGAGTTGAAAAATACTTCTAGTCCGGCGTTTCGAATCGCATGACCAGTAGTGAATAGTTATATCTCTATGCTGATGAGTCCCGATTGGAAAAGGACAGAACGTATACGTACATAGATAATAAACAATAACAAATATTTATTATTTGTCACTCCTCAAAAAAGTAGAGCACTATAATGGTAGTATTAACACGGCATAACGTCACTTGCTTTATAATGCATCGTTCCTTCCTTAAAAAGAAGTAGAATGCTTAGACGTTGAGCTCGCCGATAAGGTGTTAAAATTATCATAGTTTATTCGCTGTTTACAATTGGCCTAGCGGTTAGCGACGTCGGATTAGAGTTGAAAAATACTTGTAGTCCGGGGTTTCGAATCGCATGACCGGTAGTGAATAGTCATATCTCTATGCTGATGAGTCCAGATTAAAACGGACGAAACGTATACGTACATAGTTAATAAAAATAAAAAATATTTATTATTTGTCGCTCCTTGAAAAAGTAGAGTAATGGTTATATATATATATATATATATATATATATATATATATATATATATATATATATATATATATATATATATATATATTCAGTTAGTAAAGAACTTAAGAACATCAATTTTCCTCTCCCCAATTTACAAGTTAACTATGATATAGTATATCTATCTTGGTCTTGCCAGATTCATCTAGTCTGTTGGAGTATCCAGCTGAGCGTTGCCATTACTACCTCGTATGATCCAGTCTATAGCCGTGTGGAGGGGATCCTGGTTGGGGCTTCAAATACTATGTTATTTTGAATATTTGCTCAGGGTTTATTTGTAGGGGAAGTATTCTCATGCCAGGTTGTCCTGACAAACCCTGTACTCGAGGATGGTGTCTAGTAGGTAATTCAAATTTAGGTGTGTGAGAAAATGTGTGTGCATAGTAAAGAAGTTAAGAACATTAATGTTTGTTCACTCTCATTGACCAGTTAACTATGTTATAGCATATTCTCTCTCAGTCTCTTGGTCTTACTGGAAAACACTAAACCGCCTGAGGCAATCAACATTTGTTATGATTAGATGGGGCTACAAAACTGACCCTTCTTCTTCTTCTTCTTCTTCTTCTTCTTCTTCTTTCGTTTGCTTCACAGCATCTTGTTGTTAGATCACCAGCTCGGTTGAGAAAAGCCATGCTAATATTTTGTTGTCTAGCACAGCTATACCGACTTCGCCGTTGAGTTGTCGATTTTTGAGAAATGACTCGATAATGTGGTCTACTGTCTGTTCAGAGTGACCACAGTCGCAGACAGCCGAGTCCCTGAGTCCCCACCGTTTCATGGTCGCGGTGAAACGGCCGACACCTGTCCTGAGGCGGTTGAGCATTGTCCACTGCCGGCGAGGGAGGTCCATGCCTGGTAGGTTATCCCGGTCTTCTACAAATCTGTGCAACCTTGATTTATCTGCTGCCTGCCATTCCTCCGTCCAGCAACGTTTCGGCCAGATTCGTTTTGTGACGTCACCCAAGATATCGAGGATTCCTTCCAACGAGGTGAGAAGGCAGGCGTCGTTCTCCTCGATCTCACATCAGCGTACTATACTGTCTGGACTCCACCTAAAGCTCCTACAGACAATCCCGGACCGACACATGGAAATGCTGACCAACCGCAGCTTCACCCTTCACACCAGCAACGGCCAACACAGCAGGCTCCGACGGCTCAAAAATGGTGTCCCACAAGGCTCTGTACTTGCCCCAATGCTGTTTAACATTTACAGCTACGACCTCCCAGACACGCTGTCTAAGAAATATGGATACGCTGACGACCTAGTCATCCTTCTGCACAACAAGAGCTGGGAAACGATCGAAAACTGACCCAACCATCTGTGAATGTGGAGGGGAGAACCATATGATGTAACGCTGCCTTGTCTGCCCTCTACTGCTCAACCAGTGTAGCTTGAAAGATCTTGAAGAGGACAACACTATTTTAAAGGACTGCATAAAAATGTGGGAAACTTGCATATGACCATATTCTTCAAAGAAGAGGAGGACTGGGTTTCAGGACAATAATTAATCTAGTCTGGTGGAGTATACAGCTAAGTGATCGTTTAGAGACAACATTATGTGAAGAATGTGCAGCAATCGACTTATAAACCAGTGTGGGTAGTCATAACTAGACGATCTTATTTGTGCTTAGAATACTATGTTGTTTTGAATATTTGGTAAAGTATCATCATGTCAGGTTGTGCATCTCTTTTTTATTTTTTATCGTCCAAACCAAAATATGGCTTTTCACCCTAATAACGTTTTTGCATGATTTATAACTGTTACACCGGCCGTTCTTACACAGGAGAAACAACACCGGTTGTCACTATAAATAGTGCGAGTCACCAGAGACACAGAAGACAAAGCACAGTCTTGTAACTGTCTAGCCAAGAGCTAGTCACTTTCTTACTTTGTTAATACACTTGTTAAACCAACCCTCGACTTGACTTCCTTTATTTATTATTTACTGTGGAACAACTTCACAACACTTATACAGGTAGGTAGAAGAGTAATTTATCATGCCTTTGGTAACATTTATTATTTACTGTGGAACAACTTCACAACAATAACAATACGCAACTCTACATATTTTACAAGAATATCCCCTTGTGCTTTAGTTTCATTCTACTGCAGTGGAAGTTCTCAACACTCAATGTGCCAACACTTAATATCTATATGATATATATATATATATATATATATATATATATATATATATATATATATATATATATATATATATATTTATATATATATATTTATTTAATATGTGTATTGTTTATTATCTATGTACCTATACGTTTCGTCCTTAATAATCGGGACTCATCAGCACAGAGATATGACTATTCACTACCTGTCATGCGATTCGAACCCCCGAATTACGAGTATTTTGCAACTCAAATCCGACGCCTTAACCACTCGGCCAATTTTGAACAGCGAATAAACGGTGATAATTTTAAACTCTTTATACGGCGGCTTGACGTCTAGAGCGCTCGACTTTTTTTTAATGAAAGGAACGATGCATTTAAAGCTAGTGACGTCATGCAGTGTTAATACTACACTTACAGTGCTCTACTAGACGGGTTTTTCTAGGCGCTACAGATTATATATATATATATATATATATATATATATATATATATATATATATATATATATATATATATATATATATATATATATAGAGAGAGAGAGAGAGAGAGAGATATAAAAGAAAGAAGAGAGATAAATATGTACAAATGACAAATCTATTTCAACTTCAATTGTTCAATGTCTCGTCAAGGCCCTAAAATCGAAACAATTTCTGCTACAGATAAACTCAACATCATAATTCTATTGAGAACGGTTACATAAAAATAAAATAGTGTAGTCCTTTCATGTTTGTTCCAGATGACAATGTCTGGTTTGACGGCCTTGTCTTTTATGTATCTGCCCGCCTGTATGATGTCTTTGTCATAGAACACTGTCACCTTTCCGTTTGATGTTATCGGCGGTGAAGGTTCATCCTCTTAGATGTTCGACGATCTGCCAAGCTGCATCTCTACGCAGACCTTCCAATGGGGTTATTTACGTACTTTGTTGTGGAGGACAGTGTAAAGGCCATCTGGTAATAGGATCTGGCATCCAGACATTAGTACTTCAATGATGAACTTTCTGCTCTGGTGCCCCAACGACGTAAATTCGATAGACCAACCCGACAATCTACCAAATCCCATCCATTCACTGTGGAGGTCTCCAGATGCCGAAGAGCTTTCTACTCCAAAAGCTTCTTTCCTCGTTTGGACTCTGGAATTCCCTCCCTGCTCCCTGTTTTCCTGATGGTACTGACATGCAGAAATTTAAAACTAATGTAAACAGACATCTCGCTGCACAGCTCCCAATTTAGATTGACCCCCCCCCCCCAAAAAAAAAACTCAACCTTTTTCTCAGTAGCCCTTTACGTCTACAGTGGCGGCCTGCCTTGTTTGGGGTGAACTGTGTTAAACAAAAAAGATTGTTTAGACTTTCAACGGCCGAATGACAGAACCTGCACTGTCAGTCGATGAATGCTCTCCCTTTGTTTCATTTTA
>OY744542.1:7658179-7680679 GCA_963556195.1 Sepiola atlantica
AGTCTATTCTTTGATTCGTCCTGTTGGCTCCCAGCGGCCCAGGATGTATGGGTTGCCTAAGATCCACAAACCAAATTCGCCCCTCAGACCCATATTGTCCATGGTCGGTTCTGTCCAACATGGATTAGCAAAATGGCTTGTTGAAATCTTAGATCCTGTTTTAAAATTTTATTCAATTCATTGTATTCCTGACTCTTTCCATTTTGCTTCGTTCATGCTCAATCTATGCCCGTCCATTGATACTGAATTTTTCGTTTCTTTTGATGTATCTAGTTTATACACAAATGTCCCTCTTGACGAAACGATAGGCATTTGTGCCGACTTTTTGTATCGAGGGCCTACAGAGACCCCTACATTTCCCGAGAATGTTTTCGTCGAACTGATGGAATGGCCACTAAGTATGTCGTCTTCAGCTTTGATAATTTGATGTATAGACAGATTGACGGTGTCTTGATGGGTGGTCCTCTTGGTCCTAGCATCGCAAACATTTTCGTTGGTTTCTATGAACGTCTACTGTTTGAGAATGTGTCTAAACCGTGCTGTTATGTATGGTACGTGGACGACACTTTTGCTTCCTTTCGATCTCGTGATGCGGCTTGTTCTTTTTTTCAACACTTAAATTTGCTCCACCCATCGTTACAATTTACAATGGAGGAAGAAAGGGAGAATATGTTGCCATTCCTCGATGTACTCGTGGAGCGCACTCCTTCTTCTATTCTTATGACCGTTTATAGGAAGCCCACTTTTACTGGACTTTACCGTAGTTGGGATTCTTTTGCCCCTAAACGTAGAAAGAAGGAGCTTATTAGAACTCTTACCCATGATCTGTTCTAGTAATAAATTGACGTCTGAACTTGATAAAATCAAGGACATTTTTCTCTCTAATGGATAGCCCGAGCACGTCGTCTCGCATGTCATCCGAAGCAAGGTTGATAACTTTAGTAGAACTAAGGTATTTGGTCCTCCTCGATGCCCTATTTATCTTAAACTTCCGTGGTTGGGCTCTTGCGTCCAACCTTTGGTAGATAAGATATCTTCCTCGGTGACACATTGTTTCAATGCTGCCAATATGCGCATTATTTTTTCCACTCGATCCGCTTTCCCCTCCTTTCGCAAAGACGTCTTGCCTACCAATGAGCAAAGTTACGTAATTTATAATTTTCAATGTCAGTGTGACGCTGACTATGTTGGCAAGACCATTCAGCGATTGTCGGTTAGAGTGGCTCAACATGTGCCCGGATGTGTTCGCCGACATGAACCGGTCCCGTTATCCGGGTGTTCACAAGCTCAGGAGTCTGCCATAGGCGACCACCTGCTGGACAAAAGAAGCTGTCGTGATCATTATTCTGATAATACATTATCCATTGTGCACAGAGCACGACACCGCTTCCATCTGGACATATTGGAAGCCATCATCATTAATTCACGACGTCCTTCTCTCTATAGACAAAGACAATTAAAGCATTCTCTACAAATTTTTGGCGATTCGTGGTCGTCCGCAGGTTGATTTAAAATTGTTCCATTTTACTTGCGTTTTTATATATATATATATATATATATATATATATATATATATATATATATATATATATATATATATATATATATATATATATATATACAAGTATCATTAAAAGTAACGGACATCTTGTGTCTGGATATTTTTTCTATGATCTTTTCCGTTTTTCTGGTTAGGTTCTTAGTTTCAGACGGAAACTGGCTGATAAAATTGCCAAAGCTTCCCAAAGCGCTTTCGGACCCTTCCAGGTCCATCGTCAGTGGAGTAATGTTAACCAGGCATAGACCTAGGAGTGAATATATATTCTATTTACGCGGGAAAAATAAAGGACTGTGTTTTATTTAAATTTATATTTATAGGCATTTGAGTATATTAGTACTAATAGTATAATTAATCTTGTTAATAGCTGGTTTTTCTGTTTTAATGTATAGGGCTTCGAGTATGTGGAGTTTAAGTGTATTAGTATTTTGTGCGATGATTTTTGTGTTATCTACTAGAAGTTTACGGATATGCGAACGGGGGCAGGAATGCTTTTTATAGAGGTGCTGGGTTATGGCGGAGTCGTTGGATAAATGCATAGTTAATCTTCTGGATAGCGTCGTAACAGTCGACCCAATGTAAACATTTTTATGATAGTCGGAGACACATTCTCCCAAAGGGCATTTAAACTTGTATACAAGGCCGGTCCTATCAGCCAGTTTCCGTCTGAAACTAAGAACCTAATCAGAAAAACGGAAAGGATCATAGAAAAAATATCCAGACACAAGATGTCCGTTATTTTTAATGATACTTGTATAAAAGAAAAGATGCTGCCAAGATACACACACACACACATATATATATATATATATATATATATATATATATATATATATATATATATATATAAAGAGAGAGAGAGAGAGAGAGAGAGAGAGAGAGAGAGAGAGAGAGAGAGAGAGATATGTATTCAGAACTAGCGGTACCTTACCCGGCGTTGCCCGAGACTAAAAGAAAAAAATGAAAAAAGAAACAGAAATTAAGTTTGGTGACTTTAATTACGTAATCAATTCGTTTTGTAAAATTGAAACTTTTTAGGAGGAGGTTAATCTATTAACAGTAAAGGAAAAATAATAATGTGAAAGCTTTAAGTTGCATAGTTTAATATATATATATATACTTTATATATACTTTATATATACTTTATATATATATATATATATATAAAGTATATATATATACTTTATATATCTTTTATATATATATACTTTATATATATACTTTATATATGCTTTATATATATATATAAAGTATATATGAAGTATATATATATATACTTTATATATACTTTATATATATATAAAGTATATATAAATATATACTTTATATATATACTTTATATATATATACTTTACATATATATACTTTATATATACTTTATATATACTTCATATATATATAAAGTATATATAAAGTATATATATATACTTTATATATATATATAAAGTATATATAAATATATACTTTTTATATATATATATATATATATAAAGTATATATAAATATATAATTTATATATACTTTATATATATATATATATAAAGTATATATATATATACTTTATATATATAAAGTATATATATATGCTGTATATATACTTTATATATATATATATACTTCGTATATATATATATATAAAGTATATATAAATATATAATTTATATATACTTAATATATATATATATATATATATATATATATATAAAGTATATATATATACTTTATATATATAAAGTATATTATTATGCTGTATATATACTTTATATATATATATATATATATATATATATATATATATATACTTCGTATATATATATATCATTATATAAGATGAAATAATAAAATAAGGTGCCAATCAAATTTTATTAGAATTCAAAGTTCAAGCAAAGATATATAAGATATTAGTTGACTCTTATATCTTTTGTTGGATTACTTTATATATATATATATATATATATATATATATATATATATATATATATATATATATATATATATATATATATATATATATATATATATATATATATATATATATATATATATATATATATATATATATATATATATATAAACATTGTAAACAATAACAGAATTCGTCTGTTTAATTATAGTTTGTTTGATTTTTTGCAATTTTTCTAATGGTCTTTTTTGTATTAAAATCAAAAAAATTCATAAATGTTCCAAAGGTTTCACGAACGTTTTCGATTCTTCGTCGAATCATCCTCAGGTGTAAAAAGCAAATGAACAAAAGAGCTGGAGAAAGAACATGAAACAGATATCTGTTTTATTGTTTTTTATTGTTGATTATCTTTGATGAGTTAATAGTTTTTGCTTTTTGGGAAATATTTATTTTTATTCACTCATATATATATATATATATATATATATATATATATATATATATATATATATATATATATATATATATGTGTGTGTATATATATGAAAAGCTATGTTTGTGTATATACATAAGTTAGGTATGTGTGTATACATATATATAGTTTAGTATGTGTATATAAATTTACTTCGGTATGTATTTATATAAAATTAAGAATGTGTATATATATATATATATATATATATATATATATATATATAGACTTAGGTATTCGCTTATATATAATGTTAGGTATATGTATATATATTTATGGTGAGCTATGCGTATATAAATATAAAGTTAAGTATTTGTACATATATATAATAGTAGTTATTTGTGTATATATATATAAATTTATGTATGTGTGTATATATATATATGTATATATATAAACTTAGGTATTTATCTATATACATATATATATATATTAAGTGAAGTACGTGTCTATATATAAAATAAGATATATGGATATATTTACATAAAGTTAGGTATATATATATATATATATATATATATATATATATATATATATATATATATATATATATATACAAAGTTAAGTACGTATATATATAAAATTATAAATGTGTATACATAGAGAGTTAGGTATGTGTATACATGTAAAGTTAGGTATGTTTATAAAAAAATATATATAAAATTATGTATGTGTGTATATATATATATATAAAGTCTATTAATATGTATATATAAAGTTAGGTATGATTATATATATATATATATATAAATTTAAATAAGTATATATACAGTTTGGTATGTGTATATATATAAAGTTATATATATATATATATATATATATATATATATATATATATAAAGTTAGATCGGTAAATATATATACAGTTATGTACTTGTATATATATATATATATATATATAAAGTAAGCTACACACACACACATATATATATATATATATATATGAAGTTAAGTAAGTATATCTCTATAAAGTTAACGAATATTAGTACACCACATTATATATATATATATATATATATATATATATATATATATATATATACACGGTCATGCTGTCAAAGTTGAACAAGCCAAAATCACCAAATACATCCACAACAAAGCGAAGACTACTAGAAACCGCACTTATCACAGCCTCTAACACCATCAGACAACGTAATGGCTTCTATAATCTAGCCCCCTTAATAAGCAAAAATATCCTCACTGAACAAAAACTTAACCTAGATCATGGCTAACCTCTATTATTCTCTTTGTTTTCTGTTATACTCACATACTAGTCTCCGCATACACACTCACACCCCCACACACATTTTCACCTACCACGAATCCAAACCTAACTTACTCATTCCACATATTCTTGACATAGCCAGTTGGTCAAAACCTACTACTCTCCAAAAATTTCACACCTAACTATAACAAAATCTCCCCGCTATCCCCCTCACCCATTTTACCCTTCCGACTACTTCTCTCACACTCTTACCCACCTACCCCTCCCACTTTCAAACCACCTTTTTTTTCAAATCTTTTCTAAAACCATAACATTACCCACACACCCAAATCACAGAGCCTCTCCCCTCCCCATTTCTTTCCCCCACCCCTCCACTTCTTCACTCACAGCCATCCACATTATTTCCCTTCACCCCCACCCCTCCACTTTTTCATTCAGAACCATCTTAATTTATTTCATTCCATGCTACTGACTTCACTAAGTCCGGGCAGTGGCTACTACTTATTCTCATTAACCCATCATGTCAACCCAATATTTTCACGTAATTGCGTGACATTTTTCTTAAAATTATCATCCTGAGGAAGTCTTACAAATAAAGACGAAACGTTGATGAATATATAAAAAAACATCCTTTTTGGTTTTTCCTTTTTCATATCCCATTACGTCGGATTACCTTCATCCTTCCTTTCTCATATATATATATATAAGCTCTTTTAAGAAATTAAAGTTGAGCACTCTCGGGGAAGTTAAAAATAGACTGTCAAAAAGCTCTAATGCAAAGTTCCGAATACGTTCGTCGAACACTCTCGACTAGTCTTCTATCTGTGCCCGCTTCTAGGTACATATAGGCCTTAATTTCCCTAAATTACGTGACAGTTTCTGTGGGCCGAGTGGATATGGCTGACTCTGTGTACCGGGTTCGCGCCTCTCGACCGTCTGAAATTGTTACTCCCCTGCACTGATGAGAGCAATAAGCTTGAAACGCTAGCGTCTGTAGGTATAAATAATTTAATATTTATTTATAAATATTATATATATATATATATATATATATATATATATATTTCAAAGTACAAGATTTCAGTATACTGGCATTTTTCATGGAATATATATATATATATATATATATATATATATATATATATATATATATATATATATATATATATATATATATATGCACGTAAAGATTAGAGCCGGCGAAAAGATTGCTCTAAAATGCGATTAAGAGATTTGTATAAGCGATAAAATTGTTTTTTATTTAAAAATTATGACATTCCGAACGTTTCGGAATTAAACTCAATTTAGTATGACGTATTTATTGGAACGAAAACAAAAGTATATCTCATTCCGCGTTTTAGCTAACAACCACGTTCCGATTAATGACGCCGCCATTTTTAGATAACGCCGATATTTACTCATTTAAAAAGTTTTTTGTGTGTTTTTCTCAAATTTCGTGCGTAATACTAAAAATACTAAATAGATGTTAACTCTCTCTCTCTCTCTCTCTCTCTCTCATATATATATATATATATATATATATATATATATATATATATATATGTATATATGTATATATGTATATATGTATATATGTATATATATGTATATATATATGTTTATATGTATATATGTATATATATGTATATGTATATATATGTATATATCTCTCTCTCTATATATATATGTATATATATATATATATATGTATATATATATATGTAGTATGTGTGTGTGTATTCAGGCAGCATTTTTACTTTATGCACGCATTGTTAAAATAACAGAATTCGTCTGTTTAATAATACCTTTTTTATTTTTTCAATTTTTCTTATGGTCTTTTCTGTATTAAAATTAAAAAAAATGGTTTTACAACTACTACCCTATCCACCCGCCTCAACATGCATCTTGTAAACTCTAGCTCAATTTACCAACATCTACAAAAACTTAACTGTCCTCTCTCTGATTCAAGACAAATTCTAGTTAATAACACTAAAATTATACATTCCGAAACTAATTTAAAAAAAAAAGACTGGAAGCTATCTACATAAAAACACAACCTACAATTAATAACATCACGTATGAAACCAGTGGCAACATTTTAAAATGCTTAATGTAATGCGATTTTATCGTGTGATGCCACTCCGGCGTCGCTGAATCTAAAATGTAAACGTCTCTCCAGGAACAATGCGATAACGTTATTTGCGCGTTTCTCCGCCGTATTTAAAAAAATTCTCTTCTGTCCCCAGTTTGCTTTTGACAATTCAAAAACGTTCGCGAAACCTGTGGAACCTATGGAACATTTATTATTTTTTATTATTTGCCTCTTTGCACAAGAAGAAAGGAGATCGAGAAGAAAAGAAGGAGATAGGGTTAGGGTTAGGGTTAGGGTGAGGGTTAGGGTTAGGGTTAGGGTGAGGGTGAGGGTTAGGGTTAGGGTTAGGGATAGGGTCAGGTTCAGGGTCGGGCTCAGAGTTAGAGTCAGGGTGAGGATTAGGGTCAGGGTTAGAGGTAGGTTTATGATCCCAGGGTCAGAGTTAGGGTCAGGGTTAGGGTTAGGGTCAAAGTCAGGGTAACGGTCAGGGTCAGGCTTAGAGTTAGGGTCAGGGTTAGGGTTAGGGTCAAGGTAATGGTTAGGGTTAGTTTGGGTCCTAAAAAAAGAAAGAGTGTGGTTTAGAGTTAGGGTTAGGGTCAAAATCAGGATAAGGGTGAGAGTCAGTCTTAGGGTTAGGATTAAAGTCAGGGTAAGAGTCAGAGTCAGTTTTAGGGTTAGGGTCAGAATTAGGGTCAGGGTTAGGGTTAGGGTTAGCTCGAGTCTTAAAAAAAGAAAGAGTGTGGTTTAGGGTTAGAGTTAGGGTGAGGGGTTAGGGTCAAGGTTAGGGTCAAGGTTAAGGTAAGAGTGTGGTTTAGGGTTAGAGTTAGGGTTAGGGTCAAGGTTAAGGTAAGGGTGTGGTTTAGGGTTAGAGTTAGGGTCAACGTTAGGGTTAGCTTGGGTCCTAAAAAAAAGAAAGACTGTTGTTTATGGTTGGGGTTAGGGTCAAAGTAAGAGTTAAGGTTAGAGTTAAGGTTAGAGTTAAGGTTAGGGTCAGCATTAGTGTCAGAGTCATGATTAATAGTGGTGTTAGCTTGGGTCCTAAAAGAAAAGAAAGAGTTGGGGGTTAAGGGTTAGGGTTAGGGTCAGGTTAGTGTTAGGGTAAGTGTCAGGGTTATCTTGGATTCTAAAATAAAAGAAAGAGTGGGTTTGGTGGGAGATAAAATGATTTACTTTTCAAATACTTAGAATATTTTTTATCTTATTTATTGGTAAACAATGCTCATCGCCTCTAAAATGGTTTAATGGAAAGATATGCGCGACCAACTTTTTATTGGGACGGGCAATGAAAGTGGAATGTGTGGTGGTGGGAGTGGGGGAGATAACATATAAGGAAGAATGAGTGGAAGTTTCATTTTTGACGGGAAAAATTAATTTAATTTTATTTATTTAAATCATATTATGTTTTCTGTATTAATAAAGACGGTTATCTCCCCTTGTCTTCCTAGAACAAGTTTGTTCAGGTCTCCTAATTTCACTTTGACAATATAGATCGCCCCCTAAACCCACCTATCGGGACGGCCGGGGGAGATCAGTTAAGAAATAAATGACAATGAGAATCATTATGATTGAATCAGTTTCACGTAAATCTGTTTATAGAAATCATCAACCTAGTTTCTAATTAGGGTTAGGGTTAGTTTCTAATTGTGATGTAATGTTAGGGTTAGAGTTAGAATTGGTGTTTAATGTTAGGTTTAGAGTTAGGGGTAGGTTTAGTTTCTAATTCAGGTTAATGGTTAGGGTTACGGTTAAGGTTAGTTTCTAATTGGGGTTTAAGATTAGGTTTAGGGTTAGGGTTAGTTTCTAATTGGGGTTTATGGTTAGGGTTAGGGTTAAGATTAGTTTCTAATTGGGTTTAAGATTAGGGTTAGGGTTAAGGTTAGTTTCTAATTGGGGTTTAGGGTTAGGTTTAGGTTTAGAGTTAGGGTTAGTTTCTAATTAAGGTTCATGGTTAGGGTTAGGGTTAAGGTTAGTTTCTAATTGAGGTTTAGGTTTAGGGTTAGGGTTAGTTTCTGAGTGGGGTTTAGGGTTAGGGTTAGTTTCTAATTGGGGTTAAGGATTAGGGTTGGGGTTAGGGTTAGGTTTAGTTTCTAATTGGGGATTATGTTTAGGGTTACTGTTAATGTTAGTTTCTAATTGGGGTTTATGGTTAGGGTTAGGGTTAGGATTATTTTCTAATTGGGGTTCATGGTTAGGGTTACAGTTAAGATTAGTTTCTAATTGGGGTTTAGGATTAGGGTTAGGGTTAGGGTTAGTTTCTAATTGGGGTTTATAAGTAATATCTGAAGAAGCTTGCATGGAACTAAACGCAATATATATTTTTATATCTATATAACCCAAACCTTAACCCTAAGCGCAATATATATGTTTATATCAATATAACCCTAACCCTTACCCTAAACGCAGTATATATTTTTATATCAATATAAAAAAATTATCTAAAAAAAATCCCCAAAACCTTGACATTTTTATATTTCAAGAAAAAATGTTTGTTGTTATTTGTTCTCTATTTTCATGGAAACAGGAATATAAGTAAATGCGATCGAAGTACAAATACTTTGCGGTATTTCTTGATGAGAAAAAAGAGGCGAGGTTAAATATCTGACGCTATTTGAATAATAAAATGATTTATTTAATTTTAAAAATTTTTTATTCTTGATACCTAGATATAGTTAAAAATCTTATTTATTGGAAAACGATGTAAATCACCTTTAAAATGTTTTGTCATCCTTTAGGTTAATCTTAACCTCTAACCTCTAACCCTAACCTCTAACCCTAACCTCTAACCTTTAACCCTAACCTCTAACCTCTAACCCTAACCTCTAACCCTAACTTCTAACCCTAATCCCTAACCTCTAACTCTAACCTCTAAACTTTAACCCTAACCTCTAACCCTAACTTCTAACCCTACTCCCTAACCTCTAACCTCTAACCCTAACCTCTAACCCTAACTTCTAACCCTAATCCCTAACCTCTAACCCTAACCTCTAACCTCTAACCCTAACCTCTAACCCTAACTTCTAACCCTACTCCCTAATCTCTAACCTCTAACCCTAACCTCTAACCCTAACTTCTAACCCTTATCCCTAACCTTTAATCCTAATCCCTAACCCTAACTACTAACCCTAATCCCTAACCTCTAACCCTAACCCTAACCTCTAACCCTATATGCAATATTGGTATTAAAAAAAAAATTGCACAAAAACTTTTTTATGTACTCACCTGTTAGGATAAAAAAGACAGTAAACCAAAATGTACGGAAATTCATCCAGTATGTTTTGTTTGAAAAAAAAATGAATTTAAGTTTTATCGGTAAACACTTTCTGGTCGCCATTTTCAACATTATTACATTCAAGGGAGACGATTTAAACTTTAATTAAAGTAAATTGTTTTTTTTTCTTTTTTTTCTAAAACACCAAATTATTTGAATTAATATTTGAATCATCTCCTTTGAGCTTAACAGAACACGTTTGTACCACTTTATACTCCCATTACAAAAATTACAATCAAGATATAACGATACTAAACCTTATGTCCAGAATCCTTATTCCAATATTTGATCAAAATATAGTACATGATTTTGATTCATGAAAATGTTTAAAAGTAATGGCTTAAGCTTAAGTGGCCTTAAGAAGACACTGACTATAGATATAATTTAATGCAAATCTGAAATATTAGAATTTTGAAATGAGAGGCTGTGCCCATATTATGCCCCCTAAAAACCCCCTAAAATACTCCAAAGAAACTGAAATATGGGGAATATTTATTAATTTATGTCTTATACCTAGTGTTAAATTTTCACAACAATCGTAATTATCTGAATTTTCACGAAGAGCTCTACTTCCTTTTTCATGAAATAGCCCACATTACGACCCATTACGCCCAGTAGCTGTACACATACACATATAAACATATACATACTTAACCTTATATATATATATATATATATATATATATATATATATATATATATATATATATATATATATATATATATATATATATATATGTGTGTGTTCCATAGGTTTCACAGGTCTTACGAACGTTTTCGATTCTTCGTCGAATCATCCTCAGGTGTCAAAAGCTTTGTATATATATATATATATATATATATATATATATATATATATATATATATATATATATATATTTGAAGTCTTTAGTCAAGTATTGATTTACTCTCTCCAGGAGTTAGACACAAGGCCAGTTTTTATCTTACTCCCACAAGTAAGATGTGACCCAAGGTCGGGTCAGGAAAGTGGGGTTTAAAAATTGCCTGGGCAGCCCCGTCGGCATTCCCCAACAGGGGCGCCTCAGGCAGTAAGCAATAAACTTACTCCTCCCCAAAGAGGGGAGGCGAAGCCTGGGAGGGTGGACCTCCTAGAACTGCACAGGACCAGACCACCCCCAATAGACCGACGGATATCAAGCTCCGAAGACCAAGACAATACCAGTCTATGGGGTGCAGTATCCATCGGAACAGATACTACACTTTGATCTTAGCCAAAAAGCCAAGTCTTTAATCAGTAATCAAGGTTATATCTGCCTATTCTTTTACGGCTATTTAACACACAAAAAAATTCCCTCGTTCTCTCTCTCTCTTTATCTCTCTCTCTCTCTCTCTCTCTCTCTCTCTCTCTCTCTCTCTCTCTCTATATATATATATATATATATATATATATATATATATATATATATTTACATATATGTATATATATACATATGTATATATATTGAATATTAAGTTTCATTTTGCTTTGAAAATCGATCTTAACTATATAAAAAGAATAGTTTGTACATTATCACACACACACGCACATATACTTATAAATCTATATATCGATATATATATATATATATATACATATAAATATATATATATATATATATATATATATATATATATATATATATATATTAGTAGTAAGTTTTTGAAAGCCTGTGGGCAATGCAAATTCCGGATAAGATGCAAGTTGTAAGGAACAAAAACAATAAATTGAATGCGAAATAGGACTTACTATCTATTTTTCCTAAAATCTTACATAACAGCAAGAGTGTTTTTAGCTGTTTGTGTGATGTCCGGTTGATTAAAAATCATTATTTAATATTTCGGGAAAAGAGACTTCCCTTTGTCAAAAATAATTAAACCAGATTAAAAATTTCTCCGACTGTGTAGAGAATCTTACAAAACAAAATGGCTGCCAGATGTAGAACCGCAGCGAAAACAGTCTCGCACGGAATGTAAATTAAGTTTTATTTTAAGGTTATCTTACATATATGATTTGGTGTTCAAAAATATTTGTGTAATGTTGGTTAAGTGTATGGTGCTCGATAAACTGTTAGTTTTAATAATAATAATATATATATATATATATATATATATATATATATATATATATATATATCTTTATAATTAAAAAAAAATTTTTTTAATTTTTTATTAAATTTATATTTGATTATTTACTTTTATTTCATTGTTTTTTATCTTCATATTTTTATTTTTTTATCTTTCTTTCGTATTTTAAGAATTTTAATATAAAGTAAAGTAATTAATCTCTCATTTTAAATATTCTAGATTTATTAAATTTATTGATTATCATCTATTTAAGAAGTGTTATTAATTGTGAGTTTCGTCAAATTAGTTTATCGAATTAACTTGATATATTTACTATTAGATAAAGGGGAATATCTCTATTATGCGACGTAATTTATTTTATGGATTCATTAGGTGGAAATCTGTATAACAATATTAGTATATATATATATATATATATATATATATATATATATATATATATATATATATATATATATATATAAAACAAATATACACATACATGCATACACCTATAATATATATACATATATATATATATATATATATATATATATACATACATACATATATAAGTATACATACATATACACACATATACATGTGCACATATGTATGTATTATTGCTTGTTTAATTGTTAATTTATATATTATTCATTTTCATCTTGTTTACATATTTTTTTATCATTATTATTATTTTTTATATATATATATATTTTTATATTAATATATAATTTATTCATTCATTATTTATTTATTCATTTATTATTATTATTTTATTTATTTTGTTTTTTAAAAAATTTTTATTTATTTATTTTATTATTTATTTTATTAATATTTGCAAGTTATTTGTATAAATGTTATATGTGTTTGGATTAATTAATTAACAATGCTAGGTTATGGGGTGACTTATTTTGGTGGGTTAGAGGAGTATGTTGAATATGGTTTTTGGTTTGTGGTTGAAAGTGTGTTAGGATGGAAGTTCATATGGGGAGGGGCCTATTTGATTGTTTGGGTGTATGATGATTTAATATAGGAGGTAAGTAATGAGTGAAGTGGTTGAAACGGAGTATGATGAGTGTTAGATATGAGGGTTGGTCGGTAGATATTATAGAATTAACGGTGAGTGGAGCTCGTGACGGTGATTGAGTGAGGGGTTTAATCTGGAGATGAGGATTGATTCTGTGATTCAAAGGTCACCAATGTTTCTGACAGACGCTAAGATGGAGACATGAATATCACGCTTGAGCAAATCTCTGTGTGTTTGTGGAAAGAGGATATACGGGTATTCAAGTGCTCCTTTATGCGCAAGTGTAGCGGTCTTATACATATATATATATATATATATATATATATATATATATATATATATATATATATAGTAGAGAATGGTAGTTTGCTTGAAGCATTGCTGGGTATAGTAGTAGTATGCTGTTAAAAGCTGTGGGCAGTGCAAATTTTTAGGAAAAATAAATAGTAAGTCATATTTCGTATTCGATTTATTGTTTTTGTTCCTTACAACTTGCATCTTACCCAGAATTTGCATTGCCCACAGCCTTTCAAAAACTTACTACAAATATATATATATATATATATATATATATATATATATATATATATATATATATATATATATATATATAGAGAGAGAGAGAGAGAGAGAGAGAGAGAGAGAGATAGATAGATAGATAGATAGATAGATAGATAGATAGATAGATAGATAGATAGATAGATAGATTTCCATAAAACTGGGGGTTCCCCTCGCGAAGAATGGAATTCCCCTCCAAACAAAAGACGAAATAGAAACACCGTTATTTATTTCAAATGAAAAGGACATCACAAATTCGTTTGCGTCACGAATGCCGTGGAAACGCGAAGATAAGTAAATACGATCGAAGTCGTAAGGACAAAGAACTTACCGTTTGTGTCGATAAGAAAAGAAGGCAAAGAAAATCCGTGACGCCATTTTTCAAATACCGAATGGCAGTTTCACTTCTTTTTACTGGAAAAATGATTTATTTTATTTAAATGACGTTTCTGTAAAATGATTTTTGTCGAATACCTAGAAATATTTCTCATCTTATGTATTGAAAAATAATGTCAATCGCCTCTTTAATGTTTTAACGGATAGCTATGCTCGACCAACTTTTTATTGGGACGGGCAATGAAAGTGAAAGTAATTTGGTTTTTAATAAAAAAAAAAAAATGAATAACCCTGACTGATTGGAAATAAATCACCAATAAATCGATACAACTCATGATTACAGCGGAAGTGATCGCTTGATGCCACATACCGGTTTGTTATACTTTAATAATCAAATAACCACATGTTAAAAAAATAATAACAGCCTCTCGACACAGTTTAACAACACTGAGCCGACTTTCAAATACATTAATTAAAATATAAAGTGACTCTATTTTAACAGAAAACAAGCTCCCAAATACAAAATAACACCGTCTTTGCTTATTTTTATTTCATCTACAAAACTTGGTTAAACAGAAACCGATAATTATACTTAAATCATTACATAACCACATATTTTATATAAAAATAATAACAGCCTCTAAACATATTGTAACAAACATTAGGCCCCTACCCTTTGTCTCAACAAACATATGACTGTTTAATTTCTAGCACATTAATATCCCGCACATGGATGGCCTTATTTCTGTTTTCTTTTCTTTTCTTGGATCATTCCCGATGAAGAACACATAACGTTTGAAATACTGAGTTGTGTTTTAAATATTTTTTCTTTATAATTTTAATGAAGAAAACATATTGAAAACACAACTTCGTTTTATGCCTCAATAACACCCTATCATTATCAATATATATATATATATATATATATATATATATATATATATATATATATATATATATATATATATATATATATAGGCAAACATTATTAAATAACACGGAGTGGTTTTGTTTGATGCGACTTTTTTTTATTAATTTGTAAAGACACTAAAACTAATACCGCCTGAAGATGATTTGACGATTCAAATCGAAAGTACTTGCAAAAAAGAAAAAAGAATGGAACAAGAAACCCATGGATCATATTTACATCAATTTGACCGGAAAATTGAAAAAATAAAAAAAAGTCACATCAAACAAAACCAATTAGTTTTTTTTATTATATATGTACGTATACGTTTCGTCCTTTAATCGGGACTCGTCAGCATAGAGATATGACTATTCACTATAATTCAAGTATAATTTTTAATTTATACAAACATTATTGGTTACATATGTGCATACATGTTTCGGTTGCACTCTTCGCAGAAAGTCAACCTCATTAGACCAAGGATTCAGAGAAATGAATCCTTGGTCTGGTGAGGTTGACTTTCTGCGAAGTTTGCAACCGAAACATGTATGCACATATGTGTGTGTGTGTGTGAGAGAGAGAGAGAGAGAGAGAGAGAGAGAGAGAGAGGGGGGGGCGCCGACTATTAGCTCGACGGTTGAGTTTCAATCCCTGCTTGAGGCACTAACTGGTCTAGCCGCGCTGAAGAGCTGTGATACAGTGAAACAGTCTGTATGTGGATAACTATATACAGCTCCTTTCCTGGGTAAGGCTTATTTGTAAGGATATCGCCAACTGCCATTAGCTTTAAGGCATAGCTAATTGGGTAAAACTAATTCGAGCTCCCGGCACTTGACAATGTTTACATTGAGATATCTCTTACATTCAGTCAGTGTCGTATGATAGCGCAGGGGTAGGAGCGCCGACTATCAGCTCGACGGTTGAGTGTCAATCGCGGCTTGAGGCACTAACTGGTCTAGCCGCACCGAAGAACTGGGATACAGCGAAACAGTCTGTATATATATAACTATATATATGTATAACTATATATATATATATATATATATATATATATATATATATATATATATATATATATATATATATATATATATATATATATATATATATATATAGTACTGTTATCTAGGAGGGGAAAATGTTATATATTTTTGGGAATATTTTTTTTAATTCAATCATTGTGAAGAGCACATATTAGTAAATGGTGGGGTAGTTAGATTGGAGATGTGGGTGGACTAATAATATCGATATATGTTAATGAAACAACAACCCCACCATGAAAAGAGTCAATAATGGCACCTGAAGAAACCAAATATTTGAAATAAATAACGGTGTTTCTATTTCGTCTTTTGTTTGGAGGGGAATTCCCTTCTTCGCTAGTTGGGAGGGGAACTCCCAACTTTATGCGTTTGAGATGAGAAAGTTCCCGACGAAAACGAAAAGAATTACAGGAAAATAAAAAATGGTTTCAGGGATTTTTAAGATTGATTTTTTTAATAGTGAAATAAAGATATTTATTGCGTTTAGCTCTACGCCAGCTCCGTCGGATATGAACATTTCGATTTTCACAATTAGAAGTTATATCTCTATGCTGACGAGACTCGATTAAAGAACAAAAGGAAACAAATATTATATATATATATATATACATACATATATATATATATACATATATATGTGTGTGTGTGTATATATATGTATATATATACATATATATATATGTATATATGTATATATATACATACATATATATATATATATGTGTATATATATACATATATACATATATATATATATATACATATATATATGTATATACATACATATATATATATATGTATATATATACATATATACATATATATATGTATATATATACATATATACATATATATATGTATATATACATATATACACACACACACACACACACACATATATATATATATATATATAAACTTTTGAAATTATTTTTGTCTTCCATTCAAAATCCGGTTTAACTACGGCCCCTCTTCTTTTCAAATAATATATACACTCAATGACCTAAATCTTCACCTATGGCCAACCCCTACCCGCATCGGATCTAGTACCTGTCAACAATACCCTTATCACTAGACCCCTTCCCCCTCCCTTTTCCCTTCCAACAGCAGCCATGGCTCTTTAAACTAACCCTCCCACCTTTTTCCCTCATGTTTTACCCTCCCTTCTTTCCAACTAATTTGGCCTCGTTTTTAACTTAAGGACTCTTTCTTAGAATCGCTTAAGTCATTTGTATACGACTCAAATTCGGCCCAGGAAGTATTTATAAAATGGCCCGATTTCTCATATTAATTCCGTCTACGATTTGAACTCAACATCTGACTATTGAAGTTACTTCATTTTTAGACGCTTTTTCCATGCTGCCTCTACGAAAAACTTTTATTCCTCCATCTAAATCTCCTTTCATTGGACACCTTATCAACGGACAATTACCAACTGGACAAAACCCATATCTTTTTATACACGAACTTTTTTTTCACTCTCCATTTCTTAATAGTATTTTTTCAAATGTTTGAATTTTGACTTTTCCACTGCCAACTTATCTATCTGTATAATTCCTCTGATGATAAGATTTCGATCTTTGAAAAGCCTTGGTTTAAGGAAAGAATAATAAACATAATTTTATTACAGAATATACCTTGCATTGAACAATCGAAGTTTGAAATAAATCTGGACATTCGTACATGTTTATCACTCTTCTTTATATATATATATATATATATATATATATATATATATATATATATATATATATATATATATAAACCAGTTAGTAAATAAAGAGGAATTTTAACTGTAAATAGCAGAATTACTACTATTCACCAAGTAGATAAGAGTGATCTACGAAACGTCGGACCATGCATATAGCTATTTGTACTGCTTGTTATTAAAGCTCCTCGAAAAGTGCCCAGCCTCCGTGGGAGGGGGCTGATAAACAATAATATTTTTTTATAAATATTAAATATTTAAAATATACCTAGAGACATCGATGTTTCATGCTAACGCAATCTTCAGTCTAGGAACTAATTCTCAACGGTCGGCGGGCGCGAACCCCGAACACAAATCGCCACTGATTCGCAATATATATATATATATATATATATATATATATATATATATATATATATATATATATATATATATATATATATATATCTATAGTAATCTAGGTTTAGTTTTGTATCTACAAGGTAAAAAATACGGAGAATCTCTACTGTGTTTATATAATAGTGCTCAATAATAAACAGAGCTATTTATTTATAATAAAAACAAATAAAAAGCTACGTATCCAGAGAAATGTTTCGATCGTAGCTTTAATAAACAACAATCTTATCAGGCCGAAAAAATGTTCATTCTCTATGCTTTACAAGAAGCAAAAAATTACAAGAAGCAAAAAATTACAAGAAACAAAAAATTACAAGAAGCAAAAAATTACAAGAAGCAAAAAATTACAAGAAGCAAAAAATTACAATCCGTAAAAGTCACGTGACCAGGTACATCTATATACCGCCTGAATGTTTTGTCTAAACCGACTTTAATACTTGATATGACAGAGAATGCTGCTTTTCTTCTATTGAGACACAAGCGACTATGATACATCTTTTACTGGGACCCATGGCGAACCCCTAATCCTAACCCTAACTCGTGGCCCACACGACTTGGCGCTGGTGTTAAAAACTTCTCGAAAGGCGGATAAAAATTATGGCTGATTATGCTTATCCAGCGCTGCTATGAATTTTTTTCATGACTTTGAAAAATAACCTTTTTCGTACCTGTTGATCGTATTTGGTGACTTTGAATAAAATTCTTTTGCTTTCGTTTTACCGTGTTAACAACATTTTTCCCCATTATTTTCTAATAAGAAATGCGTTTTTCTATTTTCTTTTGTTCATCGTCAATCTCAAGCGACGTCGGAAAGAGTCCTGCTAGCATATATACGAGGATAAGAAATATATTTTAAAAAATGTTTATTTAGTAATGCCTTTGAGTATGGTGAGATAGTTTTAGTTACAAACTTACAGGCACCTAACCCTATCTCTAACCCAACCCTAACCTAACACTAACTCTAACCTAACACTAACCCTAACCCTATCCCTAACCCAACCCTAACCTAACCCTAACTCTAACCTAACACTAACTCTAACCCTAACCCTAAACATGGCTTCTGGCAGTCTGTTCCACGGTGCAGTGACCCGAACCGGAACAGACGCCGTCCAACAAAATGTATATCTTGATAATTGTTACACCGGCCATTCTTACACAGGAGAAACAACACCGGTTGTCACTATAAATAGTGCGAGTCACCAGAGACACAGAGAAGACAAAGCACAGTCTTGTAACTGTCTAGCCAAGTGCTAGTCACTTTCTTACTTTGTTAATACACTTGTTAAACCAACCCTCGACTTGACTTCCTTTATTTATTATTTACTGTTGGACAACTTCACAAAAATAATGATAGGGTATTTTTCGAAGCATAAAACGATGTTGTGTTTTAAATATTTTATTGTTATTGTGATTCGGTATTTCAAACGTTCTGCGTTCTTTATCGGGGATGATCAAAGAAAAAAACCGGAAATAAGGCCATCCATGTGCGGGATATTAATATGCTAGAAATTAGACAGTCATATGTTTGTTGAGGCAAAGGATGGGGGCGTAAGTGTTGTTACAATATGTTTATAGGCTGTTATTATTTTTATATAAAAAATATGTGGTTATGTAATAATTTAAGTATAATTATCGGTTTCTGTTATGGTTATGAGTTGTCTCCTGTTTAACCAAGTTTTGTAGATAAAATAAAAATAAGCAAAGACGGTGTTATTTTGTATTTGGGAGCTTGTCTTCTGTTAAAAGAGAGTCACTTTGTATTTTAATTAATGTATTTGAAAGTCGGCTCAGTGTTGTTAAACTGTGTCGAGAGGCTGTTATTATTTTTTTAATATGTGGTTATTTGATTATTAAAGTATAACAAACCGGTATGTGGCATCAAGCGATCACTTCCGCTGTAATCATGAGTTGTATCGATTTATTGGTGATTTATTTCCAATCAATCAGGGTTATTCATTATTTATTTTTTATTAAAAACCAAATTACTTTCACTTTCATTGCCCGTCCCAATAAAAAGTTGGTCGAGCATAGCTATCCGTTAAACCATTTAAGAGGCGATTGACATTATTTTTCAATACATAAGTTGAGAAATATTTCTAGGTATTCGACAAAAATCATTTTACTGAAACGTCATTTAAATAAAATAAATCATTTTTCCAGTAAAAAGAAGTGAAACTGCCATTCGGTATTTGAAAAATGGCGTCACGGATTTTCTTTGCCTTCTTTTCTTATCGACACAAACGGTAAGTTCTTTGTCCTTACGACTTCGATCGTATTTACTTATCTTCGCGTTTCCACGGCATTCGTGACGCAAACGAATTTGTGATGTCCTTTTCATTTGAAATAAATAACGGTGTTTCTATTTCGTCTATTGTTTGGAGGGGAATTCCCTTCTTCTTCTGCGCGAGTTTAGAGGGGAACCCCCATTTGGTATATATATATATATATATATATATATATATATATATATATATATATATATATATATATATATATATATATATATATATATTAGGTACGTGCAAAAATGGCCGCCTCTTATACGGACTATGCTTATTAAGAAGCGCTTATCATTGATTATTTAATTAGTTTCCGTGTAAACTTTGATTGTGTTTGAAAGATAAAAGCCTAAACTTTATCTCTAAACGAAAAAAAAAAAACTGCATATTTACGTGTGAAAAATAAATTATAATGAAATATGTAATCACGGCAGCTAAAAAACTAAAAAATTCAGTGAAATTTTAACTTTGAACAAATTACTTGTAAAAATCCATTGAGAGATAAATACAAGTTTTGGGGAACTATTTCAAAGATAATTATTAAATTAAAGTCATAAGATACTGAATTTTAAAAAAAATCCCGCGTTTTACTAAAAATTAGCTAAATTATCCCCCCCCCCCCCCAAGGCATAAATTCGTAAAATCCGGCATCACTTACCCGGTAAAGGACTTTGTTTACCAATTGACTATCGCCATGCAAAATATATGGAAGACAAGAATGTCATAATTTATCATTTTTAACTTTATATATAAAAATGGTTTTGTAATAGTTTATAGAAGTTGAAAAAATATTATCCATTAATTTCTTTATTCTTTTTAAGGTTATAAACAAATTTAAGTACCCTTAATTTTGTTATAATAAAAAAGGAAATGCTTATTTAATTAAAATATTTGTTAATGTACGCAATTAAGATCTTATTTTATTTTTAACTAAAAAGGTTCATATTTAACTTAGTATTAGGTTTTAATTTAGTAATACTCTGAAATTATTGATGACGTCTGGTTACCAATGTTTTTCCTTAGAATTTGAAATAACAATTTTTTAAATGTTAAAATGTTATTTTTACGTTACGAACTGCGTCAATTTTATCACGTTTTGTTACATGATCCAAAACTTATATTAATAAAATATGTAATTACGACGGTCAAAAACCCCAAAAATTCAATGAATTTTGAACTTTGAAAAAATTACTTGTAAAAATCCTTTAAAAGATAAATATAAGTTTTTGGGTACTATTTCAAAGATAATTATTAAATTAAAGTCATAAGACACTGAATTAAAAAAAAAATCCCACGTTTGACTAAAAATTAGCAAAATTAGCCCTTCAAATGTGATAAATGAATAAAAGCCGCCATAACTTCATCGGAAAAGGACGTTGTTTACAAATTGACATCGCCAAGCAAAATATATGGAAGACAAAAAATGTCATAATTTATCATTTTTAACTTTATATATAAAAATGTAATAATAGTTTGTAGAAGTTGAAAATTTATTATCCATTAATTTCTTTATTCTTTTTAAGGTTATAAACAAATTTAAGTACCCTTATTTTGTTATAATAAAAAAGGAAATGCTTATTTAATTATTTGTGAGTGTACGCAATTATTTTTAACTGAAAAGGTTCAGTTTTTAATTTAGTAATACTCTGAAATTATTGATGACG
>OY744542.1:7685679-7688179 GCA_963556195.1 Sepiola atlantica
ATTCAGTCGAAGTTGATGTCGGTCTTTTACGATTAATAACAGTTATGTTTATATTATATTCAAATATCTAGGAAAATTGGGAAACCGTATTTTAAAAATAGATGTTTAAACTTTAAAATGTCTAAATGATGAAGTCATTTAAATGAATTAAAATCTCTTGAAAATTAATTATTGTTTAGAACATTTTTTCTTTACAATTTAATAGATCACAGTTAAAATTAAAGAGAAAATAACGTAAAAAATTGTCAAAACAAAATTATATCGTATTTATTTCTACTTTTTATTTATGAATTCACGGATACTTTACAAAAAAAAAAAACGGTACCAATAATAAAAACAAATAATCTGATGTGTTTTTTTCCGCTTTATATAACACTAGCGGAACCCGTCGCCCGGCGTTGCACGGGAGAAATTAATACCTATTTCATGACGTCGAATAAAAAAAAAACGGCCTATAGTTCTTTCTCCACCCCCACCCCCTATACCTTGTTGGCGAATGTTTTAAATTTAAAAAAAAAGAAAAAAGTGACAGAGTTGAACGGGATCGAACGCTGATAACGTCGATCAGTACACCATCCTTCTTACCCAAAGCTCCACGGATTCGAGTTAAAAATACAAGTGAAAATAGTCTAATAACGCAATGCTTGTGTATTGACATGCGTGTTATGTTAACATTTAGATTCTGCCGACCAAACAATGACACGGTGTAGGTCAGTTTTTTGATGAAGTAAATTCATATGGGCAATTGTTCTATAATATGCGTGTTTAAGGTGTATGTTTTTGAAAATGTAAATGTATCCGCGTCTACCAGTATGTTAGTGCGTAATGAATTAAATAGGAAGTCGATTCGATCAAGAAATGTTATCCGCCATGTTGAATCATTAAATGTTGCAGGAACTGTGTTCGTTAATTTCATTCGCTTAATTCCGGAATGAATTGAAATGTAGAAGGTAGAATTAGATAGAACGTAATCTGATATTCGCGAATAATCATCGGAGTGTAAAGGAGCGGTTGTTAATTTTTTGCATATTGCTTAATATTATGTAGTAAAATAATGCCAGACAAATACGAAATAACAATGGGTGCTTTATGAAAATTATACTGTGTTTATTAGTTCCCGGTGTCGATGAGTGTAGTCACAGTACAGAATTGTTAGGGAGAAAAGTTTTTACTACCACCTATATGGAGTTGGTATTTCGGAGAGTCGTGGCGGCCGGGCCGAATGTAATATTCAGTGTTAGTTTGGAAAGAAGAATAAGAGATATACTAAAACACGCTCGAGTGAATAAGTGCAATGTAATTGTGAGTTCAGTAGCCCGTGATGCATGTGGTTATTTTCCTATTCTCCGAGAAGGTACAGGGGAAAAAACGTCTCTACTTTATATATTAGATTAAAATTTCAATGGACCTGAATATATTTTGTTCAGATTTGATAAAATAAGGGAGGGGATCACGAAAGATAGTTCCCCTCTTATATTTTACGAATATATAAACAGTAAAAAAAATAAAAACTATAAAAAAAAAATTAAAAAATAAAAATAAAACACTTAATAAATCCCACCCAACAAAATATAACTCTGATAGCGGTGCTTTCTTCAAAAGGGACGCTTCAGCAATGCACCGGCTAACGGTGAATCCAAACGTCATTCCCCCCCCTGTTTTATTTTACATTTTGGGACGCTGATGATTCCTTATGGGCGATAGAAGATTTTAAAATAAATTTAAAAGCCAATCCATCTGGATGAAACCGAGGTACGACTCTGAAATATGTATCGTATAGTTTTTAAATAAATTATTTGTATTTACCTCTCACTTTTTTTTTGCGATCGAGCACTTTGTTTATTTCTTTTCAACAAAAATTGACACACGCTATATATATAAATAGGATTAATCTCTGGCTAATTTACCGGGTTGTTGATTACGGCTATGGAATTTGAGTTTGAAATATGACTGTATATAGTGTTCCGGGGTTCGAGTCCGGCGATCGGTATGACTAATCTTCTCTACACTGATGATTCTCGAAAGGATGAAACGTATATATATATATATATATATATTAGTACTTCATGTATCCACATAAAATATTATAAGGAGATATAATTTTTTATGTATCAGTTTTCAGTATTTACTTCAACAGTGCTCGATACGTAAGTAGAGCTAGGTAGTAAGCAATGAAAATATATATGGCAATCAAGCTACACAGAGGCTCCTGTGAGCCTCTGTGTAGCTTGATTGCCATATATATTTTCATTGCTTACTATATATATATATATATATATATATATATATATATATATATATTTACCTTTCTGGTACCAAAGGTACTAAAGCTTTTTTTTTTAATTTAATTTAATTTAATTTTATTTATTAATTTTTTTAATGCAACCTTAATTCCTATATAATTTTATTTCTAGCTACCATATCGTAGAATGGTTCGTAGGTGTAGTATATATATATATATATATATATATATATATATATATATATATATATATATATA
>OY744542.1:7693179-7695679 GCA_963556195.1 Sepiola atlantica
ATTATTATTATTATTATTATTATTATTATTATTATTATTATTATTATTATTATTATTATTATTATTATTATCAAAAGTATGCTCCCTCTGGTAACATATTTTTGCTAATAGATATGACGAACGAACATATACTAAGAAATCCATGAGGAGGAGGTAAAGCCTAGGATGATGGTCTCATGACAATAGAACATGAAGGAGAGTAGAAAGTGACTAACTTGGGGTTACTTTCGGCAGCCTCATAACTCTCGCTTCCCTTATTTTGTCATTTAGTCCTCACATTCCATGAGCGATGTTTCTGACAAAGGGGGAAGAATTGCTGTTTTCTGGGTCGGAATCTATTCATCTAACACTTATCATTGGCTAGTTTTTTTTTACCTTGAAGTATTATTTTTCTTTTTTAGCTCCTTACACCAATCGGCTTCATGCCTTGTCTCGAGCGATTTCCATAAAAAAAAAGAGACAGAAACTGATTGAAGCTGTTGTGAGCGATTGTTGAACATGAAATTTAACAATGAACGCGTTTGTTCAATTCTTTTAATTCGCGCTTTTATGGTTCGGGTTATGTTTCCGATTTTTTTTTTTTTTTTTAGATAAGTATTGATAATTTGTAGTGTTTCGATTATTCGGACGTCTGTTCTCATCTTGGATGTTATTCTCACAACGTTTCGGCCGACGTACCCTCCAACCATCGTCTTGTAGAGCAATGAACGTAGATCAAATAAAGTAATGACGCAAATGCCTACACATTGAAATATATCAACATTTATGCTTAAAAGACACATAATCATAACGTCACTGTATTATTTGGATTATTCGGACTACTACTTTCATCTTGGAGGTTATTCTCACAACGTTTCGGCCGACGTAACCTCCGATCGTCAGGTGTGTCTCGTTGAACTCGGGAATCTGTACGGAGTTTCGAACGAAACCCTTTCTTTAATCCACGTGGGTAACGTTGTAAAAACATCAACCAAGATGAGGATAGTAGTCCGAATTATCCAAATATTACAAAAGATTCTCTATTTCGACTAGAAGGTTCCTAAGTCTAAAAAGGTGCACCTGAAGAAGGTCAGAGGTTACATCGGCCGAAACGTTGTGAGAATAACAACCAAGATGAGGATAGTAGTCCGAATCATCCAAATATTTTATAAAAGATTCTCTATTTCGACTAGAAGGTTCCTAAGTCTAAAAAGGTGCACCTGAAGAAGGTCGGAGGTTACATCGGCCGAAACGTTGTGAGAATAACAACCAAGATGAGGATAGTAGTCCGAATCATCCAAATATTACAAAATATTAACCCTTTTAACACGGCTGTTGCAAAATTACGACAAGTCTACCACTTTTAATAGCAGACGATACTTCACGCTAAACTGTTTTTATTTGCAATAAAAGACACATCAGAACCGATAGAAGAGTTTGAATTATCGGAGAGTTTGAATTATCTACTATACACCATCCTCTAGTGGCTTCGCTCTCTCTGTACAAAGTTTTTGGCAGTACAACCTGACTTTAGAATACTACACCCTAAAAGTAAATTCTAACGAAATATTTGAAATAACATAGTATTCGAAGGCCAAATAAGATCCCCTCAACACGGCTTTACACTGGCTCATATGAGGAACAGTGCACCTTCTAGTGGTGACATCACTAGGTGATTTTATTTCGGTGTTTCGTTACTCTTTCTCTCTCTCCCTCTCTTCCTCTCTCGCTCTCTCTCTCTGTCTGTCTCTCTCTTTCTCTCTCTCTCTCTTCCTCTCTCTTCCTCTCTCTCCCTCTCTCTTTCTCTCTCTCCCTCTCTTTCTCTCTCCCTCTCCCCCTCTCTCTCCCTCTCTCCCTCTCTCCCTCTCTTTCTCTCTCCGTCTCTCCTTCTCTCTCTCTCCCCCCCCCCGCTCTCTCTTTATCTCCCCCTCACACACACACACACACACACACACACACACACACACACACACACACACACACACACACACACACATATATGTTTAAGCAAACATTGTTAAAATTAACAGAATTCTACTGTTTAATTATACTTTTTTCGGTGCTTGTACAGAGAAGCGTCCGTATAAAATTATCAATACCACAAAAAAGCAGTATTATATACTTACACAGCAGATTTAAACTAGTAAACCCTGACTAAATGTTCAAAATAACATAGTATTCGAAGCCCAAATAAGATCCCCTCGACATGACTATACGAGGAATGGTGCAACTTCTCCTAGTGATGTTACCTCAATAACAACACTTAACTGGATACTCCACCAGACTAGATGAATTCTTGTCCTGGAAACCACAAGAAAGATATGATTAATTGGTAAATTAATTTCTTAACTTCTTTACGCACTCAACGTTTGCGAGATAGAGCAGAATCTTGATTGAACACTCGGATATCTATGTATCTCATATAGAAAATCAAGTTTTAGCCCCAGAGAAGGGGCCCCTTGATTTCTGAGAACTTCTGAAGTAAAATGAAAACAAAAACAAATTCAGTAATTGATATATA
>OY744542.1:7700679-7713179 GCA_963556195.1 Sepiola atlantica
ATATATATATATATACTTTCTTGTCACTAAATTAAATGTTTAAATACATTCGTTTTGGGGTGAGATTCATCTTGTTGGTTACATTGTGTTCCGATTGAATGTTTTTGGATTCGTCTTGTTGGGATGACAGAACTTAACAGACTTAAAACGAAGACGACAAATATTGTAAAAACCCTGCGTAGATGGCATAGCAATTAGTTTCATAAAGAAAACATCTGACCAAATTGGCTTTGACAAACCGGATAACAAAGGTTTCATCTGATGAAATATTTCCGGTAAAACAATTTTATTTAGGTCAATGACGATAATACATTTGACCCACAGAAAAATATGGTTTCATTTCTATCAAAACACCATTGAGAACATTTTTAAGTACGTATACACCAAGTTTATTTCATAGAAAAAATGATTTTTCAGGAAGGCGGTAAAATAAAATGATCCATGTTGAACGTTCAAAATATCCTGTTGGCCAACTGTCGGGTAAGGCAATAGCAATTAAACTTTATTCATCAACATAGTCTCTTTCTCGGGTGATACTCTTATTCCGACGCTTCTCAAACAATTTGATTCATTTTTTTGTAGAACGGGTTGCCTTTAGTCTAAATAATACACAGCCGTTTCTGATATCATGATTTAATTAGAGCTAAATCTTTTTATCTGGGGTACTTTTTGGGGTCTGCAAACAGCCAGTAGTCGTTGGGTAACAGATATGGAGAATAGGGTGAGTGCGGAAGCAATTCGAAGTACAACTCCTGTAGTTTTACAATCGTTGCAATCGACGAGAGACACGGTGCAGTGTCCTGGTGAAAGAGTATTTTTTTTCTTATTTGTGGCGTTTTTTTTTGTGATTTCTTCCTTCAAACGCACCAATAATATTATATAATATTTGATATGGATAGTTTTTCCTTTCTCAAGGTAATCGATTAACAAAATACCTTGCGCATCTCAAAATACGGCGGCCAAAACCTTGCCTGCTGATGTTTACGTCTTTGGTCGTTTTGAAGGGCTTTCACCTGCTGCTGTCCACTCAGCTGATTGCTTATTTGACTCCAGAGTAAAGAGGTGGATCCATGTTTCATCTATTGTCACATATTGTCACTAATTTTGTTTGCGTTAAAACAGTTCCAAACAACGCTCTGAATCATCGACTCGTTGTTCTTGTTTTTTTTATTGACTGTGAGCAAACGCAACACCCACTTTGAACACGGCTTTCTCACTGTAAAATGGTGAATACAGTGTCTTCCGACATCTTTATATCCTCTGCTATCTCAAGCAACTTCAATTTATGATTGGCCAAAACGAGTTTGTGGACTTAAAAAACATATATTTTCCGAAATAACTGCCACATTTTCCGACCTGAACATTCAACATAACTTGTGTCTATGCCACTTCTTTCCTGTTCTTTCCGACGGAGAAGAGCCCTAATATCGCTTATCAAGTCATTCCTTTGCTTGAACGGTATTTTTCCCCATCAGAAAACAATTCTTTATCAACACACTAAATTTCGCTTTTTTAATTGTTTGAAAGTTCCACAAGCTTACAGTTCTAGGAAATAACCTACTGGAATATTCGTTTTGGTGATATCCATCTTGTTTTCATATTGTTCGGATATTTTCCTAGTTGAAATTTTTAGCATTCGCCATGTTTAGATGACGCGGAGTTTACGCAGAGAAGACAACCATTTGAGAGACCCCGCGTAGATAGATATGTCAACTAGTTATATATCTGTCACCATTTGAGAGACCCCGCATAGATAGATATGTCAACTAGTTATATATTTGCAACCATTTGAGAGACCTCGCGTAGATAGATATGTCAACTAGTTATATATCTGTAAACATCTAGTCAAATTTGCCTCGATGAAACGGATACAAACGTACATCTCATGAAATATTAGGTCGTTACAAAAATAATGGCTGCCTAAAGCGGTGGGTTTAAAAAAAAGCCATTTTGACACGGAACTTGTAGTTTTTTTCTGGTAAATGTTTACATATACAATAATTAATGTATTCTCGATACTAATTTGTAACTTTTTCAGATAGAGAGTAGTTTTGAAGCATAGAAGACCCTTAATGATGAATATGCCAAAAAATGTCGTTAGCCTTCTTATGTTGCATGAGTTCAAACTTGGGCACGATGCCTATAAAACTTCTGCCAATATCAAGAACACATTAGACGTGGATTCAAAAACGATTGGAGAATACGAAGGTGATTCCAGAAATTCCGTAGTGGAGATGAGAGTCTTGACGATGAAGAAGGTAGAATACGGCCGTGTAATCTGGACAATCAACAATTGCAAGCACTTGTCGAGCAAAATCCACGTCAAAGTGTCAAAGAAATGCCCCAGACACTTTCTGTCATCACTGCAACAGTTTCATGTCATTTACAGAGTATTGGAACGGTGAAAAAATTAGCATGAATAAATGTATGTTTCTGAAATCGGCCATTATTTTTGTAACGACCTAAAACTTGACTTACCTCTGAATCAATGGGAGACCTACTTGTTAGGTTAATGATGAGCGAGAACATCAATGAAAGTGAATAAACTGAATCAATTACATGTTCTTTTCTATCTGTATATTACTTGTTACTTTTTGTTTTTAACACTTCTTAAAGCAAATAAACTGAATGTGTTTTATATCATTTGGATTATTCAGACTACTGTTCTCATCTTGTATATTATTCTTACAACGTTTCGGCCGATGTAACCTCCGGCCTGAAGAAGGTCGGAGGTTACAGCGGCCGAAACGTTGTGATGATAAGACTCAAGATGAGAAATGTAGTCCGAATAACCAAAATTATACAAATTATCAATCCTCATCTTAAAAATTCTGAAATATGACAAACAAATTTATTTGATTAAATGAAATGTCTTTTCGGAAAGCCGTAGAATGAATCGGCCAATGCGAAAAGTGTAAAATGTCCTGTTGGCCAACAACCATTAGGCCTATAAAAAAATGATAAGTGGTGTGACGCAATTCATGAATAAACGAGCTTGGACTAGGCTTTCAAGCATTAGGTTGTGCAACTTATTTAGGAGAAGGAAAACTTACAAAATAGTACCAGCATTAATCTGCTTATCGCGACATTGATGTCACTAGATCCAAGCAATTCATTTTCAAGAGAAGCAAGCTTAGGATTGTCCAACACTTGTTTCATTATAGACTTTCCGAGGAGACACCCTAACAGGGGTTATCCATTGTCTCTCATGACTTAAAAGAAACCTTTCATATTTCATAAAAGGAAATTACTTCCTAAGAAGGCCGTAGAATGAATTGACCGCTACGAAATGTTCAAAATATCCTGTTGACCAACAACCATTGGGGAAATAAAAATATATGAGTAGTGGAGCACATTTACGAATAACCGAGTTTGAACTCTCAAACATATAGTTGGGCAACTAGTCCAGGAGAAGGAACACTTAGAAAATTACAGCAGTCTTTCTCTGCTCATCATAGCATTGATTCGAACAATCTTGTACTCTTGCCTCTAGATTCAAGAAATGCATATTCAGTAGAGATGCAGTTGGATATTCCATAGCCTTGCTACATTATAGACTACCGCGAAGGCATACTTACAGGAGTTGTCCATTGTCTCTCGAGATTTAAAGGCAGACGTCTATATTTCATAGAAAAAAATGCCTACTAAGGAATGCCGTAGAATGAATTGGCGAATGCGAAAAAAATGATAAGTGGTGTGACGCAATTTATGAATAAACGCGCTTAGACTAGGCTTTCAAGCATTAGGTTGTGCAACTAGTATAAGAGAAGTTAAACTTACAAAATAACAGCAGTCTTTCTCTGCTCATCATAACATTGATCCCAACTATCCTGAACTTCTTGCCCTTAGATTCAAGCAATGCAGGTTGAAGAGATATGCAGTTGTTTATTGTGCAACCCTTGCTTCACTAGACACCTTCCGTAGTTACACACATACAGGGGGTAGCCATTGTTTCTTGAGATTTAAAAGAAGCTATTCATATTTCATAGAAGTAAGTATTTATCTACCCCCTCCCCCCATAGAGTAAAATGTGACACAAGGTCGGAAAGTGGGATTAGATAAGTCAGCACCCTAGAGGAAGAGCACTTATGACCTTTAAAAATTGCCTTGGCAGCCCCGTCGGCATTCCCCGGTAGGGACACCTCATGCGATTAGCAATAAACTAACCTTTTCTGAAAGGGTGAGAAGGCAAAGCCTGGGAGGGTGGACCTCCTAGAACTGCACAGGGCAAACCCACAGACCGGCGGAAATCAAGCCCCGAAGGCCAAGACGATACCGGTCTATAGGGTGTAGTATCCATCGGAACAGATACTACACTTTGATCTTGGCCAGAGAAGGCCGTAGATAACTAGACCAATGTTAAACGTGTAAAATATCCTGTTGGTCAACTATCGGGAAAGGCCATAGCAATTTATAAGAGGCGTGAGCTAATTTACGAATAAGAAAATATTATTTTTAACAAAATAACCCCCCCCCCCATGTTTGCGGTTTCAAGTTTACCATTTTCGGAAGTTCATAATGACGTCAGAAATCTGTGTATGTCGACGATCGCTTGAGAATCTTTTCTGATGTAAATTTGCGACCGGAAGTCGAATGACGTCATAATACGACACATGGTCTTAAAATGCCATCGAGCAGACACACACAAAATGAGTATTTGAAAGACTCTGCCTCGATACGTGCTTCAGCTAGTTATAAACATCTGTCGGACGTAACTTCGCATTACGCATTAAATTTGACAACCTAATTATAATTCTTTTAAAGGACCTGTCCTAACATTTAGGGGTTTTTAAACAATATTATTATAAATATTTTTCAATTTTTATTCACACACACACACACACACACATATATATATATATAATATATATATATATATATATATATATATATATATATATATGTACCCTCTTGTTACTAAATTAAGTGTTTAAATACATTCAAATCGGTCGTGATGAAACGGATGCAAATGCTGATCTGATAACATGATCCGGTAAAACATTTTATTTAGGTCAAACAGGGATATATTTTTTCATTTATTTCATTGTTGAAAAATTTGAAATAAATATAAACAAAGTTTACTTCATAGAAGAAAATAACATCTCAAAAAGGGCGTAGAATGAATTGACGCGTAAATATCCTGTTGGCCAACTATTGGATAAGGATACAGTAATGATAAGTGGCGTTGACACATTTACGAACAACGAAACATTATTAATATAAAAAAACAAAAAAAAAAAACGAACACAAAAAATTAATTAAAAAAAACAAAAACAAACGAAAAAACATGCTTATTGGCGGTTTTACATTCGTGCAATTTTTATGTAATGAGGCCATCCATCTTTGTATGTCGACAATCGCTTGAAAACATTTTTAAACATAATATTTTTATTTTCTTCTTTTTTTTACTAATTTGCCAAATGTAAGTTTATATTCCCTACCGGAAGCTGGGTGACGTCATAAGACGTCAGATAGCCTTAAAAATATCAATGGATGACTTACAACGGCTTCCTACGTAAATACCCGTATGTTATCTAAACTTGCATGCTTACAAACAAATATCTATCTATCTATCTATCTATCTATCTATCTATCTATCTATCTATCTATCTATCTATCTATCTCTCTCTCTCTCTCTCTCTCTATATATATATATATATATATATATATGGAAAATGAAAGAAGAAAACTAACATTATTTATTCATCAACGTTTCGTCTTTATTTCAATATTGTATGTCAATTTTTTCAAACTATCTTGAGAAAGTCTTTAGATAAAGAGAAAACGGTGATGAATATATAAATACTTTTGGTTTTCCTTTTTTTAGTTTCCACCACGTTGCCATAATTTTCATTATATATATATATATATATATATATATATATATATATATATATATATATATATATATATATATCGTAATCAACAGACACACTGTTTGGCTGTATCACAGTTTGTACGTGCGGCTAGTCTAGCTACAATCTCAAATCAGGGATCTGACCTTCAACCATCAAGTTAATAGTCAGCAGCTCTTACCACTAGGCTACGGGAGAAGCGCTCGTCAATGATATCTACAATGTCTAGTTATATAAACATTAACCGCTGCTTTCACCGTGCATCATTTGTTTATTTACAATTACGCTAAGAAGAAGCAGGCGACATCATTTAACGACAGTGCTCGAACTGAGAACGGAGGCTTACATAGCCATCCACGGACAAACTGTTTCACTGTATCACAGCTCTTCATACCCCCCCCACACACACACACACCCACACGCACACACACACACAGAGACACACACACATATATATAAATATAAATATAATTCTTTCTCTCTCTCTCTCTCTATATATATATATATGTGTGTGTGTGTGTGTGTGTGTGTGTGTGTGTGTGTGTGTGTGTGTGTGTGAAAAAGCAAACGGGAAAAACAAATTTAAATACAGAAAAAATCATAAAGAAATGAGAGATGTTACCGGTTTTGTTCGGATCTGTTTACCATTCTGACAGCAGCCATGTCTGCGGTGACTTTACTGTTCACAACGTTGAATGGCTAGTCAACTCCAACACGACTGATGATGAAGGCAGGGTTTTTCACGATGTTCCCCTTTGCCTATGATCTAACACAGATTGTCGACACTCCCACTCGCGTACCCGATGCTGATCGATATTTTGCAAGTCTTCTTGATCTGTTCCTGACAACTTGTCCCGAACACTGAACATCCACTGTTTTGTCTCCGCTGGGATCTTCTAATCACTCAGTTGTCCCAATTAAGCTCAAAACAAAGTGCAATAAGACGTCTGATGTCTATTTCCATCACACAGTGTATCGATACTCGATGGCTTACCGGGACAGCCTCAGATCGTTCATATCAGAAATCCCTCTGCATTCAATTTTTGAAATGAATGTGTCCTATATCGCATCCTATTTAACTGATTGGGTAATCGTTGGTATTGAGAGCGTCATACTCTCAAAGAAATTCTAACAGATACCAAACAGCCAGACTAGAATGTGTTGCCGGCCACTATTGCTCACAGAAATCACTGTTTCAACGAAATAGATGCTCTGAAACCAAAGCCGCTTTCAGGGCTGCCCGCAAACACTGCAAAAGAGAATCCTATGCCCGATCAGCTAATATATATATATATATATGATTTTTTGAAGGCTTACCAAAGCATTCTGTTCAGGAGCCCAATCAACACCACAAAAGACTTTTTCATTCAAAGATGATTTATTTATCATTTTCAAATTAAAAAGGTTTTTTTATCTACACGTGTTTCACTAACAAGCAGGTCCTTGCTTGGCAGATCATTAGGGAAATTAAGTACCTGGAATAATAATTACAACAACCGGCAACACACAATGTGGTGTTGCTTTAATTGAGGTCACTTAAGAAGGGAAGAAAAAAAGAAAAATAGAAAAAGATAAAACGGAAAAAAATATAGAGAATGTCTTAGAAAAATATCTCGCGAGATTTTCACAACATTGTTGCTACTAGGCGAAACAGCAAAAAATTAGTTCCAAACCAGCCTTAATGTTATCATTCATTTGCTTTTGATAGGTTAGGGGAGATAAAGTAGAAGCCCATTCTCATAGGGGAGACGCACCGTAGTCTGGACAAGCGGATTTATGAGCATAAAAGAGCGATTAAAACCAACAATACGCATAACGCCTTATATGCTCACACTATGGAGTATGGGCATTGTTTTGACTTTGATAAATCTACTTTAATCAAGATAATACATAATAAATCAACACGTCGACTAATAGAATCTGCGCTCATAGCCCTTTCCACAAATAAAATTAAACAGAGAATGGGATTCTACTTTATCTCCCCTAACCTATCAAAAGCAATTATTCATGAAAACAAAATATATCTAGACACCGGTTGATTCCCTGAGTTTTGAATTATTCTTCCTTTGCACCCCCTTTCTACTCTTTATTTCTTTTCTTTTCTTTCCCGTTACTATTTTTTTTTGTTGCTATGTATTTATCTTTGACTCTATACATATTTACATATCTTCCCTCTCTACATGAACCCTACCACTATATATATTCCTCATAATTCATAGACTTTCTTGTCTTTTGCCATTTTTTGCATTTTTTTTCGTTCGATCTTGACAAAACCCATATAACATTTGGGCGAAGCGTTGAGCTTTTTAGGTCTTCCGCTTATTCCATTTTAATTTGATATATATATATATATATTAATTTCAAGAAAATAATATATTAAATTATTTTTACCTACATACGCCAGCGTTTCAAGCTTTCGCTTTCATCAGTGTAGAGGATGATAATCTCAGACGGTCGTAAGATGTGTGTGTGTGTATATATATATATATATATATATATATATATATATATATATATATATATATATATATATATATATAAAAATGCATGGATGTATATATAAATGTATAGATGTATATATAAATGTATACATGTATATATAAATGTATATATATATATAAATATATAGATGTATATATAAATGTATAGATGTGTATATTAATGTATATATTTATATTTAAATGTATATATGTATATATAAATGTATAGATGTGTATATTAATGTATAGATATGAATATATATATAAATGTATAGATCTATATATTAATGTATAGCTGTATATATCAATATATAGATATATATAGAAATGTATAGATATATATATAAATATATAGATGTATATATAAATATATAGATGTATATACAAATGTATAGATGTATACACAAATGTATAGCTGTATATACAAATGTATAGATGTATGTATAAATGTATAGATGTATATACAAAGGTATATCTGTATATATATATATATATATATATATATATATATATATATATATATATTACTATTTCATGTATCCACGTAACATTTTATAAGGAGATCTATTTTTTTGTATCAAGTTTCAGTATTTACTTCAACAGTGCTCGATACGTAAGTAGAGCTAGATAGTAAGGTATGAAAATATGGTAATTAAGCTACACAGAGGCTCCCGCGTTTCATCCCCGGGGGGAATTTTTAGGCTAAAATGCATGGAGTTATTTTTGCCGGGTGTTTTTATATACACGGCTAGTTAGTTAACCAATCAGATTTTTTGTTTTGTTTAGCCTAAAGATCCCCCCCCCGGAGAATGAAACGCCAGAGCCTCTGTGTAGCTTAATTGCCATGAATATATTTTCATACCTTACTATATAAATGTATAGATGTATATATTAATGTATACCTGTATATATATATAAATGTATAGATGTATATATAGATATATAGCTGTATATACAAATGTATAGATGTATATACAAATGTATATATATATATATATATATATATATATATAAATATATAGATGCATATACAAATGTATAGATGTATATACAAATGTATAGATGTATATATAAATGTATAGATATATATATATATATATATAAATATATATATATATATATAAATGTATAGATGTATATATAAATGTATAGATGTATATATAAATGTATATATATATAAATATATAGATGTATATACAAATTTATAGATGTATATATAAATGTATAGATGTATATATAAGTGCATAGATGTATATATAAATGTATAGATGTATATATAAATGTATAGATGTATATATAAGTGCATAGATGTATATATAAATGTATAGATGTATATATAAATGTATAGATGTATATATAAGTGCATAGATGTATATATAAATGTATAGATGTATATATAAATGTATATATATATATAGATAGATGTATATATAAGTGTATAGATGTATATATAAATATATAGATGTATATACAAATGTATAGATGTATATATAAATGTATAGATGTATATATAAATGTATAGATGTATATATAAATGTATAGATGTATATACAAATGTATAGCTGTATATATAAATATATAGATGTATATACAAATGTATAGATGTATGTATAAATGTGTAGATGTATATACAAAGGTATATCTGTATATATAAATGTATAGATGTATATATACATCTATAGATGTATATATAAGTGTATAGATGTATATATAAATCTATAGATGTATATATAAATATATAGATGTATATATAAGTGTATACTATAATGTATACTATAAAACTTTATTTCGACAAAAAATTATTCTCTGTGAACTTTTTTAGTTAAAACTATTTTTAGTGCATATTTTGACTATTTGACTACATAATTGGTTATGATTTAAACAAATTTAACAGGTATTTACAAATATAGGTTTTTAGAAAAGAAAAAAAAACGATTGAAAAAATTAAAACCCAGATTGATAAAAACAATAAAACAGATTTATATTTAAAAACAACGAGTGGCAACACTGCATATAACTATTAACGTTTCGTCAGTCGATATACTTCGGTCGTCGTCGGTATTCTTCGGTTGTCGTCGGTATTCTTCGGTTGTCGTCGGTATTCTTCGGTCGTCGTCGGTATTCTTCGGTTGTCGTCGGTATTCTTCGGTTGTCGGTATTCTTCGGTTGTCGTCGGCGTGGTTCGGTTGTCGTCGGTATTCTTTCGGTTGTCGTCGGCGTGGTTCGGTTGTCGGTATTCTTTCGGTTGTCGGTATTCGGTTGTCGTCAGCGTGGTTCGGTTGTCGTCGGTATTCTTTCGGTTGTCGTCGGACTTCTTCGGTTGTCGTCGGTATTCTTCGGTTGTCGTCGGTATTCTATCGGTTGTCGTCGGACTTCTTCGGTTGTCGTCGGTATTCTTCGGTTGTCGTCGGCGTGGTTCGGTTGTCGTCGGTATTCGGTTGTCAGCGTGGTTCGGTTGTCGTCGGTATTCTTCGGTTGTCGTCGGCGTGGTTCGGTTGTCGTCGGTATTCTTCGGTTGTCGTCAGCGTGGTTCGGTTGTCGTCGGTATTCTTCGGTTGTCGTCGGTATTCTTCGGTAGTCGTCGGGGTGTTTCGAGAATCGAAATTTCGTAATAAAACCGCGGCATGTCCGTATTAATTTTTTCCAAGGTTTGACTGTTTATTGTTTAAGTTTTTTGTTTTTTTAAAATTTTGCCAACAATGTAATGATAGAAATAAAACAATGTCTTTTTGTGGGTCAATTGTTTTATCTTTACTGACCTAAAAAATAGTATTTTACCGGAAATATTTCATCAGATGTGCATTTGTTATTCGTTTCAAGACCACTTTGATCAGATGTTTACAGATATCTAACAAGCTGAAACATCTATCTACGCAGGGTCTATAAAATCCGCATTTTCATCGTGTCAGCCCGATGGTATTGTAAAGCGATGCGATGTATTATTCAACTTCCGGTCGGTGATACAAACTTAAATTTTGCTAATTAATCTAAGATTCTCGAACGATCGTCGACAAACGCAGATTTATGACGTCATTGTAAACACATTCTTTCGAAAATGGTCAACTTTAAACTACAGAAACGCATGTTTTTACTTTTTTTTTTTCGTTTCTCTTATTCGATAATCGGTGCCGCCATTACGTGCCGTTGAACATGAAAAAATAATTCACTACAACGATTTTACGACAAACGCCGTTGGAAGTCATTCATCAATATTTTTAAAGCGATCTAACGTATTATGACGTTATCCAACTTCCGGTAGGGTATATAAACTTACATTTGGCATATTTGTAAGGAAGTGACGTTGTTCATTATCTATGCATAAGTCAGGCAATGAAATAACAAAAAACCTCTGCTTACACGTCATCCAACTTCCGGTAGACTATATAAACTTACATTTGGCATATTTGTAAAGAAGGGACGTTGTTCATTATCTATGCTTAAGTCAGGCAATGAAATAACAAATAACCTCTGCTTACACGTCATCCAACTTCCGGTAGACTATATAAACTTACATTTGGCATATTTGTAAGGAAGTGACGTTGTTCATTATCTATGCTTAAGTCAGGCAATGAAATAACAAAAAACCTCTGCTTACACGTCATCCAACTTCCGGTAGACTATATAAACTTACATTTGGCATATTTGTAAGGAAGTGACGTTGTTCATTATCTATGCTTAAGTCACGCAATGAAATAACAAATAAACCTCTGCTTACACGTCATCCAACTTCCGGTAGACTATATAAACTTACATTTGGCATATTTGTAAGGAAGTGACGTTGTTCATTATCTATGCTTAAGTCAGGCAATGAAATAACAAAAAACCTCTGCTTACACGTCATCCAACTTCCGGTAGACTATATAAACTTACATTTGGCATATTTGTAAGGAAGTGACGTTGTTCATTATCTATGCTTAAGTCAGGCAATGAAATAACAAAAAACCTCTGCTTACACGTCATCCAACTTCCGGTAGACTATATAAACTTACATTTGGCATATTTGTAAGGAAGTGACGTTGTTCATTATCTATGCTTAAGTCAGGCAATGAAATAACAAATAACATCTGCTTACAAAAACAACGAAAGGGGTTTATTCAATAAGGTTACCTATACCTTTTTGGTATATGTGGAAGAAAGTTTGTCAGTGTCCGAGTGAGGATGAGGA
>OY744542.1:7723179-7735679 GCA_963556195.1 Sepiola atlantica
CCACAAGTAAGATGTGACCCAAGGTCGGGTCGGAAAGTGGGGGTTGAAAAGCCAGCGCCGGACAGGTGAGCACTCTGACCATTAAAAATTGCCTGGGCAGCCCCGTCGGCATTCCCCGGTAGGGGCGCCTCAGACAGTAAGCAATAAACTTACTCCTCCCCAAAGAGGGGAGGCAAAGCCTGGGAGGGTGGACCTCCTAGAACTGCACAGGACAGGCGTGCAGTATCCATCGGAACAGATACTACACTTTGATCTTAGCCAAAAGGCCAAGTGAAGTGAAATATTTTAGAAAATCAACAATCGTGCAATTTAAATGAAAAATTAATTTATTTAATATTTTTTTCGAAAGCTTTCGTTGTAGAACAACTTTGTCAGGCGAAACTGTCTCATAGATTCGACCCCTCGGGGTTAATACCATCAAAATGAAGAAGAAGAAAAGAAAAAAAACTGTAAGACAGTCTCGCCTGACAAAGTTGTTCTACAACGAAAGCTTTCGAAAAAAATATTAAATAAATTAATTTTTCATTTAAATTGCACGATTGTTGATTTTCAAAATAGTTCACTTTTCATCCATCTTTTTCATCCATCCATTCAATTTCACTGAAACTTGGTCAAAATGTGGAGGCAATTGTTCCTAATAGAAAATAAGTATCGCTGACCTTGGAAAAAATCTGGTTCACGCCCCCAGGGGGCTAAAAGGACCCAAAATGGCAAAAAATGACCCTTTTCTCCCATAACGTTTGATCCATCCATTAAATTTTTCTGAAACTTGGCCAAAATGTAGAGGCAACTGTTCTGGATATAAAATGAGCATCCTTGAGGTCAGAAACATTCTAGTTCGCGCCCCCAGAGGGTCAAAGGGGGGTCAAAAGGACCCAAAATTGCAAAAAAATGACCCTTTTCTCCCATAACGTTTGATCCATCCATTCAATTTTTCTAAAACTTGGCCAAAATGTAGAGGCAACTGTTCTGGATATAAAATGAGCATCCTTGACCTCAGAAACATTCTAGTTCGCGCCCCCAGGGGGTCAAAGGGGGGTCAAAAGGACCCAAAATTGCAAAAAAAATGACCCTTTTCTCCCATAACGTTTGATCAATCCATTCTATTTTTCTGAAACTTGGCTAAAATGTAGAGGTAATTGTTCTGGATATAAAATGAGCATACTTGACCTCAGAAACATTCTGGTTCGCGTCCCCAGGGGATCAAAGGGGGGTCAAAAATGCCCCAAATTGCCTAAATTTATTGCATTTTACACTCGCCACATCGAGTCACATAGAGAGGCGTACCACGCACGCGCGGCTTGTTGTTTCTTTGTTTTTCTGTAAATATATATAAAGTTAGCTAAAGTGAGTCTGTCATATTTATTCCAACACGTTTTTATTTGGTAAACGTATAGATGGACGTCGGAAACAGTTTATTCTATTCGGAGTCTAGGTTGATTATGTGGCAGGGGTTCGAACCGTGCGACCGTCCGAGATCATCATCCCTGCACTGATGAGAGCGAAAGCTTGAAACGCTAGCGTATGTAGGTTAAGCAATTAATATTATTAAAATTAATATTGTTATAAGTCCCCTTTAATAAGATTAAAGTTGAGCCCTGTTTGGGGAAGTTAAAAATAAACTGACACGTAGCTATAAGGCATATTCCGGCAACGTTTGTAGAATCTTTAGTCAGTCTTTCTTGATATGCCGCCGTTCGCATGAATAGAACTTGAATTCTCTTCTTGAATGTGGTAATGTACCGTGGCCTAATGGTTACAGCACTTGCTTACGTAGTCTTGGTTGATTCTGTGGCAGGGGTTCGAACCGTGCGGCCGTCTGAGATTATCATATCGCTCAGCTCGAAACGCTAGCGTATGTAGGTAAAATATTTAATATTATTTATTTAAAATTAATGTATATACATATATATATATATATATATATATATATTGACATTAAGAACGTTTTGGAGTTAAATTCAATGTAGTATTACGTAGTAATAGGAAATAAAGACGTTTTAATACTTTTTCATCTTAAGCGATACAAAAAAGCAACATGGCGCCGCTTCCTTGTTGTTAAAATCTCGATTATGCCAGCATAATTACACATTTCAAGCGCATTTTTTCATCCGATTACATGCGTAATTCTAAATAGATTTTGACTCAAAATGGTTCCTCATTGAATAATATTTTTTAAAAAACAAACAAACATAAAACATTTTTTATCGCCTACACACAATTATTTTTACTGCATTATTTTCCGACGTCCATCTATAGGCTTACCTTTCATTTTCATCTACTGACTTTGCTGACCTTGTGGCATACTTGGAAAAAGCTGATCATAAATCGGGTTGCGTCACCTGTTTGTATTGTACTATCTGACCGAAGGCTTAACCAGGATTCACATCTGTCGCCCGTTCCTGGAAAAACCTGATTCTCGTCCGATATCCTTTTTCTGCGTAAGTGTTTTTTTGTTTTTTTTCGTATTGCTTTTCTAATTATTGCGGCCAAACAAAAGAAAAACTATTGACCTGAAAAACAAGAAAGGTTCTTTAGTGACAATAACATTTGTGCGATAATTTATAAATACTGTCCCCTGCAGAGATATCAAAATGCAACCTCGTATCTCGACGGAATACGCTGTTCGTTGATGTGTTGAGTTTCAGACCGAAATAGTATTTTCAGCGTAAAACGCGCAGATTGAATTATGTGTTCGTTTGTCTGTCTCGCTGAACTTTCAAATAGCGTTTGCGTTGGTCTGTCACACTTTAGTTTAAAATAATATTTTTGTTGGTCTGTCACGTTGCACATGATGAAGTAATATTTGCGTTGGTCTGTCATACTTTAGTTTAAAGTAACATTTTCGTTGATCTGTCACGTTGCACATAAAAATAACATTTGCTTTGGTCTGTCATACTTTAGTTTAAAATAGTATTTTCGCTAGTCTGTCAGGCTAAATTAAAAATAACATTTGTCGTCTGTCTGTTTCGCTTTGGTTTAAAATAGCATTTTTTTTATCCGTCACGCTGCACATAAAAATACCATTTCCGTTGGTCTGTCACACTTAAATTAAAAATACCATTTCCGTTGGTCTGTCACGCTTTAATTAAAAATACCATTTCCGTTGGTATGTCACGCTTTAATTAAAAATACCATTTCCGTTGGTCTGTCACGCTTTAATTAAAACTACCATTTCCGTTGGTCTGTCACGCTTTAATTAAAAATACCATTTCCGTTGGTTTGTCACGCTTTAATTAAAAATACCATCTCCGTTGGTCTGTCACGCTTTAATTAAAAATAGCATTTCCATTAGTCTGTCATGCTTTAATTAAAAATACCATTTCCGTTGGTCTGTCACGCTTTAATTAAAAATCGCATTTCGATTAGTCTGTCACGATTTAATTAAAAATACCATTTCCGTTGGTCTGTCACGCTTTAATTAAAAATACCATTTCCGTTGGTCTGTCACGCTTTAATTAAAAATACCATTTCCGTTGGTCTGTCACGCTTTAATTAAAAATACCATTTCTGTTGGTCTGTCACGCTTTCATTAAAAATACCATTTCTTTTGGTCTGTCACGCTTTAATTAAAAATACCATTTCCGTTGGTCTGTCACGCTTTAATTAAAAATACCATTTCCGTTGGTCTGTCACGCTTTAATTAAAAATACAATCTCCGTTGGTCTGTCACGTTTTAATTAAAAATACCATCTCCGTTGGTCTGCCACGCTTAAATTAAAAATACCATTTCCGTTGGTCTGTCATGCTTTAATTAAAAATGCCATCTCCGTTGGTCTGTCACGCTTTAATAAAAATCCCATTTCGATTAGTCTGTCACGCTTTAATTAAAAATACCATCTCCGTTGGTCTGTCACGCTTTAAAAAAAATAAGATCTCCGTTGGTCTGTCACGCTTTAATTAAAAATACAATCTCCGTTTGTCTGTCACGCTTTAATTAAAAATACCATCTCTGTTAGTTTGTCACGCTTTATTTAAAAATACCATCTCCGTTGGTCTGTCACGCTATGATTAAAAATAGCATCTCTGTTGGTCTGTCACGCTTTAATTAAAAATACCATTTCCGTTGGTCTGTCACGCTTTAATTAAAAATACCATTTCTGTTGGTCTGTCACACTTTAATTAAAAATATCATTTCCTTGGTCTGTCACGCTTTAATTAAAAATACCATTTCCGTTGGTCTGTCACGCTTTAATTAAAAATACCATTTCCGTTGGTCTGTCACGCTTTAATTAAAATTACAATCTCTGTTGGTCTGTCACGCTTTAATTAAAAATACCATTTCGGTTGGTCTGTCACGCTTTAATTACAAATACCATCTCCGTTGGTCTGTCACGCTTTAATTAAAAATAGCATTTCCGTTGGTCTGTCACGCTTTAATTAAAAATAGCATTTCCGTTGGTCTGTCACGCTTTAATTAAAAATACCATTTCCGTTTGTCTGTCACCCTTTAATAAAAAATAGCATTTCCGTTGGTCTGTCACGCTTTAATTAAAAATACCATTTCCGTTGGTCTGTCACGCTTTAATTAAAAATACAATCTCCGTTGGTCTGTCACGCTTTAATTAAAAATACCATTTCCGTTGGTCTGCCACGCTTTAATTAAAAATACAATCTTTGTTGGTCTGTCACGCTTTAATTAAAAATAGCATTTCCATTAGTCTGTCATGCTTTAATTAAAAATACCATTTCCGTTGGTCTGTCACGCTTTAATTAAAAATCGCATTTCGATTAGTCTGTCACGCTTTAATTAAAAATACCATCTCCGTTGGTCTGTCGCGCTTTAATTAAAAATATCATTTCCGTTGGTCTGTCACGCTTTAATTAAAAATACCATCTCCGTTTGTCTGTCACGCTTTAATTAAAAATACCATCTCCGTTAGTTTGTCATGCTTTATTTAAAAATACCATCTCCGTTGGTCTGTCACGATATGATTAAAAATAGCATCTCCGTTGGTCTGTCACGCTTTAATTAAAAATACCATTTCCGTTGGTCTGTCACGCTTTAATTAAAAATATCATTTCTGTTGGTCTGTCACACTTTAATTAAAAATATAATTTCCGTTGGTCTGTCACGCTTTAATTAAAAATACCATTTCCGTTGGTCTGTCACGCTTTAATTAAAAATACCATTTCCGTTGGTCTGTCACGCTTTAATTAAAATTACAATCTCCGTTGGTCTGTCACGCTTTAATTAAAAAAACAATTTCGGTTGGTCTGTCACGCTTTAATTAAAAATACCATCTCCGTTGGTCTGTCACGCTTTAATTAAAAATACCATTTCCGTTGGTCTGTCACGCTTTAATTAAAAATAGCATTTCCGTTGGTCTGTCACGCTTTAATTAAAAATACCATTTCCGTTTGTCTGTCACGCTTTAATTAAAAATACCATTTCCGTTGGTCTGTCACGCTTTAATTAAAAATACAATCTCCGTTGGTCTGTCACGCTTTAATTAAAAATACCATTTCCGTTGGTCTGCCACGCTTTAATTAAAAATACCATTTCTGTTGGTCTGTCATGCTTTAATTAAAAATACCATCTCCGTTGGTATGTCACGCTTTAATTAAAAATGCCATCTCCGTTAGTCTGTCACGCTTTAATTAAAAATACTATTTCCGTTGGTCTGTCACGCTTTAATTAAAAATACAATCTCCGTTGGTCTGTCACGCTTTAATTAAAAATAGCATTTCCATTAGTCTGTCATGCTTTAATTAAAAATACCATTTCCGTTGGTCTGTCACGCTTTAATTAAAAATCGCATTTCGATTAGTCTGTCACGCTTTAATTAAAAATACCATCTCCGTTGGTCTGTCACGCTTTAAAAAAAAATACGATCTCTGTTGGTCTGTCACGCTTTAATTAAAAATACCATCTCCGTTTGTCTGTCACGCTTTAATTAAAAATACCATCTCCGTTGGTCTGTCACGCTTTAATTAAAAATCGCATTTCGATTAGTCTGTCACGCCTTAATTAAAAATACCATCTCCGTTGGTCTGTCACGCTTTAATAAAAAATACCATCTCCGTTGGTCTGTCACAGTTTAATTAAAAATACCATCTCCGTTTGTCTGTCACGCTTTAATTAAAAATACCATCTCTGTTGGTCTGTCACGCTTTAATTAAAAATACCATCTCCGTTGGTCTGTCACGCTTTAATTAAAAATACCATCTCTGTTAGTCTGTCACGCTTTAATAAAAAATATCATTTCCGTTGGTCTGTCACGCTTTAATTAAAAATACCATTTCCGTTGGTCTGTCACACTTTAATTAAAAATACCATCTCCGTTGGTCTGTCACGCTTTAATTAAAAATAACATCTCCATTGGTCTGTCACGCTTTAATTAAAAATACTATTTCCGTTGGTCTGTCACGCTTTAATTAAAAATACAATCTCCGTTGGTCTGTCACGCTTTAATTAAAAATAGCATTTCCATTAGTCTGTCATGCTTTAATTAAAAATACAATTTCCGTTCGTCTGTCACGCTTTAATTAAAAATCGCATTTCGATTAGTCTGTCACGCTTTAATTAAAAATACCATCTCCGTTCGTCTGTCACGCTTTAATAAAAAATACCATCTCCGTTGGTCTGTCACACTTTAATTAAAAATACCATCTCCGTTTGTCTGTCACGCTTTAATTAAAAATACCATCTTTGTTGGTCTGTCACGCTTTAATTAAAAATATCATTTCCGTTGGTCTGTCACGCTTTAATTAAAAATACCATTTCCGTTGGTCTGTCACACTTTAATTAAAAATACCATCTCCGTTGGTCTGTCACGCTTTAATTAAAAATAACATCTCCATTGGTCTGTCACGCTTTAATTAAAAATACTATTTCCGTTGGTCTGTCACGCTTTAATTAAAAATACAATCTCCGTTGGTCTGTCACGCTTTAATTAAAAATAGCATTTCCATTAGTCTGTCATGCTTTAATTAAAAATACCATTTCCGTTGGTCTGTCACGCTTTAATTAAAAATCGCATTTCGATTAGTCTGTCACGCTTTAATTAAAAATACCATCTCCGTTGGTCTGTCACGCTTTAATTAAAAATACCATCTCCGTTGGTCTGTCACGCTTTAATTAAAAATACCATCTCCGTTGGTCTGTCACACTTTAATTAAAAATACCATCTCCGTTTGTCTGTCACGCTTTAATTAAAAATACCATCTCCGTTGGTCTGTCACGCTTTAATTAAAAATATCATTTCCGTTGGTCTGTCACCCTTTAATAAAAAATAGCATTTCCGTTGGTCTGTCACGCTTTAATTAAAAATACCATTTCCGTTTGTCTGTCACGCTTTAAATTAAAATACCATTTCCGTTGGTCTGTCACGCTTTAATTAAAAATACAATCTCCGTTGGTCTGTCACGCTTTAATTAAAAATACCATCTCCGTTTGTCTGCCACGCTTTAATTAAAAATACCATTTTTGTTTGTCTGTCATGCTTTAATTAAAAATACCATCTCCGTTGGTATGTCACGCTTTAATTAAAAATACCATCTCCGTTGGTCTGTCATGCTTTAATTAAAAATACCATTTCTGTTGGTCTGTCACACTTTAATTAAAAATATCATTTCCGTTGGTCTGTCACGCTTTAATTAAAAATACCATTTCCGTTGGTCTGTCACGCTTTAATTAAAAATACCATTTCCGTTGGTCTGTCACGCTTTAATTAAAATTACAATCTTCGTTGGTCTGTCACACTTTAATTAAAAATACCATTTCCGTTGGTCTGTCACGCTTTAATTAAAAATACCATTTCCGTTGGTCTGTCACGCTTTAATTAAAAATAGCATTTCTATTAGTCTGTCATGCTTTAATTAAAAATACCATTTCCGTTCGTCTGTCACGCTTTAATTAAAAATCGCATTTCGATTAGTCTGTCACGCTTTAATTAAGAATACTATCTCCGTTGGTCTGTCACGCTTAAAAAAAAAATACGATCTATGTTGGTCTGTCACGATTTAATTAAAAATACTATCTCCGTTTGTCTGTCACGCTTTAATTAAAAATACCATTTCCGTTGGTCTGTCACGCTTTAATTTAAAATACCATTTCCGTTGGTCTGTCACACTTTAATTGAAAATACCATCTACGTTGGTCTGTCACGCTTTAATTAAAAATACCATCTACGTTGGTCTGTCACGCTTTACTTAAAAATACCATTTCCGTTGGTCTGTCATGCTTTAATTAAAAGTGCCATCTCCGTTGGTCTGTCATGCTCTAATTAAATATACCATTTCCGTTGGTCTGTCACGCTTTAATTAAAAATAGCATTTCCGTTGGTCTGTCACGCTTTAATTAAAAATACCATTTCCGTTGGTCTGTCACGCTTTAATTAAAAATACCATTTCCGTTGGTCTGTCACGCTTTAATTAAAAATACCATTTCCGTTGGTCTGTCACGCTTTAATTAAAAATACCATCTCCGTTGGTCTGTCACGCTTTAATTAAAAATACCATTTCTGTTGGTCTGTCACGCTCTAATTAAAAATAGCATTTCCGTTGGTCTGTCACGCTTTAATTAAAAATACCATTTCCGTTGGTCTGTCACGCTTTAATTAAAAATACCATTTCCGTTGGTCTGTCACGCTTTAATTAAAAATACCATCTCCGTTGGTCTGTCACGCTTTAATTAAAAATACCATTTCTGTTGGTCTGTCACGCTCTAATTAAAAATAGCATTTCCGTTGGTCTGTCACGCTTTAATTAAAAATACCATTTCCGTTGGTCTGTCACGCTTTAATTAAAAATAGCATTTCCATTAGTCTGTCAGGTTGACATTATATTTAAATTTCTGCATATTGTTACGATTCGAGAAACTAAGAACAAGAATGAATTCCAAAGGGAAGCACATCTAGAAAATAAGCTATTAGAATAGTAAATCTTCAGGCAGTGAAGGGGTGTAATTTTGCTGCTAGGTCAGAGGTATTTACGTTGAAGGGGACAAGTGTAGTAAATTCATCGGAGCACATTCAGTGAAAGTACTTGTAAAACAAGCACCGCGGCGATGCAACAGGCGCTAAAGTATGGCAGACAGTGAGGGGCCAATTTGGTCATGAATTCATTTGTGCACCCTGTCTAAAAGGCATAGGTAAGTGGTTGGTGCACGAACACAGATGTGGCAATGATAATCCATGCACGGGCGAATTGTGGCTTTAAAAATATTTTTTTTTTTAACATAATTCACCCCAAACAAGGCAGGCCGCCACTGTAGACGTAAGGGGCTACTGAGAAAAAAGAAAAGGGGAGAAGGGTGAGGGGGGTCAATCTAAATTGAGATCTGCGCAGCGAGATGTCTGTTTACATTAGTTTTAAATTTCTGCATGTCTGTACTGTCAGGGCAACAGGGGGCAGGGAGGGAGTTCCAGAGGCCAGCAGCACGAGGAATGAAGCTATTTGAGTAGAAGGCTCTCCGACATCTGGGGACCTCCACAGTGAATGGATGAGATTTAGTTGATTGTCGAGTTAGTCTAGTGAATTTACGTTGAGGGGGCACCAGAGTAGCCAATTCATTCGGGCATAATCCATTGAAGTATTTGTAAAACAAGCACAAGGATGCTACATGGCGGCGATGGGACAGGGGCTGGAGCTTGGTTGACAGTGAGGGACCTATTAGGTTGGCGATTCTTTTTTGGATCTTGGACCTTTATAGAGATATATGGTTGTGAGCAGTTTTCTAGCCCGGTAAAGGGAGGTTAACTTCGTTGCAATACACTTGTCAGCATATTCTATGTACTTAGCCCACTTCATGTTCAAATGTTGTCCTCTTGGGAAGAGTGCTATCAGTCGTGACAATCGGTGGCTGGAAAATGTTCTTATAGTAGTTAAAGGAAATGAGTTTTGTTTTGGTAGCATTACATGTTACCATTGATGTTTGCCCCATTCTATTACAGACTGGGGGCCATTTTTCAAGGGTTAAGACATTGCATGTGTGGTTATTCGATTTACCCCCTGTCGAGAATAGAGCGTGGTGTCATCAGTTAAGTCTGATGAGAAATATTACGGTGCGAAAAGGAATAGAAAAGAGTTCAATGTTTTCTCAGTTAGTTTGTACAAGACTTTTGCTAGAAATTAACATATTATTATTATTATTATTATTATTATTATTATTATTATTATTATTATTATTATTATTTGTTTGTTTGTTATGCCTCCTTGAGCATCTCCCCTTTAACTATCTTCTCAATTACACTGTTAAAAATAACTCGTAGTACAGTATATCGAATCTGTACTCATATCAAATTCTGTTAAATATTACATTCGACAACTCCCAAAAGTGCCCCCTCAATTTCTCCCTCTTACCACTTTCTCTGAATTCATCCAACCTCATCTTAAACTGATCCACGCTATTGCTGTTCTTAATCCGATCTGGCGACTTATTCCAAAAACATATTACTCTGTGAGCAAAAAAAACTTAACTGGTTAACAGATCTAGTTTTTGAAAACTGCCTTGACAATAACCTTCCAGATCTAGAAGAAATACTAAAAAAATGCCCACCATAGTTAGAAATGCCATTTATTATCTTGAAAGTCTCAATCATATCACTTCTCACTCTTCTCTCCAGCAAAGTAGTCAATCCCAATTTGTCCAATCTCTCCCTGTAACTGCACTCCTTTACTTTACTTATTAGTTTTGTCACCCTTCTTTGTACGCCTTCCAGTTTCAATATTACATTCCAATTTCCATGTCTAGTCGCTGGAGCCAAAGCCTGGGTGCAGTATTCTATATGAGGTCTTATTAGAGCTTTATATATCCTTAACACAACATTTGTCTCCCTCGAAATAACATTCCTAACCATCCACCCGATCATTCTATTTGCCCTCAATACAATGGTCAAAATGTGATTATATGCCCTAAATGTGTTATCAAACCCCACTCCCAAATCGCACTCTCCATCTACTTCTTTGATTTATCTGTTGTTTAGTACATATTCAACTCCAACAATCCTGGATCCTACATGTAGTACTTTATATTTGTCTAGGTTAAATCCTAATTTCCAAATGTCCTCTCAATATGATAATTTATTTAGATCTATCTGTGTTATTTCCTTTGATAAAGGTCTCACAAGTAGTTTAACATTTGAATTTATATTATCAGATAAGGCATTTATGAATATCAAAAACAAAAAAGGACCCAATACTGAACCATGTACTGTTACCAACCTTTACCTTCATAGTTCTATCCTTCAAACTCCCTCACAATATTTATCATTTTCACTAGTAAACGATATTGTAATACTCTATCAAATGCCTAGCTAAAATTCAAATATATGTGCCAAATTTCATATAATTAAAAAAATTAAAAACAGAAATAAAATTAGAATATGCATATAAAGATGCCTCTAATATTTTGAATCACAATGTACAATAAACAAATACATGTTCAAGAAGTTTTATATTGTATCGAATCAAAGATGGCATGGTGTTTATTTTTTATATATATTTCGAGGTAAAACCTCTTTCTTAAAGTTAAAATTAATATATATATATGATGCCATACCGTCTTTGATTCGAAACAATACGTGGGTAAATACATAATCAATAATTATTGAATTGTTCAATATTGTCGTTTTATCTAGATCACCTTCGTATGATATTTTATCAAACAGTGTCTTCAACCGCATATCGCATTGTCACTGCTTTTACATATCAATCTTTTTGCAAAAGATTCACAATGCTTTTAGCAAATTAGAACACCTATTTAAACAGATGTTTATCCTTTTGTTTTTGTTGTTTTTCGGTTTCTTCACGAAGACGTAGACGCTGCTCGATGATATTACAATAGACGTGATAGCTAAGGAGGTGCGCGTGGAGATCTAAGCAGTCTCTCGGAGGCCATTCCTGCAAGTGGCTATTGTCCGTCCAATCCTGGATGAATCTGATAGTATCGGAACCAGTGCGTGCAGAAAAGGGTGGGGGAAGGCAATGGAGCGGTGGCCCCGGACACCCAAATTGAGGGATGGGGCATCTAATAATATTTAAACTTTCTTCCTTTATCATAATATTTCTAAATACTAGGATTGTAACGTTTTCAATTGGTTGAAACGTTACTAAAAAGTTCGTAAATAGTTTTTTTTTATAATGCGTGCGAATATGGGCGTGCAACCATTGTTAATATCAATGTGTGTGTGCCATGGTTTTTGTCTTTTTCTTTCTTTTTTCTTATACAAATGTTCGTTACAATTTAAAGTGAAATTTACCTGTTACTTTCCTTCCTTTTTTCTTTCATCGTGAGGTCACGATGATTTCTTTTTTTTTAACAATCTCCGCAATTCATCTTAATGGTCATTATGTGTATATCTTCAATGCGTCTAGTGAATAAACTTTCTTTAAATTCATAAAAGGGAGTCTGAAGACATGTTTTGAAAGTTTCAAAGGGTATTTTATTTATCTTCTCACGGTAAGAAGTAGAGAGAAAAGGTGTGTAATATCTTAATTAATTTTCTCTGTGATATCTTAACTTCTTACTTAGTTATTTCTTGACTTAACTTAAAGTT
>OY744542.1:7740679-7755679 GCA_963556195.1 Sepiola atlantica
AACTTGGCAAGAATTTACTAAATCTTATCGGAAAAATCTTTCCCATAATTAATCTTTTACACAAAATATTCAATAAAAAATAAATTAAAACTGTCCTACAGTTGCTGTGAAAACTTAGAAATGACAATTAAAACCCACGATAACAAAATACTTAACGGGAATTGTAAAAAAAGAATAAGAACAAAATGTGTAATAAACGTGATGAATAAAATAAAATAACAATAAGAAAAATAATGATATAACCGCAAGAAATAGTAATAATTCAAACAATAATAGCAATCATCAAAATTGAAAAAAGAAAGAGAAAATCTACAACTGTAGAACTCTTTTATTTGAGACCCCCTCGTTTTCAAAACAAGTGGGTACAAATAGAAGAAACGTGATTATTCCTTCATTAAGCCATGGCTTTTCAAAGAAAGTTGGTAAAGGGAAATTATCAAAAGTCATAAAGAATGAAAAATAAAATTTATTTTATTTGAAACTCTTTGTTTTGAACAACTGATTACTTAATAGATATTGTATTTTATACAATCTTTAAAGGTATATATCATATCTTTATTCTTCTGTTATATATATATATATATATATATATATATATATATATACATATATATATATATATATATATATATATATATATATATATATATATATATATATATATATTCAACATTAATTAAAAAAACCCTAAATACATGGATTGGCTATGATACGGGATTCCAACGAGTTCAATCGTGAAAACTTTTTTAAAGTATACATATGGAAATGACACTAATAGGCCTAAGAGTTGACGTATTAGCTAATATAAAAATAACTATTTTTTCACTGTCACTGTAAAATAGATACTAGTCATATGTAAAGGGTAAAGCCAATCCGATATACGTGAACCCAAAGTTCAACCACTCCTCTATCAATCACGAAATATTCCTAATTCTGTCGAACGTAGGCTTAGCAAAAACTGTAGTAACGAAAATGTATTTAAGACTTCAAAGACCATTTACAAGTATATTTATTAGTATATTGTTGCTCATAATTTTCTCAATATTATGTAATACTATTGAGATTAAATATAAGCAACAATACACACTACTACTAATATTAGAAATACAAATAGAAGAATCAGAAACATCCTCTGGTTCACTCCACCGTAAAACTAGAAGCTAAAAACCAAACTTGGCAATTAATTAGCAAGTAATTCCTAAACTTTATCTCGTCACTAATCATTTACACATAACTTAAAACTATCGTACAGTTGCTGTGAAAATGTAGAAATGGTAACGAACACCCACAATCAATAACAAAATACTAAACAAGAGTTGTAAAGAAAAAACAAAATACGTAGAAAAAGTGATAAATATAACAACAATAACATTAAGAGAAACAATAATATAACAACATAGAAATAGTAATAACTCAAATCATAATAGAACTCATCCAAATAGAAATAAGAAAGCTAATAACGAAGATAAAAACTGCAACTGTAAAACTTGTAAGCTTTGCCCATTACTAAATAACTGCTTAACTTTGGTTAAGCAGTTATTTAGTAATGGACAAAGTGTAGCAAGCAAGAATATTTGCACATGAAAACCCGAATAACAAAAATACTACAGAGGAGAAACCTCCATTAATTGAAAACCAGGTTTAATAACCACAAAAACACATTCGATAACAAAAATACAGATTCAAAACATCACTAACGAACGATTACTGGGAGCTGAAAGAAGGCGGACGCTCGCCAATAATCGAGTATAAAATATTACAATGCCCAGTTAATGCAGATATTTAGATGGGTTGTGTAAATTATGTTTGTTGAGAATCTAGAAATCTTTAATCTTAAAGATTACAAAAAATACTAAATTGTAAATAAGACATATCAGCTAAGTGTGGACATAAAATAAACTTTATTTTAAGATGAATAAATAAACATGAATATAAATAAATAATTAAATAAATACAAATTCTAGAATTACTAAATTAGAGAGGCGAAATAGCTACTAACTGTAAACACAGAATAAACTTTACTTTAGGTTAACGAAAAAATAAAAACAAATAAATACAGTAAACAAAAGTGATAAATCAAAAATCTTAACTAAATAAATCTAAAATAGCGACGGGCAGCAAAAAACATAGAAAAGATAAATTATTTTTGTTAGAATAAGGTTACCTATTAATTTGACCCACTTAAAATGCGATGTGCCACAACGATCCTTAAACAAAAGGGGAGTCAAACAAAGGGCAGTCAGGCCCTTGTTTAAGAGGGGGTCGACCATTGGCCAATGAAAATAATAGCCCGATAGGGAGTAATGATAACAACGAATCCGATTAGTAAGTTAGCTAGAGTATACACTACTTAGATATAATTACAATAGCAAATAAGAAATCAACGCATTTAGCCTGACGAATTCCTGTGGTACTGAAACATGGGTGACTCTGTTTAGCTTTCTTGCCATAGATATGTTTTCATACTACTATTAATCTTTGTTCACATATTGAGCATTGTTGAAGTAAACATTAAAATATATATACGCAATATATTATATCAGCTTATAAAATTATTATATGTGTAGTTACATGAAATACTAATATATATATATTTTATTAACATACATATACGTTTCATCCTTACGGGAATCGTCAGTGTTTGATAAGATTATTCATACCAGTCGCCGGACTCGAACCCCAGAACACGAGTCATGTTTCAAACTAAAATTCCGACGCCCACTATTAACAGTCCAGTAAATCAGCGAGAGATTAAACCTAATTAAAGGCAGCCGTTGTCAAAGTGTTCGACTACTGAAAGGAAGATGCATTGAAGCAATGATGACGGCTGTGCTAATTCTACTCGCTACAGAGCCCAACCTAGATTTGGGAGCGACAAGTAATTATAAATATTTGTTTTTATCTACATACGTATATGTTTCTTCCTTTCAGGAATCATCAGTTTAGAGATGAATTATTCATACCGGTCGCCGGACTCGAATTACACGAATCATATTTCAAACTCAAATTCCGACGTCTTAGACCACACGGCCGTTATCAACAACCCAGTAAATCAGCGAGAGATTAATCCTATTTAGAAGCAACCGTTGGCAAAGTGTTCTACAACTGAAAGGCACAATCACTATGACCCCCTTCTTGAGTAGAGCCCTCTAGTAAGTGAAAATCGCTAGCTGTCTTCGCATTTATCTTTGTGTAAACAAATGGAGTTCTCAGGAAACTGACAATGATAGCTAAGTTGTTAGGAGTGCCGATTGTTGTCTAGGGGGTCGAAATTCGATCCCAACTTGATCCAGTTTAGTCATCTACAGACAGGTGTTTCGTTGCATCACAGTTCTTCAGCGTACCTCGACAGGTAACTGCTTCAAGCTGGGATCGAAATTCGATCGTCTCGACAACAATTGCACTTCTAACAACTAAGCCATAATTTTCAGTTGCCTTTACACAAAGAGAAATGCTTAATAAGCTGGTGGCAGTTGGCGATTTTCACTTACTAAAGAGCTCTACACAAGAAGGAGGGTCATATTTTAGTCATTCACAGGAAGTCTGTTTCGCTGTATCACATCTATTCAGTGTGGTTAGACAAACGCTTTAGGATAATAATAGATTTATTCGTCTATTTTTAGCTTTAAAAAAAATTCCATTTCGGAAATGGTTTTATCAATGAGGTTGATATTTGAGGCGGATGTACGAAAACAAAGCACCGTTTCAAGATGGATTCTTTTGTTCTTTGGTTTTAAGAAGATCTGTTTGTTTGTCTGTCTGTCCGTCAGTCTGTCTGTCTGTCTGTCTGTCTCTGTTTCACTATCTCTATCTCTCTTTTTCTTCCTTTCTCCCTCACCCTCTCTTTCTTTCTCTCGCTCTCTTTCTTTCTCTCTCCTTCCCTCTCCCCTCTTTCTCTATTGCTCTTTCTTTTTCTTTCTCTCTCCTTTCCCTCCCCTCTCTCTCACTCTCTCTCACTCTCTCTCTCTTTCTATTTTTCTCGTTCCCATCTCTCTCCTTTCCCTCCCCTCTCTCTCACTCTCTCTCACTCTCTCTCTCTTTCTATTTTTCTCGTTCCCATCTCTCTCTCTTTCTCTCTCCTTCCCCCTCCTTCCCCCTTTCTCTCTATCTATTTCTCTTTCTTTTTCTTTCTCTCTCCCTCATCTCCTCTCTCTCCATCTCTATCCCTCTCTTTTTCCCCTCTCCTCTCCCTCCTCCTCCCCCTCTTTCTCTCTCTATTTCTATCCCTCTCTTTCTTTCTCTCTCCTTCCACCTCTCCCTCTATCTCTCTTACTCTCTCTCTTTCTTTCTCCCCCCCCTCTCTCTCTCTGTATCGCTCTTTTTTTTCTTTCTCTCTCCTTTCTATCTTACTCTCTTTCTTTCTCCCTCTCACCTCCCATCTCTCTTTCCTTTTTCCTTTGGTCTGAAATAGGGGTTTTCGTTTACCAACCTAGACATCTAATGGCCGTCTTCTTTAAGGATATAATTTCAGATCCTGCATTATTAACTCCCAAATTAACAGCAAAGTGTAGTATATGTTCTGATTCTACGGTTTTTCCTTTATTTAAATCCTTTTAAATAAAGCCAATTTGTTTGTCCCATTTTCACTTTTTTCCATTTTTTTATCTTTCATTTTTTAATATTTTATATTCAGAATCTTAATCTTTTTTATTTTAAAACTTTACCAAAAAAGCCGTTCGATGCGAATTATTTATTTTAACTTTTTATATTTTGACCTTAAATTTTTCCGGAATTCAGAGACAATAGTTTCACAGCAAAGTGTAGTATCTGTTCTTATTCTGTGGTTAATCTTTTCTGTAAAAAAACATCCTTTTTTTTTACCCATTTTAATTTTTATAGTTATATCTTTTATTTTATCTTTATAGTTATATCTTTTTATATTAAACATCTTAATTTTTTAATATTTTGAAAATTAAAAAAAAAACGTTCGAATCTAAGCATACGATGCAAATTATTTATTAATCTTAATTTTTTATATTTTAGTCTAAAATTTTTCTAGAATGTCTCCCCCCCCTCTCCATCTTAGACACAGCTTTTTTTCTCATATTAATACTGTTAATATTACTACCCTTTTTTAATAAAGTTTTTTTTCACTGGTTGTTGTCGTACTCCGCGTGTTTTCATGAAACGGTGTTTTTTGAAAAAGCTCTTAATAAAGAACGTACAAGAAACATTGCATGCCGGGAAATTTCATGAGAATGAAACAGTTTTTTTGAAGCAACTTTTAAATTTGTATTATAACATTTAGCAAACAAGCCGTCAGAAGCCACACAGACGATGCAAATACTTTTTTCATTTTTAACTTAATTCACAGGAGACAGGAGTTATTGCATATTAGTAATATTGATATTATTACCGTTTGTTTTGTATTTATTACTAAATTTAAAAAATACTAATTCAAAATCTGCTTCAAAGAAATATTTCAATTTTATTAATTTTTAAAATTTAAGGACTGATATATATATATATATATATATATATATATATATATATATATATATATATATATATATATATATATATATATATATATATGGTAAAATGAAATTATTTTTCATTTTATTTTATTTTTCTTCCCAACATGTCTACCCTACATGTATCTGTGCTTGCATGATATCTTTTCCCTATATCATCATCCTGATGAAGTCTTATAAATAAAGACGAAACGTTGATGTACACATAAAAAACATCCAGTTTTTGGTTTTCCTTTTTCATTTTACCATCACGTCGGATTACCTTCATCCTTCTCTTCCCATATATATATATATATATATATACAGGGTGGGCCAAAATAAGGGTCCTATCTTTAAATTTGAATAACTTCCACAAAATAAAAGTTAAACTCACCAAACTTTATGTGTGTGTAGACTGACCCTTCCGAGATTTTTTGAAATAAACAAAACAAATTTTAGCCGAAAAACACTTCTTAAAACTTACAAAAACTAAAGTATTGTTTTTTAAAGAATGAAATATTATCGTCAGATATATATATATATGGGAGATGAAAAAAGAAAAACCAAGAGATATTTTTTTTATATATTCATCAACGTTTCGTCTTTATTTTAAGACTTCCTCAGGATGATAATTTTAAGAAGAATGTCATGCAAGTACATCGAAATATTGGGTTGACATGATGGGTTGATGAGAAAAAGTAGTCATTTCACTCTCTGCCACTGACTGACTTCTCCCAGCCCGGACCTTGGTCTAGCGCTCTCAGTAACCACGGCTACTACTTTTTCTCATCAGCCCATCATGTCAGCCCAATATTTCGATGTACTTGCATGACATTTTTCTTAAAATTATCATCCTGAGGAAGTCTTACAAATAAAGACGAAACGTTGATGAATATATACACAAATATATCTCTTGGTTTTTCCATTACGTCGGATTACTCCCATCCTTCTTTTCTCATATATATATATATATATATATATATATATATATATATATATATATATATATATATATATATATATATATATATATATACACTGAATTGTGTGTATTTAGGCAGCATTTTCTAATTTATGCAAAATTGTTAAAAATAACAGAATTCGTCTGTTTAATTATACTTTTTTTTTTTTTTTTTTTTTTTCTGATGGTCTTTTTTGTATTAAAATAATAAAAAAAATTAATAAATGTTCCATAGGTTTCACGAACGTTTTCGATTATTCGTCGAATACTCCTCAGGTGTCAAAAGCAAATAAACAAAAAAGCTGGAGTAACGTTCTTTTTTTTTTTTACACTGTTTGTTGTCGTGCTCCACGTGTTGTCATGAAACGGTGCTTTTAAAAGAAGCTCTTAATTAAGAACTTAACAGCACATGGCATGCCGGGAAATTTAATGAGAATGAAATATTTCATGAAAGCATTTTATATAAATAGGGATTCTGTCCGTCTGTCTGTGTCTGTCTGTCTGTCACAATTTTTCTAAACGTAATAAATGCGTTGCAAAGTAATGGAGAATCTTTCCTAAGTTATATTAACATCAACACCTTTAAGTGCTTTATAATCTAATGATACAGTATATATAGTCATCTCTAAACTCCGCCAAACAAAACATTTGCATATATATTTTATTTTTAAAAGTTTTTATTAAATTAATATTCTGTAATATACATTTATAATTGCTATTGTCATATTTTATTATACATTTATAATATTTTCCTCGATAGTAATATTATTATAATTATTAATACAATTAATTAAAAAGATTTTATATTAAAAAAAAAGATAGCGTTTTAAAAACATTTTTAAACTTTCAGTTTCAATGGAGATAATTGCATGAACACTTCCAACGCTGATATTAAGAGAACAGATACTACACTTTGATCTTAGCCAAAAGGCCAAGGATTCCTCGGAAACATTAATTTCTATATTAAATGAAAATTACATCCCTCGGAATGCACCACACCTTAGGCATAACGGCCGTTGTGGAAGGGGGGGGAGGTGGGAGTCGGGGGTCTTTGTGACATTTAAAGCCAACGCCTGTCAGCATTCCCCGGTAGGGGCGCCTCAGGCGATAGCAATAAACTGACCATTCTCAATATATATATATATATATATATATATATATATATATATATATATATATAAAGGCTGAGCACTCTCGAGTAACTTTAATAACAAGCAGTGCAAATAGCTATATGCACGATCCGAGCGCCGTTTCGTAGATCACTCTATACTGCTTGGTACATAGCCGCCGATTCGCTATTTACATTTAAAATTCCTCTTTATTTACTGACTAATTGGCTATGGCCGATGGATAAGATCCTCGACTACGAATCAGTGGCGATTTGTGATCGGGGTTCGCGCCCACCGACCGTTGAGAATTTATTCCTACACTGAAGATTGCGTTAGCATGAAACATCGTTGTCTGTAGGTAATTAAATAATTAATATTTATTTATAAAATATTATTGTATATATATATAATTTTGAACTTAAATTTTAGCTTTTATATTCAATAAGACGGTCTGTCTGTCTGTCTCTGTCTCTGTCTCTCTTTCTCTCTCTCTCTCTCTCTTTCTCTCTCTGTACCTTTGGACTGCAACGCTTTAGTTTAAAATAGCGTTTTTTTTTTAATCGTCAAACGGATACCTATTGTCCGTCTTCTGTCGAGATACAACTTCCGAAATTGCACCAGGATCATTCTTACGGACTTCCGATTCAGCAGCAAAGTGTAGTATCTGTTCTGATCCTACGCTTCATCATTTCTGTCTTCGGTCAGTGGATGAATCCTTCTAGACCGAGACAATTTTTATTCTTTCACTAATCCAATTTTGGGGGAGCTGGATTTTCCCAACATAAAAAAAACGACCTTGTGAATAACTCTGCCTTCGTAGGGAGGCAAGTAAATAGGGACTTGCGCGGACTGTGACCACCCAAGTCCCTGGGTGGATCAATATTGACCGAAGATTGAGAACCCCTAGGCCGAGCAGAATAAATACCCTTGGTTTCACTTAGCGTTCAAGTGTAAGATTGTTCAATTTGCCCCTAATTTGTTGATCTCTCTCTCTCTCTTTTCTCTCTCTCTCTCTCTTTCTCTTTCTCTCTCTCTTTCTCTTTCTCTCTCTTTCTCTTTCTCTCTTTCTCTCTTTCTCTTTCTCTCTCTTTCTCTGTCTCTCTTTCTCTCTCTCTCTTTCTCTCTCTCTCTCTTTCTCTCTCTCTCTCTTTCTCTTTCTCTCTTTCTCTCTCTCTTTCTCTTTCTCTCTATCTCTGTCTTTCTTTCTCTCTCTCTTTCTCTCTCTCTCTTTCTCTCTCTCTCTCTCTTTCTCTCTTTCTCTCTCTCTTTCTCTTTCTCTCTCTCTCTTTCTCTTTCTCTCTCTCTTTCTCTTTCTCTCTCTCTCTCTTCCTTTCTCTCTTTCTCACTCTCTCTCTCTTTCTCTTTCTCTCTCTCTTCCTCTCTCTCTCTTTCTCTTTCTTTCTATCTTTCTCTCTCTCTCTTTCTCTCTCTCTCTCTCTCTCTTTCTCTCTCTCTTTCTCTCTCTCTCCCCCCATCTCTCTCTCTATCTCTTTCACGCTTTGGTTTTAAATAGCCTTTTTGATCGTCAAACGCGCACCTCAAATGACCATCCTCGTTTGGGGATTAGTGACGGGACGATTCTAATAATTTTCCCGATTCCGATCCAATTACCGATTCCGATTCTATTAAATTCTTTAAATATTTAGCTATAGAGTATTTTTTAATTTTTTTAATTTCCGGATTACCGCAAACACCCATGTAATATATGCATATATTTTCGCAAACCTAAAAATACACTTGTGTGTGTAGGGGCGTGGGTGATCTATAGATTTTCGCAAACCTAAAAATACACTTGTGTGTGTAGGGGCGTGGGTGATCTATAGATTTTCGCAAACCTAAAAATACACTTGTGTGTGTAGGGGCGTGGGTGATCTATAGATTTTCGCAAACCTAAAAATACACTTGTGTGTGTAGGGGCGTGGGTGATCTATAGATTTTCGCAAACCTAAAAATACACTTGTGTGTGTAGGGGCGTGGGTGATCTATAAATTTTCGCAAACCTAAAAATACACTTGTGTGTGTAGGGGCGTGGGTGATCTATAGATTTTCGCAAACCTAAAAATACACTTGTGTGTGTAGGGCGTGGGTGATCTATAGATTTTCGCAAACCTAAAAATACACTTGTGTGTGTAGGGGCGTGGGTGATCTATAGATTTTCGCAAACCTAAAAATACACTTGTGTGTGTAGGGCGTGGGTGATCTATAGATTTTCGCAAACCTAAAAATACACTTGTGTGTGTAGGGGCGTGGGTGATCTATAGATTTTCGCAAACCTAAAAATACACTTGTGTGTGTAGGGCGTGGGTGATCTATAGATTTTCGCAAACCTAAAAATACACTTGTGTGTGTAGGGGCGTGGGTGATCTATAGATTTTCGCAAACCTAAAAATACACTTGTGTGTGTAGGGGCGTGGGTGATCTATAAATTTTCGCAAACCTAAAAATACACTTGTGTGTGTAGGGGCGTGGGTGATCTATAGATTTTCGCAAACCTAAAAATACACTTGTGTGTGTAGGGCGTGGGTGATCTATAGATTTTCGCAAACCTAAAAATACACTTGTGTGTGTAGGGGCGTGGGTGATCTATAGATTTTCGCAAACCTAAAAATACACTTGTGTGTGTAGGGGCGTGGGTGATCTATAGATTTTCGCAAACCTAAAAATACACTTGTGTGTGTAGGGCGTGGGTGATCTATAGATTTTCGCAAACCTAAAAATACACTTGTGTGTGTAGGGGCGTGGGTGATCTATAGATTTTCGCAAACCTAAAAATACACTTGTGTGTGTAGGGGCGTGGGTGATCTATAGATTTTCGCAAACCTAAAAATACACTTGTGTGTGTAGGGCGTGGGTGATCTATAGATTTTCGCAAACCTAAAAATACACTTGTGTGTGTAGGGGCGTGGGTGATCTATAGATTTTCGCAAACCTAAAAATACACTTGTGTGTGTAGGGGCGTGGGTGATCTATAGATTTTCGCAAACCTAAAAATACACTTGTGTGTGTAGGGGCGTGGGTGATCTATAGATTTTCGCAAACCTAAAAATACACTTGTGTGTGTAGGGGCGTGGGTGATCTATAGATTTTAGTTTTACTGGTAGTTTAAAATCAATATGTATTTATCATTTTATCATTAATATCAAAAATGGTAATTTAAGTTTAAAAAAAAAAAACATACTATTAAAAGAATCGTTTTACGCCATCGGAAACTAGGCACAAATTTTTCCGATTCCGATACCCCCAAAAGTTCCAATTTTTCCGATTCCCGATTCCGATTAATCGTCCCAACACTAGTTGGGATACAAGGGCAAATCCTGCACTAATGATCCTTCTCATGGATTCCCAAGGAATGTCAAGTTCTTAGCTGAGACGCCATTACGACTTGCGTGGACGGTTACCAACTGAATCCCTGGCTGCATAAATAGTGACTGGGGGGGGGGGGGCGAGAACCCCTTGGTCGACCAGAATGAGTATTGATTTACTCCTCTCCAGGAGTTAGGCATAAGGCCAGTTTTTATCTTACTCCCACAAGTAAGATGTGACCCAAGGTCGGGTCGGGAAAGTGGGGTTTAAAAATTGCCTGGGTAGCCCCGTCGGCATTCCCCGGTAGGGGCGCCTCAGGCAGTAAGCAATAAACTTACTCCGCCCCAAAGAGGGGAGGCGAAGCCTGGGAGGGTTGACCTCCTAGAACTGCACAGGAGTGTTCCATAGACCAGCGTAAATCAAGCCCCGAAGGCCAAGACAATACCAGTCTATGGGGTATAGTATCCATCGGAACAGATACTACACTTTGATCTTAGCCAAAAGGCCAACCAGAATGAGTATTGATTTACTCCTCTCCAGGAGTTAGGCACAAGACCAGTTTTTATCTTACTCCCACAAGTAAGATGTGACCCAAGGTCGGGTCGGGAAAGTGGGGTTTAAAAATTGCCTGGGTAGCATTTGGTATCCTACCTGTATTTTAGTGGTTGGATATTGACACCATCGGAATTTTCTCTTTTGTTCTCGCGAGAGATCCAATGATATTTGAAGTCGGCATATTGTTATGAATATTTTAGAAGTACAATAAATTGTTACCTTTTAAATTTAAATTATAATCTGATCTAGTGTTCCAACCACTAGTCGCTCCCTCTTGGACAGGGTACAAAAAAGAGTCTTCTAACCTAATGGGTCTCGCACGGTCTACAAAGCTCAACTCTCTGTCTCATCGTCGCAATTTTTTTTTTTTTTTTAACTAAGTTCACCCCAAACAAGGCAAGTTGTCACTGAAGACGTAAGGGGCTATTGAGTATTAGGGTGAAAGTTTAGGGGGTCATCCTGAATTGGGAGCTGTTTCATCCCTGTGCTTGTTTTAGAAGTACTTCCACGGAATGTGCTCCAACGAACTTGCTGCACTGGTGCCTCCTGAACGTAAATACCCCTGACTGACCCGACAATCAGCAAAATCTCAACCTTTCACTGTGCAGGTACCCAGATGCCGGAAAGCTTTCTACTCTATCTTCGTTCTTCGAACTGCTAGCCTTTGGAATCCCTTCGCTGCCTCCTGTTTCCATGACTGTAATAACATGCAGAAATTTCAATGCAATGTGAACAAACATGTCGTTGCACAACTCCCCACTTAAGATGGCCCTGTAGGTATGAACCCGAATTCACAATAGCCTCCTACGTCTTAGTCGTAATGTGCTTTGTTTGGGGTGAGTAAAAGTAATTAAAAAATTATGAAACAAAGAAAAATATATACTTTGATATTATTCGTGTTTTTTTTATATATATATGCTAAAGAGTCACCATTTATGAAGGCCCAAAAGCCACTCGAGGATAAGGGTGAATGAGTGTCAGGTAGACGGTGAACAAAACACTGCGATAATTGGTAATGATGGTGGAAATTGGGCAGAATTTGATTATTTAGGGGGACAGCTTAACAAGAATTTTAAACGACGATGTTGTAGTACACTGAGAAGTAGTCCTGCGGTATTGAGTTCCACAGACGGGAAGTTTAAAAAAAAGAAACTTTTTGAGTTTCCGAATTTTTTAGATGAGGATTGATAATTTTTTTTATTTGGATTATTCGGACTACTATCCTCATCTTGGTTGTTATATTCACAACGTTTCGGCCGATGTAACCTCCGACCTTCTTCAGATGCATTTTTTAAAACTTTGGAATCTTTAAGTCGAACCTGGAGTACATATACGGAATTCCGAACTGAACTATTTATTTAATCCACGGGAAGGAGATTGTTCTTGTCCCATCAGCCATGATCGGGTATAATCGTTAATTACTATGTTATTCTTAACTAATTCCTTTGGTAAGGATTGAACCTTCAACCTCCGAAAAGGCTGTCACGCCTTCAACTGTGGCGCAATGGTTCGAAGGTTCAATCCTCACTATAGGCGCTAATAACTAAGAATAACTAAGAATAATATATTAATTATCACTTCTACCCGATTATGGCTGAGAAAATGAGAACAATCTATCCCCGCGGATAAAAAAAAAGTCTGAGTTCGATATTCCGTCCAGGTTCTCGAGTTTGATATAAATATTCTCAAGTTCGAAAAGATGCATCTGAGGAAGTTCGGAGGTTACATCGGCCGAAACGTTGTAAAAATAACAAACTATATGATAATCTATATACTATTAAAAACTTATGGTGTTTTGAGAGTTTGTCTGTGCGTACGCAAACAGAAACATGTGATTGGTTGACAAAAAAAAGAATAGGCAGAGTTCACATAACTAAGGTAGTAGTTTTTACGATGTCAATAACCGAGTTCGAATCTCACGTAAGTCTAAAGAATTTTTTAAAATTGGATACGTGTTTTTTTTTGTTTTTTTTTGTTAACGAAGTTTTAGGAATTTAAAGAGATTAAATAACATAACATAAAAAATCATTGCATAAATATTTTTTTTAATTAAGTGATCGTATTTTTTTATAATCAGCCCTCAAAACTAGATATAAGGGTATTCCGTATTAGTTCGAGGCGAATTAGTATTTTGCTTAAATACAGGATGTCCGAAAAGTCACTAACACTGACTACCAAATCTTTAAGTCTCATAGCAAATTCCAGTCTTTGCTCATAATCCTGAGGCTGAAGCTGCTGGACAAGCTGAATTTTGTATGGAAACATGTCCATGTCATGCAACATCCTATGTAAGAAGGATCGTGAAACTCCCAACTGTCGGGATCTTCTTCTGATTGAAACTGTTGGATATTCTTCCAGACTTCACTCCAATTCTTCCCGATTCTCTTCAGTTCTTACTGAACGAGACCTTCCGAATTTCGGGAGGTCACATGCTGCAGCTTGTTTTTGAAAACGGTTATTTATGACTTTAATGGCATTTACACTTGCCGCATCTCTAGTGTTAAAATGTCATCGGTAACACTGCTGGGTTTCTGAATTTGACCCATGTGACTCAAAGTACCATTGTACAATGTGGGTTCGTTTCTTCAATGCTGTATTTGCTCAGGATAACGTCGGAAGGATAGCGTCAACTACTCTGAAAAAAAGAAAGGAAAAATATTTAAAAACAAAGAAGTTATGAGTTTTTTTCAAGTGTCACTGACTTTTTGGACACCTTGTGTTTCTAATGCTTCTTCCCCTTCCCTAAATAAAACAACGCGCAAAAAAACATTCATCGTGGTTACTTACTCTCTAATACAAAAAATAAAATTTCACAATTTTTTTATTCGCACTAGCTATAAAGCGGTAGAAGCAAGTTTATTTTAAAAAAAATTTTATTTCACCCCAAAACAAGGCATAGTGCCACTGAGACGTAAGTTGTGCATCAAGATGTTTGTTCACATTACATTTAAATTTCTGCATGTTGTGCATCAAGATGTTTGTTCACATTACATTTAAATTTCTGCATATTTGTACAGTCGGGGAAACAGGGAGCAGCAGGGAATTCCAAAGGCAAGCGGTCCGAGGAAAGAAGCTATTTTCATAGACTGATTTTCGACATCTTTGGACCTTTTCGGTGAAGGGGTGTGATTTTGCTGTAGTCGGGTTGGTCGGGAGTATTTACGTTGAGGGGGCAGAAGTGCAGTAAGTTTGTCGGAGTACATTCCGTGGAGGTACTTGTAAAGCAAGCACAGGGATGCAAAACTCCAGTGATGGGACAGGGGCTGGAGCTTAGCAGACGGTGCGGGACCTATTAGGTTATATATTGTTTTTTTTGCACCCTGTTAAAGTCGAAGAAGCTAGTGGTTGGTGCACCAGCCGAGATGTAGTGATAGTAGTCTATGTAGATATATAAGATACTGGCAGGGTTGAGAAGGCATATTGGCACTAAGACGTAATGGGCTACTATGATTAGGGGTCAAATTTATTGGCGGTATCCTAAGTGGGGAGCTGTGCAGCAAGATGTTTGTTCACATTACATTTAAATTTCTGTATGTTTTTACAGCTGGGGAAACAGGGAGCAGGTAGGGAATTCCAAAGGTAAGCAGACCGTAGACAGATGCTATATTACTTTTCAGTG
>OY744542.1:7763179-7778179 GCA_963556195.1 Sepiola atlantica
CGAGCTGACAGTTTGCGATGTTAACCCCTACGCCATCATACGACACTGACTGAATGTAAGTTGTATCTCAATGTAAACATTATATATATATATATATATATATATATATATATATATATATAAAATATATACATAAATATATAATGAAGTTTCTTAGGTGTCATCTGTCTGCTTGAATATAAAGTTATGCATGTTTATATGTTTATATATTTATATGTACATGATTCACTCTTAAACTAATTAACCGATCATTATAATTTTGAAATGAGGCATAAAGGTGTGGAAGGCCTTCGTAAAAATTCAGATACCTCACATTTTTTGAAGTTTTAACAATAGGTATTATACATGACTTAATAGATGTTCTCCAAATTTCAGGTTCGTGTGAGTATTTTAAAGTTATATTAGGGGTCATAATATGGGCACAACCTCACATTTGAAGATTTGAAAATATTAGATTTGTATTAAATTTTACCGATAGTCATGAGACCCCGATTAAACAATATTCTCTGAATTTCAATTTCTTCTTAAGACCCCTTAAGCTTAGGCCTTAATTTTTAGAGACATTTTCTTGAATCGAAATCATGCAATGGATTTTGTTCAAAATTAGTATAAGGAGTCTAGACATCAACTTGGATATAATTTTTTTCTAGTATATATGTCACGCTTAAGTTTCTGAATTTTTTAGATGACGATTGATAATTTGTATAATTTCGATTATTCGGACTACTGTTCTCATCTTGAGTGTTATCATCACAACGTTTCGGCCTTCTTCAGGTGTATCTTTTCCAACTCGGAAATATTTCTGTCGACCTCGGGAATCTGGACGGAATTTCGCATGTAGCATGCTCTCATTCCGTCAGCCATGACTGGGAGAAGTATTCAGTATTTCGCAATTCTTCGCCTCTCTCTCTCTCTCTCTCTCTCGCTCTCTCTCGCTCTCTCTCTCTCTCTCTCTCTCTCTCTCTATATATATATATATATATATATATATATATATATATACATCGTGTGTTGACACCTGGCGACACCCCCGACAACACCTGCATCGGCTCGAGGCACATCCGCAAAGGTTACAGGTGTGTTCCATCAAAACCTGGTGACTGTTGTCATAAAACCCGGAGAGAATCAGCTCTGGAGTTCGTGTTTCAATCTTGTCATGAACCCCTGTCGGCCATTGTAATTGGTAGAACGTGGCGCGCATGCGTACGCGGCTCGGGACGCCAGGACTTCCTCTTTTCCTTCTTTTTCTTCTTTTTGATGAGTTTTGCCGACATCTTTTTTCTTTGGAGAGAGAAATTCGACAGACAAAAATCCACAGCTTCTTCGAATTTGAATTATTTTTTATTTTTATTTTCATAAATATTTTTTCTAAGTTTTTATTTTTCTCTGACTTGCGATGGCAATTCACGTTTTCTAATAAACCCTGTTTTTCCTTTTCTCGGCCCCTTTCTTCATTCTTTGCTTTTCTTGCTTTCTCTTTCTCTTTCTCTTTCTCTTTCTTTCTTTCTTCTTTTTATGTCTTTCTTTTTTTATTTATTTCTTTCTCTTTTCTTTCTATTTCTTTATTTCTTTTTCTTTCGTTTTATCTTTGTTTCCTTATTTATGTCTCCCCTGCGCGACCATATGCTTGACGTTCTTTTCTTTTGTCCTCGATCGATATTATTTAAACAACGAAAAACAAATAATAATAATAATAATAATAATAATAATAATAATAATAATAATAATAATAATAATAATAATAATAATAATTGTATTCATAGCCAAATTAAACAGATAGAATAGAGTTTAGACATTGGAATCATAGTAATTATCACAGTCATTTAAATAGGAAGGCACCTTAGTAATTAATAATAATAATAATAATAATAATAATAATAATAATAATAATAATAATAATAATAATAATAATAATAATAATAATAAAGAAATTTCATAAACTAACCCCCCAAAAATATATGATGGCACGAGCCTCGGCTGATACCACACAAAATAGTCGTTACATGAAGGTTCAAGGAAGATAGAAAGACCGAGGAGAGAGAGCACTGACCAGACCTCCACTGGAAGAGTGCGGAGAGAACTGGCACCTTGGGGAGGCTTATTGCCACCCAATCCCTCAAAAGACCAATGGTCGTTGTTAGCGAGAAATCAATGGTAAGCGGCTGTTGCGATAACGCAAAGTCATTTGCAATGGTTATCGGAAAAGATGGAGAGTACTGGCAATCTGGGAAGACAAGTTGTCACTCAGACTCGAGGGAACACTACCGGTTATTGTCTTTGAGCTATCACTGATGCTGATCTGTGTGAAAACCCCAAGTGCGTTGATAATAATATGTAAAAAAAGATTATAATAACAATAATGAGAACTGACAGAAATATGGAACCTAAAGAAACTCAATGTAATACCAATAATTGTTGGAGCACTAGGAACAGTCCGGGAAAAAAATGAAAATAAAAAATAGGAGAAATTGAAATCAAAGGGAAGATTGAGACCATGCAATGATAAACATAGCCGAAATATTAAGGGAAACCTTAGAATGCGGAAACCAACCTACATAAACAACAAACGTTCACCAGTCACAACAAACGGAAATAGAAAATAAGAAAAAGAATTCAAACGAGCCCAAAGGAATTGAAACTGCCAAAATTTCAATAAACTTACATCGGGGTGGGGGAAACAAATAAAAAACACACTTTATGACATCAGCCTCGGCTGATACTACACAAAATTTTCGTAAAAAAATCAAAGAGGATAGAAAGAGTGAAGACAAAGAGAGAGAGAGAGAGAGAGAGAGAAAGAGAGAGAAAGAAAGAGAGAGAGAGAGAAAGACAGAGAGAGAGAGAGAGAGAGAGAGAACACCAACCAGACCTCCAGTCTAGTCGTTGTTAACGAAAAACTAATGGTAAACAGCTGTTGCAATAATCTAAAACATTTACAATGTTTATCGAAAGAGGTGGAGAATCCTGGAAATCTGGGAAGACTTGTTGTCACTCAGACTCCAGGGAAAATACCTTGCTATTGCCAGTGAGCAATCACTGATAACGACCTGTGTGAAAACTCCTAGTGAGTGAGATATAAATAATGATAATAATAATAAAGGGAATAAATATTTGGACAGTTTGCCTCGTAAGATATTTTCGACAAAAAGAACTAGAATACCAACAACCATACACCCGGACAATGATATTGAAGGGAAAAAAGGATTGGTAAGCATAAAAACTGTGTGGATGATCAGCAAAAATAGAACTAGAAGAATACATGAAACAAAATAGGCTGATTACCGCCGCCAAAAATGAATAATACAAAGAGTATGATACTATAGACTACTCCCCCCGTTTATTAGAAATATTAGCTGGGAAAGAAAATTACAATTCTATGCACAAATGAGAGTAGAAGAAAAAACATTGGTAAGCATAAAAACTGTGTGGATGATATTTAAAAATAAAACTAGAAGAATACATAAGCCAATGTACAAAAACGGCTGATTTTCGCCGCCAAAAAGAGATAATGCCAAGAGTATGATACTATAGACTCCCCCTGCATATTACAAATATTAGCTGAGAAAAGGAATTACAATAGAAGAGGCCGGCTCAACCATTGTGCTCCACAGACCAGTGACACCATGACAGTTGTTTGTTAACTTTCTGGATGGCCAGATAGCGATGGGAGAAAGTGAGATATGGGGGTGCGGATGTGGCCAATTTCCGGTAAAAAAAATGATCACATTTATAAATAATTACTGTAAATACAATTCTAATATTTTTATTGTGGAAATAACATTTCAAATCTTACGGAAAATAGAAGTTTGTTTGTGACAATATAGAGCACCTATCTAAAGAAGAAACTTTAAAAAATTAGAAATGATAATAAAAAGAAACGAAAGTTGACTTTAGTCACACACAAACTTTAAAAGTTGAGTTTTTCGTCAATCGAAACGTGAAGTTTTCTTTTCGATAGTTTTTTGTTGTACGGTTTTTAATTTTGAATATCGCATGTAGGTAGGTTCCTGAAAGCCAATACACACCCCCACCCCACCCTCACACCCACCCCAAAAGAAAATTTGTACAAAATGTAAAATTTGAAAAAAAAAAATGTTTTTTTAAATTACAAAAAGTAAAACAAAAAAAAACTAGAAGTCGCCATTTTGTTTTTAGGTTTGTTTGGTAAATGATTCTTTGACATTCGAATCACCCGGAATTTTTGTTTGCAAAATTTCGTAACAATTCTGTTTTTTTTTCTCTCGTTTTTTTTTCTTCTCATTCTTTCAATTTTTCTTCCTTTTGATCTGCCATCTTTCTGAAACATGAAGATCTTAAAAACAAAATATCATGACATTAAGAGAACTTTGCGTAAGACGTTTCGTTTTTTTTGGACGATAACTTTTATTTTAGGCTAGGAACAAAGTGTAGTATCTGTTCTGATACTACACTTCATCTTTATTATGTTCGGTGAATGAAAGAGATATCCTTCTAGAATAAGGCAATTTATATTTTTGTCCTAATCCAAAGAAAAGGAAGGAATAAAAAACATGAACACTAGTTTAAGGAAAACAGAAGAAGAAGAAGGAAGAGGAGAAGAAGAAAAACAAGAACAAATAAGAATAAATAGAAGAAGAAGAAGAAGAAGAAGAAGAAGAAGAAAAAGAAGAAAAAGAAGAAAAAGAAGAAAAAGAAAAAGTAGAAGTAAAATAAAAAGAAGAAGAAAAAAAGAAAAACAAGAACAAAAACAAGAACAAATAAGAATAAATAGAAAAAGAAGAAGAAGAAGAAAACAAAGAAACAAGAATAAAGAGAAGAAGAAGAGGAAGAATAAACAAAAGAAGGAATAGAAGAAAGGGAAGAAAAAAGAGAAAGAAAGAAAATATAGAATAAAAAGAAAATAAAGAAAATGATGAAAAAAAAAATAAAAACGTGAAACAAAAAAGATGAAGGCAAAATAAAAGAAATAAAAAAGGAAGAAAGAAAGAAAAAGTTCGAAAAATGAAAGAAAAAGAAAACAAAAAAGAATGAAGAAAAATAAATGAAGAAAAAATCAAGAAAAAATAAATCAAAGAAGATAAAAGAAACTTAAAAAAAATTAGAAATGATAATAAAAAGAAACGAAAGTTGACTTTAGTCAAACACACAAACTTTAAAAGTTGAGTTTTTCGTCAATCGAAACGTGAAGTTTTACTTTCGATAGTTTTTTTGTACGGTTTTTAATTTTGAATATCATATGTGGATAAACTATCTAAAACGATGACTATGGGAACCAGTAATTCGAGTTCAACAATCTTTCCATTGACGTAATTTCCCGTCTATACGTGTTCATTGCGCAATCTATATTGGAGTATGTAGCTTTAAATCACTCACTCTCTCTTTCTATCTCTACCCTCCCTCTCCTCTCTGTAAAATCCCCTCTTCATCAATAGTAAATAATATATTTCCAACAAATAATGCCTAGAAATCGAAACCGAAACCTTTGGATCTTCAGTCTGACGTTCTACCAACTGACCTATTTGGATTTTCTTAGAATATGAGCTTAAAACATTACCTTAACAAAACAATTGTAGCTATGGTGTTACGTCATATTTAATTTACTACGAGTCCAATTGTTCTAGTTTTATTTTTTTTTAAACAGAAAAGAAAACATTTAAAAAAAACATTATACCAACATTTAAGGATAAATTTGTTAGATTCACACACTCCGCTAAACCATTCTAAAACAATTGAGTTTTTTTGTTTGTTTCTGTTTTCTCGACAGAACAGATACTATACTTTCCTCCTAGCCAAGGGGCCAATGCGTCAATTTTAAATTTATGTTGAGGTATGGAAAATTAGTTTGTTGACATGCAGATAAGCAAGGCAGCATGATATTAGAAATAAGGACACAAACACATTATAATGACTGAACCAAGGTATATTTCGGTCGATTCGTGCGACCATATTCATTCGGTAAAATAAGCTTTATTAAACAAAACTCTATATTTTATACAGTGACGCTTAGAAAAAAAAACACGCTCCACTGTGTATAAAATGTCGATTTCTGTTTAATAAAGGTCATTTTACCAAATGAATATGGTCGAACGAATCTACCGAAATATCTCTTGGCACATCTATAGTTACGTGTTTGTGCCCCTATTTCTATTAGCCTGCTGCCTTGCTTATCCATATTTCCATATTCTAATTTTCCATTGTATCTGAAAATTTTATTTCATACTAGCAATGTACGGGGCCATAAAAAACGAAATAGAAGAGACTAAAATTAATGTGTCACATCTTTATATTAACACTCTTATATCTCAACCTCTCTCAACCCGTCTGCCTGTCTTTATCTCTTTCACCGTTTTTCTACATCCCTGTCCCTCGCCTCTCTTTCACTTCCGTCCATTCCTGTTTTGTAACAACAGAACCGGGGAAAATACAACCGCACGAGAGAGGCGCAAGCATAGGCTGACGCCACGAAAATTATGGACAGAGGGTCGAGGAGGGAAAGCGCAAACCAGACCTCCACTGGAAGAGCGCGGACAGCTCTGGGACCTTGGGAAGGCTTGTTGCCACTCGGGCCCCAGAGGGGACCGACGGTCCTTATCAGCGGGAAATCGTTGGTAGGTGGCTGTTGCGATTACCGCAAGGTCATCAGCGGTGATGAACGAAAGGAGGTGGAGCATACTGGAGGCCTGAGGAGACTTGTTGTCACTCGGACTCCAGGTAATACCACAGGTTGTCGGCAGTGGGCGACCACTGACGCGACCAGTGTGATAACTCCTAATGAGTAAATAATAATAATAAATGCAGACTCTGTGGACAACGAGACGAAACAATAAATCATATAAGTGAATGTAGCAAACCAGCCCAAAATGAGTATAAGAACATACATGACTGTGTTGGGAAAACAGTACATCGGGAACTGTGCAAACAATTGAATTTCAAACACGCAGACAAATGGTACAAACATAAGCCAGAAACAGTACTGGAAAACGAAAAACACAAAACCATGTGGGATATGGATATAAAAACAGACACACTTATACAAGCAAGGAGACCGGATGTTATAATAATCAACAAGAAGGAAAACATCTTGCAAAATCGTAGACTTCGCCGTTCCAGCAGGCCACAGAGTGAAAATCAAAGAAACGGAAAAACGAAGCAAGTACACAGAACTAGCCAGAGAACTGAAAGGAATATAGAGCATGAAGAAAGTCAGTATAATACCAATAATCGTAGGAGCATTAGGAACAATCCCCAAAAACCTGGAAAAAAGACTGGGAGAAAAGGGATCATTGGAACTATACAAAGGACAGCAATGATCAAAACAGCTACAATCTTAAGAAAAATAATTGAATGCGGAAACTAACCCGCATAAGCTACGAAAGATCATGCGGAATCTAACTCAGGAAGAAAACAAAACTAACGAAAGAACACACCACAAACAAAGAAACGGAAAATGCAAGAAACATCACTTAACAAACTCCCTCCTCCCCCAATAACTGACACAACACGGGAGTAAACCAATGAACGGAGATAACAAGAAACACCATCAGCTCACCCCCCCAATAAATAAATAAAAAATATTTTTTTAAAAATGGTACCAGCCTAGGCTGACACCACACAAAATATTTGCATAGGGTCAAGGAGGATCAGAAGACCGAGGAGGGACAGCACAAACCAGACCTCCACTGAAAGTGCAGAGACTGCTGGGACCTCGGGGAGGCTTATTGCCACCCAAATCCCAGAGAAGGCCAATCGTTCTTACCAGCGAGAAATCAATGGTAAACGGCTGTTGTGATACTGCAGATCTATTTGCGGTGGATATCGAAAAGAGGTGGAGAATACTGGAAATCTAGGGAGACTTGTTGTCACTCAGACTCCAGGGAATACCAGCGGTTGTGTGTGAGCAATCACTGATGACCTGTGTGAGAACTCCTAGTGAGTAAATAATAATAATGTAAGTCATTTACCTCTCCTTTATATAATACAAGATTCTATTGTGAAGATACCATTTGAAATGAATGAAAACCCGACCCCCCATCCACATGATGAAATCTGGCCAAGTTAACCCCAAACAATTAATATCTTTTTTAAATTTTAGATATTGTACATCCAGGGCAACGCACAGTGTGGCTGGATGAAGCAAGACTAACCATCCGTCTTTATGTATACCTGTCTTTCTTTATCTTTTTCTCCCCTTCTCTCTCTCTCCCTCCCCTCTCTCTCTCTCTCTCTCTGTCTCTCTCTCTTTTTCACGTCTACGAGAGTAACTTGTCTCTCTGATGTTTTCCGTGACTGTCTAACTTTTTATATACACTTTAATTTTATAAACATCAGCGTCCGAGTGAGTTAATCATCATGAGAATAGAACCTAGGTTCTCGACGACGACGACGACATAGGTGTATAATGATTTATACACGCATTGCGAAGTGAAAATGTAACATTACTTAGGGTAAGCTTTGCTTGATTTCCTAAGTCAAATGTTTATAAAAATAAGTAGTAATTAGTTATTAATATTACTAGCAGGAGGACCCGACGTTGCTCGGGATTGAATGAGGATCGCTACTTTGTACTTTTTCACTATACTTCTAACACTATATTACTTTCTTTGTTGTACTGCCCCCATCCTCATCCCGTTTCGTCCCCTAATATAGTCGAATAAGCTGAAACGCTGAAAACTCTCTGAATTACTGTTATAAATTTATATTTATATTTATATTTATATTTATATTTATATTTATATTTGTATTTGTATTTCCAGAAGACTGTCACTTAGAACTGATTGTAACTCAGCACTTTTATCCTTTGTGCCACAGACTTAAGTAATTCGTAATTGTATTCTTAGCATCGCCTGCATTGCGGATTGAACCTTCAACCATCAGAAGACGGTCACTTAGAACTGATTGTAACTCAGCACTTTTATCCTTTGCGCCACAGACTTAAGTAATTCGTAATTGTATTCTTAGCATCGCCTGCACTGAGGATTGAACCTTCAACCTCCAGAAGACTGTCACTTAGAACTGATTGTAACTCAGCACTTTTATCCGTTTCTTATCACGTAAAATATTTCAGCTGACAACGACAGACAAGTGCATTCAATCGAAACGTCTAATTCCTAAGATTTTCTTTTGTTTTTAATACCGAGAATAAACTCGTTTTTGTTGTTGTTCATGCAAGATTGGGTCACTCCGAAAAATCGAAATCACTCGAAACCGAGAATTATCTGAAACGAAACCTGTCATCGCTTCTAAGAAATTTACAAAAGTCACACCTTTTCATAGATCAAAAAAAATATCCTAACAAGATGAATTACCATGCTTTAAATTTAGAAACCGGCTAAAAAAAAGTTATTCCAGGCATTACCTCCTCTTTCGGAAGCAGAAAGGTTTATTACTGGCTGCCCGTGGCACCCCTACTGGGAAATACCAGTACAGCAACTTCAAAATATACTTCGTTTTCTAAATATGGCGAAATTTTCGCTCATTTTGTAATCTCTATAATTCAATAAAAATGTCCTCCTTGGCATTTTGGTAAAGATCAGAGTGTAGTATCTGTTCTGATTGATGTTGCACTCGGTAGACCGGTACCGTCTTGGCATTCGGTCCTTGATTCCGTGGGTTTTAAGGTTTGCCCTGTACGGTTCTAGGAGGTCCACTCTCCCAAGGTTTGCCTTCTCACCATTTGAGAAGGGGTCAGTGTATTGCTAATCGCATTTTAGAGCACTGGCTTTTCAAATCTCACTTTCCCGACCTTGTGTCACATTTGACCGCTGTGAGAAGAAAATAAATATCAATAAAAAGTTAAAAAAACTTGTAGAATAAAAATAATTCAACTTATTATCAAGAAGAAAATACGCATTATAAAATAAATAAATTAATAATTTCTTGGGATGACCATTTGAATATTTTGCGTCAATATGTGACGATGGATGAAACATGGACGAATACGCAGTCAGCTGAGTGAACAGCGACAGGTGAAAACCGTCCTTCCTTTCACAAAGTAATCGATGAACAAAATATCTTGTGCATCTAAAAAAAAAAACGGAGGCCCAAACCTTTCCTGCTGATGTGTGGGTCTTTGGTCGCTTTCAATCCTCTCATGATATTCACCATCATTCACCTTTTAATCTATCCATCTCATTCACTCTTATATTTTAATGGATTTTCGCGCTGATAAGCGGAGACGCATGAGTAAGATTTATTCCCTGAGGACTGCAGCATGGTCGTTTTTAAATTTCATGTCGATAAACGCTTGTTATAAACCATTCTAATCAGTCATCAAATTTTATTCATTCAATTCATTATGTTCAATCCTCTCATAATATTCATCACCATTCAATCTATCTATCTATCTATCTATCTATCTACGTGATATCTATCTATCTATCTATCTATCTACGTAATATCTATCTATCTATCTATCTATCTACGTAATATCTATCTATCTATCTATCTACGTAATATCTATCTATCTATCTATCTATCTATCTATCTATCTATCTATCTACGTGATATCTATCTATCTATCTATCTACGTAATATCTATCTATCTATCTATCTACGTAATATCTATCTATCTATCTATCTATCTACGTAATATCTATCTATCTATCTATCTATCTATCTACGTAATATCTATCTATCTATCTACGTGATATCTATCTATCTATCTACGTGATATCTATCTATCTATCTATCTATCTATCTATCTACGTGATATCTATCTATCTATCTATCTATCTATCTATCTATCTACGTAATATCTATCTATCTATCTATCTATCTATGTAATATCTATCTATCTATCTATCTATGTAATATCTATCTATCTATCTATCTATCTACGTGATATCTATCTATCTATCTATCTACGTAATATCTATCTATCTATCTACGTAATATCTATCTATCTACGTAATATCTATCTATCTATCTACGTGATATCTATCTATCTATCTATCTATCTATCTATCTATCTACTTGATATCTATCTATCTATCTATCTATCTATCTATCTATCTATCTATGTCATTAACCCTTGCCCTTGAATAGCGTTTGGCCTTGGTTATAGGTGACTCATTATTAAATAGATTAAATGACGATTTATTTTCGAAAAAATATGACATTTCTCTCCATCACTTGTGACGGAACTGCTAATCTTGTAATGCACTAATTGACCTGTTTTAGGGATGGAAGATGGACGATGTCGTCGCTAATTAATAAGTATAGAGAAGGTCGGTCATTCTCTTTTTTTTTTTACACCCCCCCCCTCCATTGTGGACATATCCAACAATACCAGCCTCGTCACAGATTGGTTTGAGCCGTGCAGAAATCAGCGAATCTACAATTGAACTCAAACCGGAAGTTTCAAAACTTTTTTTGTTTTTTGTTTTGTTTTTCTCTGCGCTCGTCGTGCGCACGCGCGAAAACGAACACACTCGAGCCGTTTGTTGCGTTTGTCATGTCGGCAAGTCTCACGAGAATCTCACAACAACAGCAAATAATAATAAATAAAGATTTAAAAAAAAAACAAAAAAACGGCATGATTTCTGATGCATTGTTTTCGCATTCTTTCCAAGTCAGGATTTTATTTATCGGCCATTTTTCTTCGATTCTTCCGTGACGAGAACCGACGATAAGGCGAAGCACACGAACAGGAAGTGACGGAAAAAAATGGCGACGAAGATAAAAGAATAAACAGAAACATATTTATTTTACATTGTATATCATTCACATTTATATCTCTTTCTATATTTCTATATATAAAGCCAATGTGTCTATGTCTGTCTGTTCACGCATCAGTTGTCAATGGTTGATCTGCAAGTAACAGCAATGACACATCTGGAATTGGCAGTTTGCTGCGGATGTTTTAACATGTTTGCAAATTATTAAACATTTTTGTTTTATATCATAGCTAGATGTTTATCACTTTAAATAACGCTGAAAGTTTAAAACCATCATCCGAGTATATTGTCTTTTAATCCCAAAAAAAAAAGTTTTTAAGAATGAGAGAGTTCGTGAAAAGCCTTCCCACGGGGGTAATGGTTAAAGTGGCTATAAGAGTTGCACGAGGGACCTATTTTGGTTAAATGTACGCGCGGTATGATGCATTCGATTGGGTTGTGGTTTGGCTTCGCACACCCGCACTCACATCTAGACTTATAACTGCGTGGAAGTTAGACGCGTCCGCGCAGAATCGAAATCTATACGCGTCAATGAGGCTTGGTGCCGAAAATACGATTCAAACCAGTTCCAGTTTTGATCGCATCTTGATATGATGTGTCATCTTGTTCTCGTCGTTTCGCCACAAGCGGCCCGCAAGAATAGAACACCACGATACAACAATCGTGTATCGACAAACACCAGACTACCAAACAATTCTCGTTATTTTATATAATTTTGATTATTCGGACTATATACATAGATATATATATATATATATATATATTGGAAGATTCTCTGCACGGACGGAATTTTCCTCTGGTGTTTATTATTTTTGACGAAAGGAAGTTTCTTTTCCCGAAATATTAAATAAATGATTTTTATAATCATCCGGACATAACACAAACAGCTAACACCACGCTTGCTGTTATGTAAGATTTTAAGAAGAAATAAATAGTAAGTCACATTTCGTATTCGATTTATTATTTTTGTTTCTTCCAGCTTACATCTTACCCGGAATTTGCATTGCCCACATCCTTTTAAAAACATACCACTACTATTCCCAGCAAACTACCATTCTCTCTCTCTCTCTCTCTCTCTCTCTCTATATATATATATATATATATATATATATATATATATATATATATATATATATATATATATATATATTTTTTATATATTATATTTTATATTAATATTTTGGTTTTTTTTGACATTATTATTTTTTATTTTTTGTTTTTTGATTTTGATTCTTAACGGTCCCAACCACGTGACTTCCAAATTTTAATTTTAAATTTCTTTCCTTTTTTCTCCATTTCATTCTTTCTAAATATGATCTAAGGTTAAGATCGGATTCTAACTTTGCCTGATGAGATCTCAGTTTATAATAGCTGTTGATCGATAACATCGACATGCCAGTGTTTCAGATTTTGTAATTGTCTGTGTAAATAAAAATAATCATATAGAAACGCTTTATTTGATATTGAGCACTTTTTATAAACTAGATTGAAATTCTTTGGATTACTACCATGTGGTTTATTTTATCTTTTTATTTTTTTTATTTTTATAATGTTTTATTATTATTATTATCATTTTATTTTTCTATTTTTTATTTTATATTTGTAATGTATTCCTTTTTCTAATATTTGTCTCTGTGGCTCTTCCTGGCAATGGAGGTTCCTCTACGACGAGCTTGTTATTTTTTTCCTTGATTTTCTGTAAGACGTGGTGTTAAAGGCGCTGATGAAGTGACGTTTTGGAGTAGCTTTGTTAATTTATAAAATAAAATAAAATAAAGTATTTCCAGAATGTTTTGGAAACGATCGTACGCCATACTAGACTTGATGTTCTAATTCTTAGAACAATTGTAATGTTCTAATTCATTGAATCCTTTATATTATATATATATATATATATATATATATATATATATATATATATATATATATATATATATATATATATATATATATATATATATTAGTAGTAAGTTTTTGAAAGGCTGTGGGCAATGCAAGTTCCGGGTAAGATGCAAATTGTAAAGAACAAAAACAATAACAATAAATCGAATACGATATATGGCTTACTATTTATTTTTCCATGTTTTGGGAATGTAAATTAAATTAAATTTTATTTTAAGGTTATGTTAAATATATGATTTGGTGTTCAAAAATATTTAACCAACATTACACAAATATTTTTGAACACCAAATCATATATTTAACATAACCTTAAAATCGAATTTAATTTACATTCCCTGCGAGATTGCTATAGTTTTCGCTGCGGTCTACATCTGGCAGCCATTTTGTTTTGTAGTATTCTCTACACAGTCGGAGAAGGAAAAAAAAATTTTCTTCTGGTTTAATTATTTTTGACAAAGGGATGTCTTTTCCCGAAATATCAAATAGTGATTTTTAATCACCCGGACATCACACGAACAGCTAAAAACACTCTTGCTGTTATGTAAGATTTTAGAAAAAACGGAAAAATAAATAGTAAATTATATTTCGTATTCGATTTATTGTTATTGTTTTTGTTCCTTACAACTTGCATCTTACCCGGAACTTGCATTGCCCACAGCCTTTCAAAAACTTACTACTACTATACCCAGCAATGCTTCAAGCAAACTACCATTCTCTACTATATATATATATATATATATATATATATATATATATATATATATATATATATAAATATTTTCATCTTTACATCTTTTGTCACCAGACACTTTGTCAGCAGACATTTTCCCAACTGGCAGACTCTATATTTTGCTAACCTTTTTATGCACACAATTTTACTTTCCATTATTTTATATTGTTTCTTAAATATTTTAAAATTTTTAATTTTGGCTATTCCCCTGCCAACTTATCCATCTATGTAATTCCTCTGATGATAAGATTTTAATATTTGAAAAGCCTGGCTTAAGGAAAGAAAAATAAACATGTTTTTATCGAGTACACCTTGCATTGAACAATCGAAGATTAAATAGATTTGTCATTCGCACATATTTATCTCTCTTCCCTCATTTATCATTATATATATATATATATATATATATATATATATATATATATATATATTGTTGAATATAAGAGACAACTCATGTCTAGATATCCTTTGGTAGATCCTTTCAATAGTCCGAATCAGGATCTTAGTACTTTCGGACCCATCTGGGCCCATCTTCGAGGGAATGAGGTTAATAAGGTACAGACCTCATTCCCCCGAAGATAGACCCAGATGGGTCCGAAAGTACTTGGGAGACAAATCCAAACTATGGTAATTCCCCTCCAAAACTAAGATCTTGATTCGGACTATTGAAAGAATCTACCAAAAGATATCTAGACATGAGTTGTCTCTTATATT
>OY744542.1:7788179-7820679 GCA_963556195.1 Sepiola atlantica
GCCATTCAGATGGAAGGTCGCCTCATCGCTAAAAACAAGCCGGTCATCAAAGCCGTTATCTTCCAACTTCTCTTACATTGCAATGCAAAAGTCACGGCGAAGTGGCTTATCAGTGTCCTTCAACTTTTGGACCCAACTTGAGCTTGTAAGGTACCATTTGCAGTCGTTTCCTTAAGACACGCCAGACAGTTGCTGGAGCAAGCTGAAGTTCCCTGCTGGCTCTTCTCACTGATTTACGGGGGCTCCGCTGAAAGGCTGTCCGAACTTGCTCAACTGCATCTTCTGAAGTTGAAGGGCGATCTGTTCGCTTACTTGGGCACAAACACCCATCTTTCACAAATTTAGCATGCCATCTGACAATGGATTTCCTTTCAGAGGCTTCTTTTTTAAATTTTCTGCGAAATGCACGCTGAACACATGTCCACGATTCCAGTCTTTGCAAATTGGAGGACGCAAAATGCCTTGTCTTGTTTAGAGAACGCCATTACTGCACCTGGAAAGATAACACGAAATCATTAGTATGACCAAAAACTTGATTAAGCAAGCTTTAAAATGGCACCAGTTTCATTTTTCTATCTGGAATAGTTCATGAGATATACGCATTTGTAATGTTCCCACGACTTTTGAAACACCCTGTACATCTATATAAATATATATATCTATATATATATATAAATATATATATACATATATATATATGTATATATATATATATATATATACATATATATATATATATACATATATATATATATGTATATATATATATATATATATATACATATATATATATATATATATACATATATATATATATATACATATATATATATATATATACATATATATATATATATATATATATATATATATATATATATATATACATACATATATATATATATATATATATACATACATATATATATATATATATATATATATATATATATATATACATATATAATATATATATATATATATATATATATATATATATATATATATATATATATATACAGGGTGATTCAATAAGTCACTTAGCTATTTATTTTTGAAATTCTAAAGTTAAAAAATACGGTAATACAAAACAGAAAGTTTATTCAACAAATTCATTTTTGGAGTTTTAAATTACAGCAAATTTTTAAAATTTCCATCTTCGTTCTGCATGCATAGCTCCATTTTTTTTTTCAAGATATTTACGACTCTTTGTAGCATTGCCTTTCAACAAGTGTGGGAGATTCATCAAATTTGGCCATATGAATAACAATAAAAATTCGCTCTTCAATTGTAAATGACATACTGCCTGAAAAAAGTACATATGATGATTTACACAAATTTAAATAAATAAAAATAAATATATATAGAAACAAATATATAAACGAACCAATTTAAAATAATAAATAGCAGTAATTAGAGAGTAAGATAACAATTATCAAAAGTTCATAATATGTTTGTGCTTCACATGGTAACCATTTTAAATAGCTAAGTGACTTATGAATCACCCTGTATATATAATATATATTATATATATATATATATATATATATATATATATAGTGTGTGTGTGTGTGTGTGTATCTAGGCAGCATCTTCTCTTGCAGGCAAGTATTGTTGAATATAAGAGACGACTCATGTCTAGATATGTTTTGGTAGATCCTTTCAATAGTTCGAATTAGGATCTTAGTTTCGGAGGGGGAATTGGCTGATAAATTTGCCAGAATTTGCATTTGTCTCCCAAGTACTGTCGGGCCCATCTGAGTCCATCTTCGGGGGGGGGGGGGGGGGGGGAATGAGGTTAATCAGGTCTAGATCATGTGTTAGTATTTATAGAAGGTTTTTGGCGGGGAATTATGTACTAAGTACGAAACTATATTGGAGCTATAAACATTTTAGAATATTATTACGGATATTAAAGTTAATTCTATTAATTAGTTTTTTTTTGTTTTTATATATAGGGCTTCTAATATATGGAGTTTTTGTTTGTTAGTACTAAATTATATATATATATATATATATATATATATATATATATATATATATATCAGGACCGGCGGGACAGTTATAAAAAGGGGGGGCTCTCCTAAAAAGTGTGGGGGCCCGGTTAAACACATGCATATATAACTCATTATGATGACCGTAAAGTGTGGGGGGGGAGGCCAAGTCAAAAAGTGGGGGCTGAGCCCTCCCCCTCCCCCTGATCCCCCCCCTGATCCCCAAGGTACTTGCAAAATGTCCGTGTCTTGTACGGACTAAAAAAAAAATTTTTAAGCCGCTTATCATTAAATTAGTTTTCCGTGTAAACTTTGATTGGGGTTGAAAGATAAAAGGAAAAAATGTATATTTACGTGTGAAAAAGAAATTATGATTAAAAATGGTATCATGACGGCTAAAAAAAAACCAAAATTCAGTGAATTTTGAACTTTTAAGAAATTACTTGTAAAATCCCTTGAAGATAAATATAAGTTTTTGGGAACTATTTCAAAGGTAATTATTACCAATGTTTTTCCTAAGAATTTGAAATAAAACTTTTTTAAATGTTAACGTTTTAAATATTTATTAATGGAAAAAGGACAAAACAAATACAAATCTTTCCAAATAATTGACGATGAAGTGTGAAATCAACGAAATTGTTGAATCTCTGAAAATAAAATTTTACGGGCGGTGTAAAAGTGAGTGGCGTGGAGGGTTAATCCCACCTGTTTATTACAGAACAGGGCCACCATACCAATCCAAGTGAATCGTTAGTAGAAATTATTCAATTTTAATTTTTTTTTTTTCGTTATCTTCCTGGGTCTACAAAATTTCAATTTTTTGGTTTATTTCAAGATCATAAAAAAAATTATTGCGCTGATGATGCCATGTTTATGTATGAAAGGAAATATAATTATGTCGCATTTTTTATTTTCCCAGAAACTCTAATCATTAAAATCACATGAAATATTTTTTGCAATTATATTATTGTTTTGATGAAAATATTGATTAAACAATGCTTTATTCAACAATAATATCGCTAAGTAAAAAAATTATTTTTTCTTCGAGTTATAGTGATTTTATTAACACGGTATTCAGGGGCTTTTTCGTAATATATAAAAAATATTTTAAAAAACATCAACTAATTGTTAACATCTACAATGCTTTATTTTCATAAAGAAACATTTAAAAAATTATGCATTTTTAAAAATTAATATATACAAATATAACTTTAGTAAAGGTGTATTTTATTTTTAAAAAATACATTTTCACAAAGATTAAAAAAAAAATGCTTTCCGTGATTGTTGATTAATAAATATTGAAAATTTCATTAAAATTGGTATATTTTCTGAATTTGAGTGAATCTTTAAGTGAAGGGGGGTCAACATGTTTTTACATTTTGGGGATCGGCCATTGATTTTGCACGTACCTAATTATATATATATATATATATATATATATATATATATATATATATATATATATATATATATGTAATAATAATTTTTTGTTCAATTTTCTTATCTTTTTGTTTTGGCTGAAAATAAAGCATCCTGCTGGATGCCAGATATTCACCCACTATTTCAGAGACTCCAACCGAGAGATCTTTTTAAGATTCTAACCGTCCCTTTAAGGCGCAATTGTTTGGATCTCTCTTGCACTTGGTTCACCGGGAATATTCGCCAGGTAGTTTTTTGAAATTATTTTTCATGCGCCCGGTGGCTCCTATAATTACTGAATTATTTCAATTTTGTTAAAAAACATAGTTTACCCCAAACAAGGCAAGTTGCCACTGTAGACGTAAGGGCTACTGAGAATTAGGGTGAAAGTTTGTGGGGGTCATCCTACGTTGGGAGCTGTGCAGCAAGATGCTTGTTCACATTAGTGTTAAATTTCTGCATGTCGGTACAGTCGAGGAAACAGGGAGAAGGAGGGAGTTCCAAAGGCCGGCAGCTCGAGTAAAGAAGCTATTGGAGTAAAAGTCTCTCCGGCATCTGGGGACCTCCACAGTGAATGGATGGGATATAGCTGATTATTGGGTTGGTCGAGTGTATTTACGTCGACGGGGTACCGGATGGAGATCTTCCTAAGATTCTAGTTTCGTTTCATGACATACATAAGACCTTGGTATTTATTTATCGTCTCCCTCTCCGCTCTGTTTAAGCCAGCATCATTAAGGACACTGACTTTAACTAGGGTTGTTACCCTCTCTCTCTCTCTCTCTCTCTCTCTCTCTCTCTTTCTAGTCCCATATCACTATGTCAGGTTTAACAGCTCTGTTTTCTCGGTATGTAGCTGTAGGAGTTGCATATCATATTAGATGGTGTATGCTTTATGCTTTATGCTTTATGCTTTATGCTTTATGCTTTATCTGTGTGTGTGTGTGTTTGTAAGTCCTATCTATTTGCCTCCCTACGAGGGCAAAGCTGTGCTCAGAACCGGTGCACCACCAGAATCGCTTCATCACAACGTCTTCTTGTATATCCCAATGTAAAGAGTCCAGAAATGTTCGAAGGGTCTAGTGTTTTTGTCCGCGTGTGGACTAGTTGTGAGTGAGTTCCCGAGACTGTGTCAAAGCTGTCGCTATATTCTAGTAGTCCATGACTGTGAGACGTGTTTTTTGCCTAGATGCCAATAGCCAAGTGGATAAAGCCAGAACGTTTTGCTCGCGAGAAGTCTGTGTAGTAGTATTATGACTAACAAGTGTTCATGTGGAAAGTTGCGTCTCGAACTGGTGACAGCGTCTGAGTTCTCGCTTATATAGTGAATACAAACAGGTGCTCGGTTCCGAGAGACGACTCTTTCCGATTGGTGTAAGTCTGGTACAGGTAACCAACAGAGATTAAGTATTTTGAGCAAGTAAACATCGAATATTTCAGAGATCGGTTTGCTGGCGCCGTCGTCATTGTTGTCCCATTTAGTTGACTCCCCACGAAGGCAGATTTAGACACAAAGTCGTATTTTAATGTGGAAGAAATCTAACTTCCCCAAAAAGGGCACTCCGGATAAGAAAAAATAAAAATTGCTTCAGTCTAGAAGGATTTCTCTTTCACCGACCGTGAGCAGAGAAGATGAAATTTAGTATCAAAACAGATATGACACTATGATCTTAGCCAAAAGGCCAAGCGTGGTTGTTGTTATTGCTGCTAGAGCAGGGATTCCACGAAGGCAAATTGACAGGTTTAAGGCGTTAGGGTTAAGGGTTAGAGTTAAGGGTGAGGGTTAGGGTTAGGGGTACGGTTTAGGGATATAGTGAAGGGTTAGGTTAAGGTTAAGGGTTAGGGTTAGGGTTAGGGGTAAGGGTAAGGGTTAAGGCTTAAAGTTAGGGTTAAATGCTTAGGGTTAAGGGTTAGGGTTAAGAGATAAGGGTTAGGGTTAGGGTTAGGGGTTAGGGTTAGGGTTAAGGGTTAGGGTTAAGGGTTAAGGGTTAAGGGTTAAGGGTTAAGGGTTAAGGGTTAAGGCTTAAGGTTAGGGTTAAATGGCTTAGGGTTAAGGGTTAAGGGTTAAGGGTTAAGGGTTAAGGGTTAGGGTTAGGGGTTAGGGGTTAGGGTTAAAGGTTAGGGTTAAGGATTAAGGATTAAGGGTTAAGGGTTAAGCGTTAAGGGTTAGGGGTTAGGGTTAAGGGTTACGGGTTAGGGTTAATGGTTAAGGGTTAAAGGTTAAGGGTTAAGGGTTAAGGGTTAGGGTTAAGGATTAAGGGTTAGGAGTTAGGGTTAAGGGTTCGGGTTACGGTTAAAGTTATGGGTTAAGTGTTAGAGTATGGTTAAGTGTTAAGGGTTAAGGGTAAGGGTTAAGGATTAAGGGTTAAGGATTAAGGTTAAGGGTTAAGGTTAGGGTTAGGGGTTAGGGTTAAGGATTAAGGGGTAAGGGTTAGGGTTAAAGATTAAGGGTTAAGGGTTAGGGTTAGGGTTAGGATTCGGGTTAAGGGTTAGGGTTTAAGGGTTTAGAGTTAAAGGTTAAGGGTTAGGGTTTAGGGTTTAGGGTTGAGGTTAGGGTTAAGGATTAAGGGTTAAGGGTTAGGGTTACGGTTAGGGTTACGGTTAAGTGTTAAGGGTTAATGATTAAGGGTTAGGTTTAGAGTTAGGGTTAGGGTTTAGAGTTAGGGTTAGGGATTAAGGGTTAAGGGTTAAGGGTTAACGGTTAAGGGTTAAGGATTAAGGGTTAAGGGTTAAAGGTTAAGGGTTAAGAGTTAGGGTTAGGGTTAAGGATTAAGGATTACGGAATAAGGGTTAAGGATGAGGGTTAAGGGTAAATATTAAGGATTATAGGTTAAGGGTTAGGGTTAAGGGTTATGGTTAAGAGTTAAGGGTTAAGGATTAAGGGTTTAAGGATTAATGGTTATGGTTATGGTTATGGTTAAGGATTAAGGGTTAGGGTTAAGGGTTAAGGGTTAAGGCTGAGAGTTAGGGTTAGGGTTAAAACTTAGGGTTAAGGGTTACGGGTTAAGGGTTAAGGGTTAGGGTTAGGGTTAGGGGTTAGGGTTAAGGATTAAGGGTTAGGGTTATGGGTTAAGGATTAAGGGTTAGGGTTTAGGGTTAAGGTTTAAGGGTTAATTGTTAAGGTTAAGGCTAAGGGGTTAGGGTTAAGGTTAGGGTTAAAGGTTAGGGTTAGGGTTAGTTATGGGTTAAGGGTAACCCTTGTTTTTTTGTTTTTTTAGCTTTGTAGACAATTGTCGAGCTTTACAAAATAAAAGAAAAAAAACAATAACATCAATGTTTGGTGCATTTTAAGGCAGGAAGTCAGTATCTTCAGACAGCCTGTTCTGAGAAAGCTTTTATTAAGCTTTGCTATTTTTTTATTTGCAAAAAAATTAACAATAAAATAAAAATAACAATTGCAAATTAGGCACAAGGCCAACATTATAGGGGAAGATTTTTATGGGGGGGGGGAGAGATTGAGAGTCGGTAAACGTTGCGATCGTATGCCTAAACAGAATGCGATAAACAAAATTATGTATAGGCGAATAAAAATGATTTTTTGTTGTTGTTTTAAATATTATTACATGAAGAACAATTTCGAATTAAAAAAACATTTGTTATTATGCATGTAATCTGAATAAAATTGGAATGTCCCAGTGTAGACAGAACGGTGGCTGAGCACAGTTCAAGGATCGTTGTCAGAAGAAGATCAAGAAGCCTTGCAAATTATCCGTTAGCATTGGGTACGCGAGTGGGTTTGTCGACAATCTGTGTTACAACATACGCTAGGGTTAGGGTTAGGGAGAAATCGTGACCAAACCCCTTCATCATGTGTCTTGTTTGAATGGACTAGCAATTCTACATTTGTCATTCGTCAAAACTTGTCTAATATCGTGAGTTTGCTCTTTTCTTTGTTTTTTTGTTTGGTTTCACCCAAAAATGACCCACTGTATAGTGTAGGTTTTTTCAAAACACTTTAATCCAATAACTTTTTACGCCTTGTTAATTTTTCTGATGATTTTGTAATGGAAGCGATGACTGAGGGGCAAAGTAGTGGAAGCGAGAGTTACGCGGCTGCTGAAAATGCATCCACAATGCGTTTTATACTCCCGATTAGTTTCATTTAACATAAAGATAGTAATTTGAAGAAGAAAAATACTCAACTAAGTATTGTACTAAGTATAAGTTGTTCTTGAGCCTTCTAGGGAATTTGGAGATACGTTCCCCTCCCATGGGCTACTCCCTTCTTCTTTACTTCTCTTTTTCATTTCTACTCGTTTTTTTATTCTTCGACACCGAAAATAGCATTCAAATATAACTAATTTCGTCTATGAGAAACGGATTGTGATTCAAAGAGCGTTTCTCTACAACTGAGAATAATTTTTTTTTTAAATGGCTACGTATATCGAGGGCAGATTAACATTTAGAAAAAAGTTGTTTTTAAATATCCATTCGCTTCACCCCATGTACAAAGTAAAAAGACTATTTGTTTCAAGATTGTGTGTTACAATTAGTCCGTAGAGGCGGTTTTTAAATTGAAAATATTTCACACAAAAACAAGCAAAACTATACAATATGGCGGATAGGCACAATCTTACTTTGAGAACGAAATTCGAATAAAGATCAAACAGAAACTACATTTTTTCATTTCGCGGGTTAAATATAAAGTGAGCACAGCTTACCAAGGACGAACGTTCCTCTAAGAAAGAAATGTGGCACTTAGCGAAAACCAAGGACATTTAACCTTTAAGAATTTGAAACTTTTGAAACCGTTTGTGAAATTTATTATTTCAAAATTTGTTTCGTTATTTGCAGCTAACCAATTTCGTCAATCCAAAATGGCGGTCGATTTGAGACGGGGAATATGGTCGTTATTTTCAGGCTTTAAAGATAGTTAGAAAATAGACTTACGGTACCACTAGCTTTTTGGAAACTGATGTGAATAAATTTTTGATGAAGATTCAAGTAAAGATGATGGACGGTCGATACAGTATGTGATAACAAATTGTTTTATGTCGCTTTTTTTTTTAAATATTATTAAATGAGGAACTACTTCGAATTAAAATCTATTGAGTGTAAAAAGTCACACATTGAAGCGTTGCTGAAATGGAAATAATAAGGAGAATTTTTTTTTTAAATATTTTCTAAACCTAGACAACGCAGATTATTTATGTTTTTAAAAATAAAATATTTATTTATCTTAAAAACTTGAGTACTTTCGGTGATATACACCCTTGTCAAAAGTATAAGCATATTTTTTCCTCTTCTTTTTTCGTTTAATCCTCCTTGATTGAGACATATTTATTGCAGTCAAGTTGAAATTCGTCTTGATGCAATCGACGATTAATGTTGATATGCCGCTGTGTGTAGCACGCGGTTACGTGAATAAGGTAGATTGAAAAGTCACACAGGGAAACGTTGCTGAATTGGCAATTTAATATCAAGCATGTAATCTGAAGGAAAAAACACGCTTGAAATGTGTAAATATGTTAGAATAATCGAGATTTTAAGAAAATGGAGTCTTACGGGACAGGAAATGTTTTTGTATTGCTTATAGAGCCATGTTTCTTTTTGTATCGTCTTTTTTTTCTCTATTTGTACATAAGACTACATTGATCTATATATATATATATACATATATATATATATACATATATATATATATATATATATATATACATATATATATATATATACATATATATATATATATATATATATACATATATATATATATATATACATATATATATATATATATATATACATATATATATATATATATATACATATATATATATATATATATATATATATATAAGGAGATTTATATATAAAAGGAGATTTTTACATGTTACATATTTATGAATAAAACATTATAATAATAGACATAAATGTAAACAAGAATGGAATAATACACACTTTATGTATATATATGTAGGCTTTGTGTATGTGTATGCATATATACATGTATGTATATATGGATGCATTTTCATGTGTGTGTGTATGTATATGTGGATACATTTAAAATCCCTAAACTAAAGTTTAAAATTCAATAAAATAGAATAATAAAATAGAAAATAGAAAAAAAATTATAATAATGAAAAATTAATAAATATGTAAATAAATAATAATAACAATAAATAAATAAATAAATAGAATAAATTTATATGAATTTAGTTCTAGGAGTATTATACCCTTGAAATACCCTTAAAATAAAATAAATATGTATTTAGATATTTACACTTTATATATATATGTGTGTGTATATTTTTATCTCTTAATTTCCCCCATTCCCTTTCCAACGGTTCCTCTTAATTCCTCCCATCCCGTTCCAACGGTCCTACCCTCATGACATTAATACCTTCCACAATTGATTTAAAATTAATTCTCAAATTTCAAATCTCATTTCTAACCATATTCCGTTTGTTCTAAGTTATCCCCATTTGACTGCCCATATAATGATAACGGCCCACACGTAAATTAAAAATTAGAATTGAATAAATAAATAAAAGTTAATAAATCAAATAAAATAAAAAATAATAAAACTATAATAATTAGTATATAAATAAACAAATGTTAATAAGATGTTAACTTTAACTGAATAATTGTTTAATTAAATTTTGACATTTTCTGCGTTCCTACTCCCAATAGTCTGCGGCAGTGTTTCAACAGTTTGATTCCGTTTTTTCCGTTTTTTCGACCCTTTCGGTCTTTAATTGTTGTCTTTTGATAATGAAAGTTTTTCTTTCGAAAATTTAAGATTACCTTTTGCCGGAACTTTTTATTTACCTGACAGTATTTACTGTTCCGGTATTTAATCAGTTTTTCGTGAAATATTAATAAATCGTTTTGAGATTCCACTCTCGTTTTCTCTCCTCGTTTGTTTCTGTTCACCCTCTCCACCTTCCGGCAACTACATCACATTGCTACAGCCTCGGATTACAAACCTGCACTTATATATATATATATATATATATATATATATATATATATATATATATATATATATATATATATAGTGTAGATTTCAATATTGCGTTGAGAATCCGAATAAAAGAGCTCAATGTACATTTAAACAGAGCAAAACAGAATTATTAAAAGGAAATAATAAGACAAATTGATCATCGTCTTAAAAAGATAAATTCACTTTGTTCATTGGTCGATGTAAAAAAAAGGAGGTAAATAGTAAAATAATCGAGGAGGGGTGACAGAAATAAAATATTAATTAGACTCTTCTATTTTTTTACATATGCAGAAATATAAAAATATATATAAGAGAATTCGTTTTTGCTATTGAAAGAAAGAAATTATCTAAGTTAAAATTTCGAATGTGAGCTTTATTAGGTAAACATATATAAAACACCAGTTTGTAAATAAATCGTGTTTAAATGTCGCCAAACTTTAATTCCGTAGATCATCTCGAATCTTGACGTTATAACCAATTAAGTTTTTAATATGTTCTAATCGAAACCGAAATCTTCGTCATGCATTTTCGTCTTTTAATTTTTAATCGTAAATAATTAAACGGAGTTTTTAATCGTGAACGCTCGAATCTTTCATCATATATTTTTACCTATAAATTCGAAATTTTAACTGAGATAATTTATTTATTTCAATAGCAAAAACGAATTCTCTTATATATATTTTTATATTTCTGCATATGTAAAAAAATAGAAGAGTCAAATTAATCTTTTACTTCTGTCACCCCTCCTCGATTATTTTAACATTTACCCCATTTTTTTACATCGACTAATCGACAAAGTGAATTTATATTTTTAAGACGATGATCAATTTCTCTTATTATTTGTTTTTTGACGTGGTTGTTTATACGTCTGAGGTATACAACCTTAATGTGTGTATAGTTTTTTTCCTTTTAATCATTATATATATATATATATATATATATATATATATATATATATATATATTGTTGGGATTAAAATAATCCTGAAAATAAAGTTCAATTCTCCCACGTGAGAATGGGGTAACAATGTGCAGATAAAATCATCAAAGGAGAGATATAGGACGGAAGTCTGAGAGAAGGAACATAAAACACAAGAATGTAATTTCATAGCAATTTAGTAAGAAAGAGAAAGTTGGAGTCATAGAATATTTACAGAGTTTTAAAAAGTTCAGTTAGGCATTGGTGAATTTAGGAGAGGGTTTGCGAAAACGTGGTTCGCGTGAACTTATCTGTATAGAGTTCTGGTAACAGCGGGAGGTCATTCTCTGTGACTGCCGTCTTGGGCTGTATCACTGAGAATGCCAGCCGATGTATTGTTGCCTTGAGCGGGGTCGTCGAAAAAAAGAGGCCGGGATGCCGTGTGCAAGGGGTTTTTAAAGGCTGGCTCACGTGACACCTAAGGAAAAAGGGGTTGCAATGCCTGACAGCCAATCCGTGAGGCCCTTAAGGGGCATGGAAACAGCCAATCAGTGAGGGGGGCTTTAATAAATTCCAACAATATATATATATATATATATATATATATATATATATATATATATATATATATATATATATATATATATAATTATTTGTTTCTATCTACATACGTATACGTTTCATTCTTTCATGACTCGTCAGTGTTGAGGTAATTATTCATACCGGTCGCAGGATTCGAAACCCAGGAACACGATTTATGTTATAACCCAACCTTTCAACGCCTTAGTCCACACGGCCACTATGAACAATCTTATAAATCAGCGAGAGTTTAAACCTGTAATAGGCGGCCGTCACGAAGAGTGTTCAACTACTGAAAGAACATTCATATATATATATATATATATATATATATATATATATATATATATATATATATATATATATATATATATATATATATATATATATACAGGGTGGGCCAAAATAAGGGTCCTATCTTTAAATTTGAATAACTTGAATTTGAATACTTTCCACAAAATAAAAGTTAAACTCACCAAACTTTATGTGTGTGTAGACTGACCCTTCCGAGATTTTTTGAAATAAACAAAACAAATTTTAGCCGAAAAACACTTCATAAAACTTACAAAAACTAAAGTATTGTTTTTTACACTGTTTTGAGTTTTTTAAGCAAAAATAATGTTTTCTAAATGAGGGTACGTTCCTTAGGGCTAATACGGCTCATGCTTGCTTCGGAAGGGGTCCTTTACTTATTCTAAAAAAAAAATTAAAAAATCAATAAATAAAAAAGTTATGAATTTTTTAAAATAGGACCCTTATTTTTGCCCACCCTGTATATCAGGTTGGAAAGAAAGTAATGTCGTTTTTATCCAACACATTTATTTCATCTGAAACATTCACATTAGGCCATTTTTAATATTTACAACAATTTCCCTCATTTCTATGACTTTTGTCCAACAATCAGTTAGTTTCTTGATGCCTTCTTCAAAACATTTCTCTGATTTTTGAGAGAAAAACAAATTTAGGTCAATTTTTAGTCGGTCGTCATTTTCATAAATTTCATCGTTTAAGTGATGCAGCAACGTCCGGAAAAATTTGTAGTCGGATGGAGCAATGTCAGGTGAATAAGGTGGATGAGGCTAAACTTCCCAATTCAAACTCATGACCTTTTTCTTAGTGAGTTTTGCAATGTGAGATCTCGCATTATCATGCTGAAGCACTACATTATTCCTATTGAGTAATGCTGGTCGTTTTTTTGATAGAGCAATTCTTAGATCATCCAGCTGCGAACGATATTTTACTGTTGTGATTGTTTGATTAGGATCTATTAACTCATAATGAATCAGTCCTCTCATGTCCCACCATAAAGAGAGCATAACCTTCTTTGGGTGTAGTCCTTGTTTTGCAACAGGCTGTGGACTTTGGTTTCGATCTAACCATTGTCTTTTGCATTGGGTATTCTTGTAAGTAACCCATTTTTCATCCCCAATCACATCTCTTTGCAAAAATGGTGCTCGATGATTCCTGGAGGGCAAAGATGTGCAAACAATCAATCTTTGATTTCGTTGATCGTCGGTCAAATCGTATGGAACCCAGCGTCCAAGTTTTGAAACTTTTCCTACCTCGTGAAGGCATGAAATAATTGTGGTATTGGTTGTATTGAATTGTTGAGCTAATTCCCTGCTGGTTAACCTTCGATTGGCCCCCACAGCAACTTTAATGGTGTCTTTATCAATCGATTATGGCTTACCCGAACGTTGCCGATCTGACAGGTTCGGGTCTCCAGAAGAAAATGTTGCAAACCACCGTTGACATTTTCGATCATTCAGAACATTTATCCCATAGACAGTTCAAATATTCCTTGTAGCTTCTGCAGCTGAGTTTCCTTTTTTGAATTCATAGAGCATGCAATGTCTCAGATGCTCCTCACTAATATCCATTTTTTGGCGGCTGAGACCGTTAAACTTAATATTTTCCAACTAATTACTATATCTGAAAAGCAAAGCAAGATATTAAGACACCAATTCACCAAAAAATCTCGAACTGTGTACAACTTTGTAAGTGATGAAGTAAACATACGACATTACTTTCTTTCCAACCTGATATATATATGCGTTGGGCAGGTCATGTCTTACGTATGGAAGATGATAGAATACCAAAGCAGCTGATGTACGGCGAGCTCAACAGTGGAAGGCGAAATGTGGGTCGACCGCTTCTTCGCTTTAAGGACAAGTTGAAGATGAATTTGACATCTATCAATATTGCTTATCGTGATTTTAAACAGCTTGCTTCTCGACGGAAGGAATGGCGATCTGACTGCCAGAGGGGCATCAGGCGGTTCTCTGTAACTGCCATTGATCAACAGCTAAAGACGCGAAAGAACAAAAACATCTACAAGTATCCCAGCCGATTTTTCTCAAGATCTTCCTTCTTGCATCCATTGTGGGCTGGTTTGCAAATATCTCGCAGGACTCAAATGCCATTTACGATTGAGTAAATGTAAGCATGCTACATCCATCGTAGACTAAACAAATTTTGAGTTGTCAAGACCTCATACGTCGAAATCGACGGGAGAGTCCATGATATATATATATATATATATATATATATATATATATATATATATATATATATATATATATTATCGATCGCCTACACACTAATTTTCTTCGAGTTTTTTAAGAAACTGTTTAGACCGTCCATCTTAATATTTACTAAAAGATGATGGACCTTTCTAAAATATAACTACAAAAATCCACTTGGAGGACAACTGATATCAATTAGTTTCTAATTTATGACATTTGGTACAATTTCTCCATACTCACATACATTTTTTATATCTTCATCGAAATAATCTATAGTCGCTAATTTCAGTCTTAAAAGATAGTTTTAAAAATAGGCTTACGGTACCACTAACCCTAAGTCTGGGGTTGGTTTCCAGTCGGATTAGTATAAGCTTTTTAAAAATCGTTCCAGCCTAAAATTAGCGACTAGCTCCCAAAAAATCGACCGCAATTTTTCATTGACAAAATCGGCTAAGTAAAAGTAACGAAACAAATTTTGAAATAACAATACTTACAAAGAGTTTTAAAAGTTTAAAACTATGCAGATCGGTGGAAAATTAATTTTTCTATCGTTTAGATAGATAGTTTATTGTTGTATATTTTGCTTATTTTAGATTTCTCGGCTGTTAACTATACCACATTTTTGCCATTAAAAGCGAAAACGTACAGATTGACGGTATGTGTTATCCGATGACAAAAGAAAGATCAGTCGTGTTTTGGGCGTAGTCTTGTTTTGACAAAAGTGAAATCAAATTTTACGTAGCCTATTATTAGCAATTTGTTGCGGGTTTTAGCATTAGCAATGTGTTGTGGGGTAAGGGTGGGATGGGGGAGCGACACAACGTGTGGTTAAATCTGTCCGTAATGAGTTGAGAGTTGAGAATTAGGTTAGGTTTTAATTGCGAGGAAGTTAGGCAAACGTTCCCAGAAGCTATGAGCAAACTTACGACTGGTCGTTGGGAATTACGTCCTGCAATCTGATTTCAACACCAAAAGATATGCGCCAACGGATGTTGGTCAGATTTAGGGATAAATTGATCCCTTTTCAGACGGGACTTCATAAAGTTATGGAATTAGTTCAAAAATGCATTAAAATTAGTACGAAAATTAATTCAAAATACTACGAAAATTAATTCAAAATAGTACGAAAATTAATTCAAAATTAGTACGAAAATTAATTGAAAATTAGTACGAAAATTAATTCAAAATAGTACGAAAATTAATTCAAAATTAGTTCGAAAATTAATTCAAAATACTACGAAAATTAATTCAAAATAGTACGAAAATTAATTCAAAATTAGTACGAAAATTAATTCCAAATAGTACGAAAATTAATTCAAAATTAGTACGAAAATTAATTCAAAATAGTACAGAAAATTAATTCATAATTAGTACGAAAATTAATTTAAAATACTACGAAAATTAATTCAAAATTAGTACGAAAATTAATTCCAAATTAGTACGAAAATTAATTCAAAATTAGTACGAAAATTAATTCAAAATTAGTACGAAAATTAATTCAAAATACTACGAAAATTAATTCAAAATAGTACGAAAATTAATTCAAAATTAGTACGAAAATTAATTCAAAATTAGTACGAAAATTAATTCCAAATAGTACAAAAATTAATTCAAAATACTACGAAAATTAATTCAAAATAGTACGAAAATTAATTCAAAATTAGTTCGAAAATGAATTCAAAATAGTACGAAAATTAATTCAAAATAGTACGAAAATTAATTCAAAATTAGTACGAAAATTAATTCAAAATTAGTTCGAAAATTAATGCAAAATAGTACGAAAATTAATTCAAAATAGTACGAAAATTAATTCAAAATAGTACGAAAATTAATTCAAAATTAGTTCGAAAATTAATTCAAATTAGTACGAAAATTAATTCAAAATAGTACGAAAATTAATTCAAAATAGTACGAAAATTAATTCAAATTAGTACGAAAATTAATTCAAAATTAGTTCGAAAATTAATTCAAAATAGTACGAAAATTAATTCAAAATAGTACGAAAATTAATCTGAACGAATTAAGAAATAAATTAAGATTAGTTAATAAATCAAATAAGTTAAGAAATAGATTAGTGGAAAAATGAATTAAAATTCGTCAAAAATGTCATTTAAATAAACTCAGAAATGTATTTAGATTAGTTAAGAAATATATTAGATTAGTTAATAATTTAGTAAAGACCTTCCTTAAAATATTAATTAAAATTATGTTAGAATTGAATTTGAATGAGTTAAATAAATCAAAATTAGTTAGGAATAAATTAAATTAAGTTATATTAATTAAAATTAATTTAGAAATAAATTAAAGTGAATTAAGTAAGTTAAAAATGAATTAAAATTAGTTCAGAAATGCATTTTCTAAACGTAACTCGCGAAATAAAAGGGAGGAAAAAAGTAGTGAAGAGAATAACACAATAAAATGCCCCTATTTACTTGCCTCCCCACGTGGGCAGAGTTTGACACAAGTTCGGTTTTTAATGTTGGGAAAATACAGCTCCCCAAAAAGAGGAGCTCTGGATAGAACAAAAAATAAAGTCTCCCCAGTCTGAAAGTATTTCTCCTTCTTTCGACTTGGGAGACTATGATCCCGGAAGTCGGGACGCTATTGCGATTTGGGCTATCTTGAAGCGGTTAGCTCCAAATATGGCTGCCATTTTTTTATCAATTAGTATTGCATGTTTATCGCGTCAAATTAGTCTACCGTGCGACAATATAAAATACAATTTCTTCAACAATATTCTATATTGGATACGCTATTTTCATGATGTACAATTTGTAATTTGTAATATGTTTCAATTTCATTCCTAATAGAAACTGCCTGATTTCATTATTTTTTTCATACTAAATTAGAAACCAAGATAATCGAAAGAACACATATTCTTCAAGTATAAAATCTGCCCATATTTGAAACAAAATATACTCTTCTTTAACCTTACAACTAACGCTAAGTCAGCTTGGCAACGCCCCCCCCCCAAAACAAAACGCTCCGAACGAACCGAGAATAAAAGAGAGTAGAGTATTGATTTACTCCTCTCCAGGAGTTAGGCACAAGGCCAGTTTTTATCTTACTCCCACAAGTAAGATGTGACCCAAGTTCGGGTCGGGAAAGTGGGGTTTAAAAATTGCCAGGCAGTAAGCAATAAACTTACTCCTCCCCAAAGAGGGGAGGCGAAGCCTGAGAGGGTGGACCTCCTAGAACTGCACAGGACAGACCCATAGACAGGCGTAAATCAAGACCCCGAAGGCCAAAACAATACCAGTCTATGGGGTGTAGTATCCATCGGAACAGATACTACACTTTGATCTTAGCCAAAAGGCCATGAAAGAGAGTAGAGTAGTTTATACAAGCTAGTATCTTTTGGAGCCATTGCCATCCAGACTTAGGGTTATTGATTGGGTTACGACTTATTCAAAGATTAAAATCTTATCATCAGAGGAATTACATAGATAGATAAGTTGGCAGTGGAAAAGCCAAAATTCAAAATTTGAAAAAATATTAAGTAATGGAGAATGAGAAAGTTCGTGTAAAAAGATATGTGCGTTCCACCTACGATTGAACTAAACATTTTTCTATTGGACTTTTTCACGAAACCATTCTTTTCCATCTTTAAATCTCCTTTCACCGGACACCTTATCAACGGACATTTACCAACTGGACAGACCCCATATCTTTTTACACGCACATTCTCACTCTCCATTACTTAATATTTTTTCAAATGTTGAATTTTGGCTTTTCCACTGCCAACTTATCCATCTATGTAATTCCTCTGATGATAACATTTTAATTTTTGAAAAGCCTTGGCTTAAGGAAAGAAAAATAAACATGTTTTTACCGAGTACACCTTGCATTGAACAATCGAAGTTGAAATACATTTGTCATTCGTACATGTTGACCCCTCTTCTTTCATCTATCCCCGTGTCATCCCAATGAATTTTTGTACATAAATATAATTTTGTACATAAATATAATTTTGTACATAAATATAATTTTGTACATAAATATAATTTTTGTACATAAATATAATTTTGTACATAAATATAATTTTGGAAAATAAAATATAATTTTGTACATAAATATAATTTTGTACATAAATATAATTTTGTACATAAATATAATTTTGTGCATAAATATAATTTTGTACATAAATATGATTTTGTATATAAATATAATTTTGTACATAAATATAATTTTGTACATAAATATAATTTTGTACATAAATATAATTTTGGAAAATAAAATTTTCAACAAATTTAGGGTTATCTTAAGTATGACGGTCCCTAAAGTAAATGTGGTATTGTGGTGACTGAGATGATTTTAGTTAAGAGTAGGATACACATTTGTATCGCTTTAGACACAGGATGACCAACGATTCTCTCTTTTTTACCCTATCACTTTTAATGGCCTCGTGCATATTTTTGTTTAAAATCTAACTTTTTTATATTTTGTGCAAATAAATATTTAAAAGTGTAGTATCTGTTCGCAGCATCCCGGCGACATCAGACGTTTTTACTAGCGACGAAACTATTGCGTATATATATATATATATATATATATATATATATATATATATATATATATATATATATTTAAATAAATTTTTCCTGGTACAAAATTTAATTACAGCAAGGAATACAGACATATGTGACATTTTTTGGGGTGGAATGAAATTGAAAAAGTATAAAAACGAGAGGAAATAATTTTTTAAAAATCATGAATAAACTAAGTCGGCTTTCGTCCACACTCATCAGAGTATCTACGTGGAAATAATTCAATACGACTAAAAACTAAACAAAGTAGAATGAAAACCAGTGACAAGTTTAGGGGGGAAATGAGGGTGAAGGGTCACAAGTTGATCACATTGAGTCCTAGAACCCACTCCTTTTGTTTACAAAGGGAGGGTTTGACTGACTTCAAGGACTTTGAGATGGAATAAAGAATGTGATCTACTTATGACAGAAAACCAGTCACTAGTGTAAGTCGACGCACATTCGGCGTATTTATAAGATGGTCAGCAATAGCTGACCCGGATGTGTTGACTAAATTATTTAAATTATTTAGTCGACCCCGGCGTATTGCAGGGGGGGGGGGTTATTCCGGATTCAAACCTTTGCACTGTTCTTCCCACGTATACGACGTCGCACCGACATTTAAATTGATAAATAATATTACTGATATGTTGGGGTGGGAGAACATCCTTATGAATAGATTTGAGCAAAGGTCGAGCAGAAAAAACAATTCTAGGATTAGATGCCTGGTAACACCGACGCACAGCTACAGAAATTTGATTAGCAAATTTTATGCTAATATTACCCAACCAAGGTAATCTGAGGTACGCCGGGAATTTTGGAGGACCAAAAAGTTAAGGCTTATAAAAGTGGATGATCTTAGTAACGATATTAGAATTAACAATATCGAGAGGGTAACCATTTTTTTGCGAGCACCTCTTTGATAAATTTAATCTCCGAATCAATCAGGGATTCAGAGCAAATCTTTAAGGCACGATGAACCAAACATTTAATCAGATTTATTTTTCTTTGTTTGGGACGAAAAGAGTCCAAGTGACAATATAAACCAGTAAATGTAGGTTTGCGGTAAACAGATGTAAGAAACAATGAATCAGATTTATGCACTAGTACATCCAGAAAAGGAAGGATGGAGTTGTGTTCCCGCTCACAAGTGAACTGTAAGGCTGGGTGTAATTGATTAAGTGTATTAAGGAATAATATAGAATCTGACTCATTGTTAAATATGCAAAATGTATCATCTACGTATCGAAAATAAGTAAGTGGTTTATTGATACGGGCCAAAAGATTATGCTCGTGAAAACCTACAAAGATATTGGCCAACGCAGGACCAAGGGGTGACCCCATAGAAATGCCGTCGATTTGTTGATACATGACATCATCAAAACTGAATTCGACAGACATGGTAGCAAACCGCATCAGTTCTCCAAAGACCTCCTCAGAGATAATAAGACCAACTGAGAAACCACGATATAGAACATCAGCACAAACATCGATGGTTTCTTGTAAGGGAACGCATGTAAATAAAATGCTGATGTCGAAAGAACACATAAACTTATTCTCAGCAGAAAAAGGGCAATTGTGTATTATTTACTCCTCTCATGGAGGTTAGGCACAAGGCCAGTTTTATCCTACTCCCACAAGTAAGATGTGACCCAAGGTCGGGTCGGAAAGTGGGAGTTGAAAAGCCAGCGCCCGAGAGGTGAGCACTCTGACCATCAAAAATTGCCTGGGCAGCCCCGTCGGCATTCCCCGGTAGGGGCGCCTCAAACAGTAAGCAATTAACTTACTCCTCCCCAAAGAGGGGAGGCAAAGCCTGGTAGGGTGCACCTCCTAGAACTGCACAGGACAATCCCATAGACCGGCGTAAATCAAGCCCCGAAGGACAAGACAATACCGGTCTATAGGGTGCAGTATCTATCGGAACAGATACTAAAGTGAAATTTATTTAAATATTTTAGGTACCCTTCTAGTTTCATTACGAAATTGAACCAGTTAGTGAGATTGAGAGCAAAAATTCAGGTTCATATTATATTCCAATAACCATGTTTTTATTTTATTATTTTTATTCTTATATTTTTTCACGTTTCCAAAAAACATAACATTTTTGTGAGATATATTTTTTACTGTCCGTTTCATTTGTCTTGTGCCAAACAACATTTTTATGTCAATATAGTCTCTGCAACATTATAAAATGATCAGAAATATATATATAAGTAAATATGGCAAATCAAATTACAAACGTATATTACAGAATATTAATTTATTATAAACTCTTTATAAAATACGTATGCAAATTAGGAGTCCCTAGAGCTGTCTGTGGGTGTTTGAAGACTACTATATATACAGTATTACAAAATTGTGTGCTGAATAAAATAAGTTTAACCCGTTTTATGTTGATATAGTTCGGATAGGTTGAAAAAAACTATCGCATTTATTCATTTAGATAACATTAAAAACATCGGTTATGACAAGTTTCTCTGGTGATACCAGATCAGGCTGCCCTGTGGCTCCCTGAGACGAAATTCACCTACATTGACGTTTTTTTTTTTTTTTTTTTTTTTTGTTTGTAAAACTTAATTATGTTCTACAAAACCAAAAACAAAAACAACAGCCCCTCTCCCTTTCTCCCTCCCCTTTTTTATTTTTATTTTTCCTACCCTACTCCCGGTCCTGGATATGACCTTAAACTACATCCGATGGTGAGATCCGGCTTACGGACTTTGGGGAATGTGGAGCCTCCTCTTAATTACCATTGCTCCCAGGTCCACCCTGACCCGGAGTGGTAGTACCTGTTAGGGTCCCAACTATGGGTTAAATAGAAACAGATATTAAAAGGAGAAAGAAACAAAAAAGAGAAGAAAACAAGACCAGATTCGGCATTAAATAACCCAAAAAGGGTTGATATGCCGTAAAACAAAACTACCAAACCAAAAACCCTGATTAAACATTTGAAGATATAAAGAACTTAAAGCATAAAAACTTTCACTATAATGACCAGATTCGGCATTAAATAACCCAAAGAGGGTTGATATGCCGTAAAACAAAACTACCAAACTACCAAACTGACAAGTTTCATCGTCCACGCATTGTTTTTGCATATTAACCAAGTTTATTAAGAATGAAATTAAAAAAATAAAAATATGTATAAGTTAATTTTTTTGTAGATTCTTTAATCCGATCTTCACCGGAGGGGATGATAGAAGACAGAGGAAATGGTTTTGTTCAGATTCAAAAGTTCTTAGTGAAAATTCTTTCACGATTTCCGCCATTGGATTTCAAAGACAGAAAAGTTTGTTTCCCACAATGACAACCTGAATCATTCGAATTCTTGAAAACATCAACTTACTTCGGAAGACTGGTTAGTAGTTTCGTAATTTCACAAATTATGTCTCTGACCAAATGCCCCCCCCCCCTCTCGTTTCAGTACTTAACCCTAATCCGTTTCCATTGGTTAAACTTCATACAATTTTTAACCTTTTGTTAAACTCATCAGTCACCGGTTATCAAGGCTGAAAGACTACTTGAGGATAATGTTTATTGGTTGGTTGGTTGGTTGGTTTTTAACGGCATATCGACCCTGTTAGATCATTTACTACCATGAAAAGTTATTTGCAGACTTAGGTCGTATGTTTTTGTTTTGTTTGTTTTTGTGGTACTGATATCGATCCTGACCCAGTTTTCGTGAGGTTCGACTCGGAAGCGTTCGGCTGTCCTACGCAAACGCCCGAGTGTTGACGAGCCGAATGGTACCAGACGACAATTTTGATACGGTGCTGCGTCCTGTGATTGTAAGTTATATTTTCAAGAAATTTTCTAAAATAAACAAAAAAAAAAACAAGCAAAACATAGCGAAGTTACTGTTATCAAATAAATATTTTTTGTTATTTTGATACGTTGCTGCGTCCTATAATTTTTAGTTATAGTTGCAAGAAATTTTTGAAACAACAAAACAAATAAAACAAGCAAAACAGATCGAAATTACTGTTATCAAGTAAATATTTAAAAAAAGAGAGACTTAAAAATGAGAGACTAAAAAGAGAGACTTAAAAATGCGAGACTTAAAAAAGAGAGACTTAAAAAAGAGAGACTTAAAAATGAGAGACTTAAAAAATAGAGAGACTTAAAAATGAGAGACTTAAAAAAATAGACTTAAAAATGAGAGACTTAAAAAATAGACTTAAAAATGAGAGACTTATAAAAATAGACTTAAAAATGAGAGACTTAAAAAAATAGACTTTAATGAGAGACTTATAAAAATAGACTTAAAAATGAGAGACTTAAAAAAATAGACTTAAAAATGAGAGACTTAAAAATGAGAGACTTATAAAAATAGACTTAAAAATGAGAGACTTAAAAAAATAGACTTAAAAATGAGAGACTTAAAAAAAGATAGACTTAGAAATGAGACTTAAAAAGAGAGAGACTTAAAAATGAGAGACTTAAAAAGAGAGAGACTTAAAAATGAGAGACTTTAAAAAGAGAGAATCTTAAAAATGAGAGACTTAAAAAAATAGACTAAAAAATGAGACTTAAAAAAGAGAGAGACTTCAAAATGAGAGACTTAAAAAAGATAGACTTAAAAATGAGAGACTTAAAAAAGATAGAGTTAAAAATGAGAGAGTTAAAAAAAAGAGGCTTAAAAAATGAGAGACTTTAAAATGAGAGACTTAAAAAAATAGACTTAAAAATGAGAGACTTAAAAAAGAGAGAGACTTCAAAATGAGAGACTTAAAAAAGATAGACTTAAAAATGAGAGACTTAAAAAAGATAGAGTTAAAAATGAGAGAGTTAAAAAAAAGAGGCTTAAAAATGAGAGACTTAAAAATGAGAGACGTAAAAAAAGAGAAAGACTTAAAAATAGAGAAATTTAAGAGAGAGGGAGAGAGGGGGAAAGAGAGTGAGAGAGAGAGGGGTGGGCTTTAAAATTAGAGACTTAAAAATAAAAAAAACTTTTAAAAAAGGCTCTCTGCCTTTAATAAAATAGAGAGACTTATGTGTGGTCTATCCGTAAGAGAAAGCTTCTTGAAAAAAAAAGGTTTTATTGGCAATCGAATGTTCAACCAATTTCCAACTGCACCTTTTTCTCTCTGCACTTCACTCTCCTGTCTTGCAAAACTCAGCCCTTCAATCCAAAGAGCCCAGTTGATAAACAACTTTTCTATTGTCTTAGACAGGACCCGGGCAACGTCGGGTTTCCCTACTTATAACTCAGAACAAATAAACAAATGCATAAATAAATACTCAGATAGACGCACGTTTGTATCTACGCATTTACAATTTATTCACAGAAGGAAATATTTTTTATAAATGTGAATAACGCTTCATTTTAAAACTGCGTAAAAAAAAAGAAATTCTAAATTTCTATGACTCATAAAAATTGTTGTGTCGTTTCAAACAAAACGATTCTCTTCGTGATTGGTCAACACTGACAACATTTGTGCAAATCGCAGTTAAAACTGGAAAGTACATTAACATATTTTCATAAATCCTATTAAGTGAACCCGGGTGATTGTGCAGTATAGTTAACAAGAATAAAGGGTTGCAGAAACAAATAACTTTTACCAGACGCAAGAAAAATGTAATCTTCTCGCATAGTTTTTGAGTTTTAAAAAACTTTTTTTAATTGTTTGTTTGTTTTTAAATTGTGTACTGTTATCTTCGGAGGCTTTAAAAAAATATAAAAAAATATAAAAAAATATAAAAAATATACAAAAATATACAAAAATATAAAGATGGCAACCAGTTTAACATTAAAAAAAACCTTAAAGGGAAGTTCATTAAAAATTGTATATATTTCCCTATACAGGCGAAGCATATAAGAATGTTTTGTTGTACGGCATATCAACCTTTTTTTCAGGTCATTTAATGCCGAATCAAGGTGGATTTATATATCTTTAGATCTTTATATTTTTGTGTATGGACCAACTGCGTTTACAACGTACAGTATAGTCTCTACTTTATTTTATTATAAACAATTCCTTTATTTTTCCTGATCTGTAAAACGTAGAGCAGTTGAGGTAGCAGTGGCAGGCAAAGAAAACATGGGAGGAAGTGATACGGATGGATTTGGCAGAAAGAGGTGTAAATGAAGACATGGCCAGAGATAGGATAGTTTGGAAGTAAATTTCTAAAAGCCGTCCAACACATGCCATCATGTAAAATAGACGTTAAACTGATGATGATGATGATGATGATGATGATGATGATGATGATTATGTTTGTTTTGTTTTTACGGCACATCAACCTTTTTCAGTTAGTTTTACGCCATATCAACCATGAAACGTTTCTTTTGAATGTGTGACAGATCAATGATTTCAGTTAGAATCTGTTTAATTGTATAAGAATAAATGTTTACTTTGTTGAGCACCTACCATGAAAATAACGATAGAGCAGAGAAAGACTAGCAATGTTCGAAGTTGGTTTTGTACTCTGTCAAAGCAGGAAAGGATGCTCTGAGCAGCACCTCCCCAGATGTGGCAACAGTACCTCCCCATCTTAGGACGTATTTAACTCTTATACAGTTAGAGAATTGCGTCAAAGAAGAGACGTTGCTAGTCTTTCTCTTTGGCCTTTTGGCTAAGATCAAAGTGTAGTATCTGTTCCGATGGATACTGCACCCCATAGACTGGTATTGTCTTGGCCTTCGGGGCTTGATTTATGCTGGTCTATGGGTCTGTCCTGTGCAGTTCTAGGGGGTCCACCCTCCCAGGCTTCGCCTCCCCTCTTTGGGGAGGAGTAAGTTTATTGCTTACTGCCTGAGGCGCCCCTACCGGGGAATGCTGACAGGGCTGCCCAGGCAATTTTTAATGGCCAGAGTGCTCACCTTCTCGGGCGCTGGCTTTTCTAGTCCCACTTTCCCGACCCGCCCTTGGGTCACATCTTACCTTGTGGGAGTAAGATAACACTGGCCTTGTGCCTAACCTCCTGGGGAGGTAAATAAAAATTTTTTTTAAAAAAGAGACGTTGCTAGTCTTTCTCTTTGGCCTTTTGGCTAAGATCAAAATGTAGTATCTGTTCCGATGGATATTGCACCCCATAGACTTGTATTGTCTTGGCTTTCGGGCTTGATTTACGCCGGTCTATGGGTCTGTCCTGTGCAGTTCTAGGAGGTCCACCCTCCCAGGCTTCACCTCCCCTCTTTGGGGAAGAGTAAGTTTATTGCTTACTGCCTGAGGCGCCCCTACCGGGGAATGCCGACGGGGCTGCCCAGGCAATTTTTAAACCCCACTTTCCCGATCCGACCTTGGGTCACATCTTACTTGTGGGAGTAAGATAAAAACTGGCCTTGTGCCTAACTCCGGGAGAGGAGTAAATCAATACTCTACCTGTTTTCGTCCTTGTAAAACATTCACAGCAAGAACTCGTCCAGTTACCACTACTACAAAGAACGCTCTTTTCTACTTCCATGTGCCTAACATGAAACGGAATTTTCATAAAAAAGATTTTCTTTCCAAGAACTTCCTATTCGGGGAACACTTTGCCAAAAGATTGCTTCCCTGAGCGTTACAACATGGTCCTATTCAAATATGATGTCAATGAACACTTATACTTGAGTGGCGTTAATCTTAATAAGTACTGAGTTAATAGTAAAAAAAACCACACCAATGGATGTCAGTTGACTTTTTTTATTTTATTTTATTTTATTTTTTATAGAAATCGCTCCAAACAAGGTATGAAGCCACTTGATGCAAGGAGCTGACGAAGGATGATTCCTATTGGCCTTAATCTTGAAAAGACCATGGCTATAGGCAGGAAAACAGTCAGCAGGAAAAGCATTCCACAAGTCCGCAGTTCTTGGAAAGAATCTACTGGAATAGGAAGCTGTATTACAATGATGTATCAAAACAACGAATTGATAGAGACCAATAGACCAACGAGTCAAACGAGCTGGAACAAAAGAAGTGGGGAATAGATCACATGAATTTGAAGAACACATGCCATAATAGTACTTATAGAAAAGACTGAGACTAGCAACATCACGTCTGTAAGAAAGAGGGTGTAGATAAGAAGAAAGGGTAGGGCCAATCAAATTACAGATACGTTTCTGCACCTTATCAAGAACCCTCAAATGGGACAGAGATTCACCAGCACAAATATGACAACAGTACTCCATACATGGTTTGATTGTAGATTTGTAGAGATAGAAAATAGCCTACGGTATGAGAAAGTGTTTGGAGTGATTGAAGAGAACTGACTTTACGAGAAGCAGAAAGAGCAATGGATCTAATATATGAACTTCAAGAAAGATTTGATGAAAGAGAAAGACCAAGAAGTTTCAGAGTCGATTTCTCCTCAAGAGCAGAGCCATCCATCAGAATCTCAGGAAGAAAAGGGACACGCCTACGATTGAAAGACACGAGCTGAGTCTTAACAGAATGAAACGAAACAAGTAATTTCGTAACACAATTCACAAGTGACCCACGTCAACTTCAAGATCAGCTGCATATTTCAGCTGATCCGAGGGAGATAGGCGAGAAGCAACACCAGAATAAAGAGTTGTACCATCAGCATAGATGTTAATTTTCTGAATAATATTTACGCACTTTTTAGTCGCCACTAAAAGTCACTCGAGGATAAGCGTCAATGGATTTTTATTTGAATGATGAAGAATATTATGAGAGGATTCAAATCAGAATCAAAGTTTTATATGTCAGTTTAACTGAAATTTAGGTTTATCTATTAAAATCTCGCAAAATAACTCTATGTTAGACAAATTGTACCTAACCGGCGTTGCCTGGGCTACAATGAAGTCCTTTTAGTTTGAAAGAATTGTTTTGTTTTCATATCCTTAAAACTTATTATATTCATATGTGTACAAAATTACGAGATATTTGATACTAGCATGCATCCTGCCCTGGCGTTGCCCAGAATAGATATGAATTATGTTTATATATGTACAAAATTACAAGACATTTTATACTAGCAGGACCTGTGGCCTGGCGTTGCCTGGGATAGATATAAAATATATTCATGTATGTATAAAATTACAAGATATTTTATACTAGCAGGACCCGTGACCTGACGTTGCCTAGAATATATATAAAATATATTCATATATGTATAAAATTACAAGATATTTTATACTAGCTAGACCTGTGGCCTGGCGTTGCCTGGGGTAGATATAAAATATATTCATATATGTACAAAATTACAAGATATTTTATACTAGCAGGACCTGTGGCCTGGCGTTGCCTGGGATAGATATAAAATATATTCATATATGTATAAAATTACAAGATATTTTATGCTAGCAGGACCCGTGACCTGGCGTTGCCTGGGATACATATAAAATATATTCATATATGTATAAAATTACAATATATTTTATACTAGCAGGACCTGTGGCCTGGCGTTGCCTGGGATAGATATAAAATATATTCATATATGTATACAATTACAAGATATTTTATACTAGCAGGACCTGTGGCCTGGCGTTGCCTGGGATAGATATAAAATATATTCATATATGTATAAAATTACAATATATTTTATACTGCCAAGACCCGTGACCTGGCGTTGCCTGGGATAGATATAAAATATATTCATATATGTATAAAATTACAAGATATTTTATATTAGCAGGCAACGTGACCTGGCGTTGCCTGGTATAAATTAAAAATATATTCATACATGTATAAAATTACAAGATATTTTATACTAGCAGGACCCGTGACCTGGCGTTGCCTGGGATAGATATAAAATATATTCATATATGTATAAAATTACAAGATATTTTATACTAGCAGGACCTGTGGCCTGGCGTTTCCTGAGATAGATATAAAATATATTCATATATGTACAAAATTACAAGATATTTTATACTAGCAGGACCCGTGACCTAGCGTTGCCTGGAATAGATATAAAATATATTCATATATGTATAAAATTACAAGATATTTTATACTAGTAGGACCCGTGGCCTGTCGTTGCCTGGGATAGATATAAAATATATTCATATATGTACAAAATTACAAGATATTTTGTGCTAGCAGGACCCGTGGCCTGGCGTTGCCTGGGATAGATATAAAATATATTCATGTATGTATAAAATTACAAGATATTTTATACTAGCTAGACCTGTTGCCTGGCGTTGCCTGGTATAGATATAAAATATATTCATATATGTATACAATTACAAGATATTTTATACTAGCAGGACCTGTGGCCTAGCGTTGCCTGGGATAGATATAAAATATATTCATATATGTATAAAATTACAATATATTTTATACTAGCAAGACCCGTGACCTGGCGTTGCCTGGGATAGATATAAAATATATTCATATATGTATAAAATTACAAGATATTTTATATTAGCAGGCCACGTGACCTGGCGTTGCCTGGTATAGATATAAAATATATTCATATATGTATAAAATTACAAGATATTTTATACTAGCAGGACCCGTGACCTAGCGTTGCCTGGAATAGATATAAAATATATTCATATATGTATAAAATTACAAGATATTTTATACTAGCAGGACCCGTGGCCTGTCGTTGCCTGGGATAGATATAAAATATATTCATATATATACAAAATTACAAGATATTTTGTGCTAGCAGGACCCGTGGCCTGGCGTTGCCTGGGATAGATATAAAATATATTCATGTATGTATAAAATTACAAGATATTTTATACTAGCAGGACCCGTGACCTGGCGTTGCCTAGAATGGATATAAAATATATTCATATATGTACAAAATTACAAGATATTTTGTACTAGCAGGACCCGTGGCCTGGCGTTTCCTGGGATAGATATAAAATATATTCATATATGTATAAAATTACACGATATTTCATACTAGCAGGACCCGTGACCTGGCGTTGCCTGGAATAGATATAAAATATATGCATATTTGTACAAAATTACAAGATATTTTGTACTAGCAGGACCCGTGACCTGGCGTTTCCTGGGATAGATATAAAATATATTCATATATGTACAAAATTACAAGATATTTTGTACTAGCAGGACCCGTGGCCTGGCGTTGCCTGGGATAGATATAAAATATATTCATATATGTATACAATTACAAGATATTTTATACTAGCAGGACCCGTGACTTGGCGTTGAGTGGCATAGATATAAAATATATTCATATATGTACAAAATTATAAGATATTTTGTACTAGCAGGACCCGTGGGCTGGCGTTGCCTGGGATAGATATAAAATATATTCATGTATGTATAAAATTACAAGATATTTTATACTAGCAGGACCCGTGACCTGGCGTTGCCTAGAATGGATATAAAATATATTCATATATGTACAAAATTACAAGATATTTTGTACTAGCAGGACCCGTGGCCTGGCGTTTCCTGGGATAGATATAAAATATATTCATATATGTATAAAATTACAAGATATTTCATACTAGCAGGACCCGTGACCTGGCGTTGCCTGGAATAGATATAAAATATATTCATATATGTACAAAATTACAAGATATTTTGTACTAGCAGGACCCGTGGCCTGGCGTTTCCTGGGATAGATATAAAATATATTCATATATGTACAAAATTACAAGATATTTTATACTAGCAGGACCCGTGGCCTAGCGTTGCCTGGGATAGATATAAAATATATTCATATATGTATACAATTACAAGATATTTTATACTAGCAGGACCCGTGACCTGGCGTTGCCTGGCATAGATATAAAATATATTCATATATGTACAAAATTATAAGATATTTTGTACTAGCAGGACCCGTGGGCTGGCGTTGCCTGGGATAGATATAAAATATATTCATATATGTATAAAATTACAAGATATTTTATACTAGCAACACTCCTGCTCCGGCGTTGCACGAGATAGATATAAATTATATTTATATATGTACAAAATTACAAGATATTTTGTGTGAGTAATTGTTCATTTTAAATATTCTGTTCTAAAGTTCAGTTAGAAATATTACGAGTATATGAGTGTGTATCTACGTGCAACAGTGTGTGTATGTGTTAATCTTCGTCAGAGTAGTAAGTGTATGACTGTATGTATGTGTACGAGTTAAGAAATTAAATTTAGTATCAAAAGCCAAAGGGGCGAGGGAAGCGGAAACGTAATCTAGATGTATACAATGTGTTGATTTTTTTCCAAATTTTGTTTTTTTTCGGCGAAAAATCCTGTCTAAAATACGTAATCACCGGATCAAGAACATCTTTTTACTTTTGGGCGCTAAAAAGAATTTCGATCGCACGCACGGTTGAAAACATAGTCAGGTGACCACTATTTTTGCTTTTTGGTAAATATTTCTCTGGTTGCCAATTTTGTATAGAAAGATGTAATTGGGATAAATGTTACGCCTATAGACTGCCCCTACATGAAAAACCGACCTTGTGTCTAACTCTGCCCTCGTGGCGAAGCAACTAAATAGGTACAATAACGAATGAAAATTGGCTAGTCAGAATCCAACTTTGATATATCAGTTTAAATGCTATTTAAGTCCAACTTTTAAAATATCAAAAGATGACTTTTTATGTTAGACATACTGTATCTATACGGCGTTGCCCGGGATTACAGTGAAGTAATTTTAGTTCTTGTTTTTAATTGGGTTTGGATTTCACAGTGTTTAAACTTATACAGAAAAAGAAATAAAATTTTAGTTGTAAGGGAGATAACTTTTTTTTTCATATTCTCCAATAAAAAATTATACATCATTCCCTTTGATGATTTTTTTTAGTTTTCGGTCATAATTGAAAAATGTTTAAATTTTATTAGTTGTCCGGGCAGGACTACACCATTTTTAAATCAACTATATCTAAGTGCATTATTATGGTGCCAATAACATTGTACAACAATAACAAATAGTGCTAATAACATTATAAAAGAGAAACGAAAATTCGTTACCCAGAATCAAAGTTTGATATGTCAACTTATATTACAAACAAACGTTAACCAGTTGAAATAAAACAAAGCAAATACATAGAAAGACACCAGTTAAGTAAAACAGTTAGAAATCCCATAAAATTACGCCCCCCTCTAATACACAGGCACAGGTGATAGCACACGCCTCGGCCAGTACCACATAAAATAGTCATGAAGGATCAAGGAGGATGGAAACACCCAACCAGATCTCCACTGGAAATGTGTGGAGTACACTGGAACATTGGGGAGGGAGGGTTATTGCAACTCTCACCCAAAGAAGACCGATGGTCGTTGCCAATGAGATATCAGAGGTAAACGGCTGTTGCGATAATGAAAAATGATTTGCAGCGGTTATTGAAAAAGAAGGAGAGTGCTGGAAAACTGGGGAGACTTGTTGTGGCTCGGCCTCCAGGCGACACCACTGATACTGACTCGTGTGAATCGCAAATTGAATTAATAATAATAATAATAATAATAATAATAATAATAATAATAATAATAATAATAATAATAATATACAACCGCACGAGAGAGGCGCAAGCATAGGCTGACGCCACGAAAATTATGGACAGAGGGTCGAGGAGGGAAAGCGCAAACCAGACCTCCACTGGAAGAGCGCGGACAGCTCTGGGACCTTGGGGAGGCTTGTTGCCACTCGGGCCCCAGAGGGGACCAATGGCCCTTACCAGCGGGAAATCGGTGGTAGGTGGCTGTTGCG
>OY744542.1:7825679-7833179 GCA_963556195.1 Sepiola atlantica
ATTTTTATATGAATAAATGTAAATATTTATATTTTTATTTGAATAAATGTTAATGTTTATATTTTTATATGAATAAATGTTAATGTTTATATTTTTATTTGAATAAATGTTAATGTTTATATTTTTATATGAATAAATGTAAATATTTATATTTTTATTTGAATAAATGTTAATGTTTATATTTTTATATGAATAAATGTTAATATTTATCTTTTTATATGAATAAATGTTAATGTTTATATTTTTATATGAATAAATGTAAATATTTATATTTTTATTTGAATAAATGTTAATGTTTATATTTTTATATGAATAAATGTTAATGTTTATATTTTTATATGAATAAATGTTAATGTTTATATTTTTATATGAATAAATGTTAATATTTATCTTTTTATATGAATAAATGTTAATATTTTGGCGTTGTATTTACAAGTGTGTAAAACTCATTTATTATTTAAAATGTTGGTTATGCGAACAAAAACGTAGGTGTTACAAACGGCTGCACTAGTAGACTTTCGCTATTCTTTTTATGATGACGTCAACCGCAGATGATGTAGAGACCTTGAGCTACACACCATGCCTTATTGGAAGCTGGCAAAGACACGATGGAACGAGTGAGGACGGGGGATGCAATTGGTGCACAGAAATAGAATTTATTCGGAGAATGAATGCTCGGGAGGTCACGAAAAGATGGTGACAATGTCAGATGCGTGAAGAGGAGTCGGTACGGATTGTCAAACGCCGTCAGGGGGCGCAACACAACTACGGATATTCGTAACACGTGCCCATTCGAAAAGTGCGATTAGCGATGAAAAAGCTTATTTAATACTACAGCATGACAGACCAACAAAATGCTATTTAAAACTTAAACATGACAGATCAACAAAATGCTATTTAAAACTTACGCATGACAGATCAACAAAATGCTATTTAAAACTTACGCATGACAGATCAACAAAATGCTATTTAAAACTTACGCATGACAGACCAACAAAATGCTATTTAAAACTTACGCATGACAGATCAACAAAATGCTATTTAAAACTTACGCATGACAGATCAACAAAATGCTTTTTAAAACTTACGCATGACAGATCAACAAAATGCTATTTAAAACTTACGCATGACAGACCAACAAAATGCTTTTTAAAACTTACACATGACAGATCAACAAAATGCTATTTAAAACTTACGCATGACAGATCAACAAAATGCTATTTAAAACTTACGCATGACAGATCAACAAAATGCTATTTAAAACTTACGCATGACAGATCAACAAAATGCTATTTAAAACTTAAACATGACAGATCAACAAAATACTATTTAAAACTTAAACATGACAGATCAACAAAATGCTATTTAAAACTTAAACATGACAGATCAACAAAATGCTATTTAAAACTTACGCATGACAGATCAACAAAATGCTATTTAAAACTTAAACATGACAGACCAATAACATGTTATTTAAAACTTAAACATGACAGATCAACAAAATGCTATTTAAAACTTACGCATGACAGACCAATAACATGTTATTTAAAACTTACGCATGACAGATCAACAAAATGCTATTTAAAACTTACGCATGACAGATCAACAAAATGCTATTTAAAACTTACGCATGACAGACCAACAAAATGCTATTTAAAACTTACGCATGACAGATCAACAAAATGCTATTTAAAACTTACGCATGACAGACCAACAAAATGCTATTTAAAACTTACGCATGACAGATCAACAAAATGCTTTTTAAAACTTACGCATGACAGATCAACAAAATGCTATTTAAAACTTACGCATGACAGATCAACAAAATGCTTTTTAAAACTTACACATGACAGATCAACAAAATGCTATTTAAAACTTACGCATGACAGATCAACAAAATGCTATTTAAAACTTACGCATGACAGATCAACAAAATGCTATTTAAAACTTACGCATGACAGATCAACAAAATGCTATTTAAAACTTAAACATGACAGATCAACAAAATGCTATTTAAAACTTACGCATGACAGATCAACAAAATGCTATTTAAAACTTACGCATGACAGACCAACAAAATGCTATTTATAACTTACGCATGACAGATCAACAAAATGCTATTTAAAACTTACGCATGACAGACCAACAAAATGCTATTTAAAACTTACGCATGACAGATCAACAAAATGCTATTTAAAACTTACGCATGACAGATCAACAAAATGCTATTTAAAACTTAAACATGACAGACCAATAACATGTTATTTAAAACTTAAACATGACAGATCAACAAAATGCTATTTAAAACTTACGCATGACAGATCAACAAAATGCTATTTAAAACTTACGCATGACAGATCAACAAAATGCTATTTAAAACTTACGCATGACAGACCAACAAAATGCTATTTAAAACTTACGCATGACAGATCAACAAAATGCTATTTAAAACTTACGCATGACAGATCAACAAAATGCTATTTAAAACTTAAGCATGACAGATCAACAAAATGCTATTTAAAACTTAAACATGACAGACCAATAACATGTTATTTAAAACTTAAGCATGACAGACCAATAAAAATGCTATTTAAAACTTAAGCATGACAGACCAAATAAATGATATTTAAAACTAAAGAATGACAGACCAACAAGTCCCATTTTAAACTACATCATGACAGACCAAGGAACGTTAAGAACGGTAGCCAACGAAAATTCTATTGCAAACTTAAGCATTAACAGACCAAATAAAATTGTACTAGAAACGTAATCTTGACAGACCAACGACCAGTTTATGTAATACTAACAAGTGACAAACCAATAGTATTGCTAGTTCAAAATCAAGCGTGACAGACCAATATAAATACTATTTAAACGTAAGCGTGACCGCCCAACGAAAAGTCTATTCAAACATTCGGCGTGACAGACGGACAAGACTTAAGAGTGACCGACTAAAAATGCTATCCCACCCCTAATAATAGTCTGAATATTATTAGGGGTGGGACGTAATGGGTGAAAATTTCAGATTCATGCGAGTAGTATTTTTTTGTGTTCATTTATACATAAATAACACTAAACAATCAAACATTTTGAAAAGTTTGCAAAATTCAGAAGGTGCAGGCCAAAAATAGCCGTTAGGGCTCCACGGGACTCAAAATCCATCATTTTTCGGTGAAAAAGTGGTTTCATGCGACATTGCAGGTTCTAAAACATCCTCAAAAGCTAGTAATGGATATAGATGGTTAAATCTGATATAGTACTTGAATTTAGGACCATTCTCAGGCTGTGAAAGGGTTTTCATGAATGTAAAATAGCCAAAAACTTAGTGGCCTGCACCTTCTGAATTTTGCAAAATTTTCAAAATGTTTGATTGTTTAGTGTTATTTATGTATATATATATATATATATAAAAACGTTAATAGCGAAAAGAATTGCTCTGCATCAAGTTTTAAGTTATATTAAGTAACAACTTTTTAACGAGATCGGAGCGCGCACGCGCGTGACGTCAATAATATCAATGTGATTGCCCAAATCCTAAACTACTGAACTGATCATTATGAATTATGGAATATGTATTCTCGGTAACAGGGTGAGTAACGTCGGCATATTATTTTTATTATTTTTTATTATTTTTATTATTTTTATTATTTTTATTATTTTTTATTATTTTTATTATTTTTTATTATTTTTATTATTTTTTATTATTTTTTATTATTTTTTATTATTTTTTATTATTTTTATTATTTTTATTATTTTTTATTATTTTTATTATTTTTTATTATTTTTTATTATTTTTTATTATTTTTTATTATTTTTATTATTTTTTATTATTTTTATTATTTTTTATTATTTTTATTATTTTTTATTATTTTTATTATTTTCATTATTTTTATTATTTTTATTATTTTTATTATTTTTATTATTTTTATTATTTTCATTATTTTTTTTATTTTTATTATTTTCATTATTTTTATTATTTTTATTATTTTTATTATTTTTATTATTTTTATTATTTTTATTATTATTATTATTTTTATTATTTTTATTATTTTTATTATTTTCATTATTTTTTGTAAACTTTACCATTTAGGGATGGGGAGCCACCGAAACCGTACCATAGATCTCAAAAAAAGAGAAAACATTAAAATTTAAAGCAAATGCCATATTTATTGCTCATACCCGTCCTGCGACGGGTATTGTCCTAGCTATTACTTAGATAGAATGACAACTAATTTGGCATAACTATCTCTTGGAATGCCGGATGTGAGGCAATTACGAATTAACTAAATACGATGTTTGAATTAAACAGTGGCCGGTGCTTTTTTTTTTGTGATATAAAAAAATTTAGAATGTCAAATGTTTGATAAATCTTACTCGTCTTATCTCCGATACAAGTTTTAAGCAAAAACATTTTAGTTTTTAGAAAACCTGTTTTTGTTTTTCGTTGGTTTTACGAGATTTGGCGCCATATTTCTGTTTCACTTTATTTGTATTTATCTATCTCGTTGCCATGGTTTCTCTTCTTTCGTTTGCTTCACAGCATCTCACTGTTAGATCACCAGCTCGGTTGAGAAAGGCCATACTAATGTTTTGTTGTCTAGCGCAGCTATGCCTGCTTCCCCGTTGGGTGGTCGATATTTAAGGCATGACTCGATGATGTGGTCTACTGTCTGTTCAGAGTGACCACAGTCGCAGACAGCCGAGTCCATGAGTCCCCATCCTTTCATGGTCGCGGCGAAACGGCCGACACCTGTCCTGAGGCGGTTGAGCATTGTCCACTGCCGGCGAGGGAGGTCCATGCCTGATAGGTTATCCGGGTCCTCCACAAATCTGTGCAACCTTGATTTATCTGCTGCCTGCCATTCCTCCGTCCAGCAACGTTTCAGCCAGATTCATTTTGTGACGTCACCGGGTGTTTCAACACCCGGTGACGGCACAAGCAGGAGCTTGCAAACGTCTACACACATAGACGCACGCACACACACACACACACACACACACACACACACACACACATATATATATATACAGGGTGGGCAAAAATAAGGGTCCTATTTTTTTAAATTCATAACTTTTTTATTTATTGATTTTAAAAAAAATTTTTTTTAGAATAAGTAAAGGACCCCTTCCGAAGCAAGCATGAGCCGTATTAGCCCTAAGGAACGTACCCTCATTTAGAAAACATTATTTTTGCTTAAAAAAACTCAAAACAGTGTAAAAAACAATACTTTAGTTTTTGTAAGTTTTAAGAAGTGTTTTTCGGCTAAAATTTGTTTTGTTTATTTCAAAAAATCTCGGAAGGGTCAGTCTACACACACATAAAGTTTGGTGAGTTTAACTTTTATTTTGTGGAAGTTATTCAAATTCAAGTTATTCAAATTTAAAGATAGGACCCTTATTTTGGCCCACCCTGTATATATATATATATATATATATATATATATATATATATATATATATATATATATATATATATATATATATATATATATATATATATAAAGAGAGGGAGAGAGAAAGAGTGAGAGAAATTGAAATAAAGACAAAACGTTAATGAAGACATAAATAATATTTTTAATTTTCCTCTTTTCATTTTCAGTTATTATATATATGTATATATATATATATATATATATATATATATATATATATATATATATATATATAGAGAGAGAGAGAGAGAGAGAGAGAGAGAGAAAGAGAAAGGGAGAGAAAGGGAGAGAGAGTATGAATTACCTACTAGACACCATTCTCGATTGTCTCAGGTCTCTCTATAAAAGGGTTTGCCAGGACAACCTGACATGAGGATACTTCCCCCTACAAGTAAAACCTGATCAAAAATTCAAAATAACATAGTATTCAAAGCCCAAATAAGATGCCCTCGACACAGCTATACACTGGCTCATACGAGGAAGGATGCATCTTCTCCAATTGAGGTTTTATTTACTCCTCCCCAGGAGTTAGGCACAAGGCCAGTTTTATCTTACTCCCACAAGTAAGATGTGACCCAAGATCGGGTCGAGAAAGTGGGGTTTGAAAACCCAGCGCTCGAGAGGTGAGCACTCTGGCCATTTAAAAATTGCCTGGGCAGCCCCGTCGGCATTCCCCGGTAGGGGCGCCTCAGACAGTAAGCAATAAACTTACTCCTCCCCAAAGAGGGGAGGCAAAGCCTGGGAGGGTGGACCTCCTAGAACTGCACAGGACAGGCGTGCAGTATCCATCGGAACAGGTTACTTCAAGTAAGATATATATACCGCAAGTAACATTACGTAGCTGAATACTTCACCAGACGAGATGAATTCTGGTCCTGGAATCCGGCAAGGCCAAGAGACCTCAAGAAAGATATACTATAACATAGTTAACTGATCAATTGGGAGAGGAAAATTAATATTTTTAACTTCTTTACTAACTCAACGTTTGACAGATAAAGGAGGATTTAAATGGAATTTCTATGTATCTCATATAGAGATCAAGTGTTAGCTCCAGGAAGGGTCCCCTTGATTTCTGAGAACTTCGACTAAAGTAAAAGAAAAATATATAAAAAATATATATATGTCTATAATATTTATTTATTATAAATGAAACAAATTAAATTAATAAAATGAACTTAAAACCAATATTTTTTTTCAAAAGTGCTCAATACAGGGTAGAGCTTTATAAATATACTTTATATAAACATTTAAAATGGTCTTCACAAATCAATTCGTGTTTTTGGTACTCCAGTGTACCCGTCGGGACCACCGGTTCATGTAAATTATATATTTATATATGTTTGTTGTAATTTGCGGCAAAGCATGTTCCGTGCGAGTGTTGAACACTGTTGACAATAATGACGCTTTCCCCTGCCCCCCTCTCCGAGTAAGTGTATCTAAATTTCAATCACTGTCTGTGCTGATTGCCGGTAACCGTGTAGTCCCGAGCGTTTGTCTCGTAATTCTAGCCCGAATTTATGAACTGCGTTCGATCCCATGGTCGCTGGTAGGTATAAATTTGGGATAGTTCATACCTACCAGCGACATTGCGCGGTTTCAGTTCAAATTTAAAAGAGACATTACACCGTTCAGTCCACACAACATCGGACGCCACTTCTACATAATCAGGAAGGACTCTTACGAAAAACACATAAGGTTAATAGATTTTATTTGTTTAAATTTCTGATGAAGCTCTTTATACCGAACGAAATTATTATATAAAAAAGTCAAGATAAAAAAATATATTTTGATTTTAATAAATATCTGCATCTAACACATGGTTTCTTGAAGGCATTTTGCCTCTTTTTTAAGTTTTAAATTTTAAAGATGTTTTTAAAACATGAACTTTCCCAAATTTATATATATATTGTTTTCTTTGGTCTGAAGAGGTCGACTCTCTGTGAAGAGTACAACCGAAACATGTATGCACATATGTAACCAATAACGTTTGCATAAATAAAAAAATATACTAAAATCAGCTCTACTTGTTAGTGAGCACTTTTTATAAACACTGGAGTTTCAACGGTTT
>OY744542.1:7838179-7843179 GCA_963556195.1 Sepiola atlantica
CTTTCACTCTTTTCCTTTCTTTCTTTCCCTCTTTTTCACTCTTTTCCTTTCTTTCTTTCCCTCTCTTTCACTCTTTTTCTTTCTTTCTTTCCCTCTCTTTCTCTCTCCATCTCTATATCTATCTATTTCTATCTATCCTTCTCTCTCTCTCTCTCTATCATTCTCTATCATTCTCTCTTTATGTCTCTCTCTCTCTCTCTCTCTCATTATCTTACTCTCTCTTTCTCTCTCTATATATATCTCTATCTCTCTCCCTCTCTTTCTCAGTCTCTCAATCTTCTCCTTCTCTCTCTCCCCCTCACTCTCTATCTCTCTCTATCTCTTCCCCCCTCACTCTCTATCTCTCTCCCTCTCCCTCCCCTCACTCTCTATCTCTCTCCCCCCCCTCCCCTCACTCTCTATCTCTCTCTACTCTACTCTATCGTCATTTCCATGTAAGGTGTTCGACTGAGCTCCAATCTCTGGCTCCTCCTTGTAAGTCATTCGAAGCAAGAACTCATCTTATTACCGCAACTGCAAAGAACTTTCTTTTCTTACTCCTTGTACCTAACGTCAAGCACAATTTCCATAAACAGAGTTTCTTTCCAAGAACTCCCCCTCTGTGGAACACATTACCACGAGACTGCTTCTCTGCACACTACAGCATAGTCGTCTTTAAATCCAATGTCAACAAATCTTTGTCAAAAACGTCCTAATATTGAATCAGATTTTATTAATCCCATTCATCATTTTCAATCTTCTCATAATATTCTCCATCGTCAACTGACAATCCATCTATCTGATTAACCCTTATCCTCGAGTGGCTTTTGGATTTGAGAAGTAGTGACACATTAGTTTAGAAAAACATATCAAACAGTTTTCATTCCATTCATCATTTTCAATCCTCTCATGATATTCTTCATCTTTCAACTGACAATCTATCTGTCTAATTAACCCTTATCCTCGAGTGGCCTTTGAGCTTGATAAGTGATGACTTATATGTAAAAACTAAAGAATAACAAATTAACAACATCATATTTAAGATAAAATAAAATAAGGGGTTGACGTAGTTTGCTTAAAACATTGTTTAGTGTGTATAAAGGTAATTTATGGAAATCTGGAATTTACGTGTTTAAGACATCTTAAACACGTAAATTCAAGATTTCCAATTGTCTGAGCCCTAATTCCCAATTGGATCCTTTTAAACTTTCTGAATTATATATAAAAATCCGTTTAAATACGGGGACACTCTCCCTTCAGAACTGTTTACTTACTGACCTGAACGCTACTGTTTTTAGCTTATTGAAACCCCACCCCAACTCCTTACTGAAGCCAGCCCAGGCCTGGCATTATATTGTTGCTTACTAGCGATGAGCTGTAACTAAACAAACAGTTCCCCTACCCTACTCCCTACATCAACCATTGTTCAATCCACTAAACTAAACCTCCTCATCCACTCCCCTTATCTCTCACTCCTTTCCCCATTATTTACTGGCTTCGTTTCTGACCAGAATTTACTCTCTCTCTCTTTTCTTAGATTCGATCAAAGTTACTACTGAAATTCTCTACTGCCGGCTTATAATATACACAACATTTTAAACTCAACTCCTAAAAAAACTATTTCCATTCTCGGTCCACGGAAGTATTATAAAATGGCCCTAATTCTCAAAATTACATCCGAATAAGTGCTTCCCATCTACGGTCGAACTAAACATCTTTCTATTGGATTTGCTTAAGGTCTCCTGTTTTTGTTTCACTCTTAGATAATTTACCCCCCCCTTTTTTTTCTTTTTTTTTTTACTTATATTTTTTCATTTATTAGTTTTCCAACGAATGTTAAGTCTGCAATATCTTGGATTTAGTTAGTTTGTCTGGGAATTTAAACTGCATTTTACATTTTTTTTAATGACTCAAAGCTTCTTTAGACTATATATATATATATATATATATATATATATATATATATATATATATATAATTATAAGTAAATTTCGCGTACAACAAAATCGTAGGATAAACTTCAGAGGAAACATTTTATTTAAATAAATATAACGGGCGGGTAGAAAAAAAAGAAAATTGCTAAAATTTTCCTTAAGACCTTATCGTCTGACCCTCGAAGAGGAAATGTCAGAATGATAAATTAAAAAATGGCCCTAATTCTCAAAATTACATCCGAATAAATGCTTCCCATCTACGGTCGAACTAAACATCTTTCTATTGGATTTGCTTCATTTTGAACACTTTTAACGCTGTCTCTACGAAATTCTTTTTTTCCATCTTTAAATCTTTCGTCACCGGACAATTTATCAACGGATATTCACCAACTGGACAGACTCCATATTTTGATAACCTTTTTACACACACACTCTTACTTTCCATTACTTTATATTGTTTCATAAATTTTTAAAATTTAGAATTTTGGCTATTCCCCTGCCAACTTATCCATCTATGTAATTCCTCTGATGATAAGATTTTAATCTTTGTAAGCCTGGCTTAAGGAAAGAATAATAAACATGTTTTTACCGAGTACACCTTGCATGGAACAATCGAAGTTGAAATAGATTTGTCATTCGTACATCTTTATCTTTCTTTTTTCATTTATCTTTAGAATTGCTCTATCTCGTATATTGAGCTTTAATCGTTTCACTAAAGGTTCAATTCTCTAAAAATACACTTTTAGTCTCATATTTTATATATATATATATACATATATATATATATATATATATATATATATATATATATATATATATATATGAATATTATAATTGTCCTGTTTTTAAATCTCCGAAACAGTTACATGGTAAACAGCTGATGATCCCCGTGTTAATATTAGACGCTTAAGGTCTCTTGTTTTTGTTTCACTCTTAGATAATTTACCCCCCTCCCCCCCGCCTTTTTTTTTTACTTATATTTTTTCATTTATTAATTTTCCAACGAATGTTAAGTCTGCAATATCTTGGATTTAGTTAGTTTGTCTGGGAATTTAACCTGCATTTTACTTTTTTTTTTTAATGACTCAAAGCTTCTTTAGACTATATATATATATATATATATATATATATATATATATATATATATATATATATATATATATAATTATAAGTAAATTTCGCGTACAACAAAATCGTAGGATAAACTTTCTAAAAAGTCTTGGAAACGATTGTACGCCGAATGCGTATTGATTTTGAATTCTTGGAACAATGTTCAAATTATAATAGTCTCAAATATTATATATATATATATATATATATATATATATATATATATATATATATATATATATATATATAGAGAGAGAGAGAGAGAGAGAGAGAGAGAGAGAGAGAGAGAGAGGGGGGAGGCGAATATAGACCTGTATATTAAAGTATAATAGACGCAAAGAGAGAAGGAGGTTAGGTAGAGTAAGATAGATAGATAGATAGATAGATAGATAGATAGGTGAAGATAGATAGATAGATAGATAGGTGAAGATAGATAGATAGATAGATAGATAGATAGGTGAAGATAGATAGATAGATAGATAGATGGGTATATCGATATATGTAGATACATATATTCAGATGGAATATATATATATATATATATATATATATATATATATATATATAGATAGATAGATAGATAGATAGATAGATAGATAGATAGCTGATATATATATATATATATATATATATATATATATATATATATATATATATATATATATATATATGTATATATATATATAATTATAAGTAAATTTCGCGTACAACAAAATCGTAGGATAAACTTCAGAGGAAACATTTTATTTAAATAAATGAAACGGGCGGGTAGAAAAAAAAGAAAATTGCTAAAATTTTCCTTAAGGCCTTATCGTCTGACCCTCGAAGAGGAAATGTCAGAATGATAAATTAAAAACTAAGAAAATCGAATGAGATATGAAGGTAAAACATTTTGTTTAAGTTGGAGAAAACGATTGAGAGAAAAAAAAAGAAAGTAAATCTCTCAACGTTATGGTGGCTTTAAATCATTAAAGATCTCCAACTGATGCTGCAAAATCTTTTGTCTAAAAAGGCTAGGCCGAAGGTTGTTAATAACTAACGCCTCAATAATATTGAGATGGTAGTTCGATCTGTCATTGTGTAAAACAGAAAACCACCCATCAGAACAACTATTTGTACTAACCAGGTGATTACCGATGGCTGATTCCTGTGCCTGGAAGTTTCCGGATGATCTCGAAACCTTGTGTAAGGGAATATCACGTGGTATGTGTTGGGATATTCTAATTTCTAATCTTTGGGATGTCTTGCCAACATAGTCAGCTCCACACTGCCACATGAATTTATAAACAACAGCATTCTTTTGAATGGCTGGCAAAACATCCTTACGAAAAGAAGAGAAAAAGGTTCGAGTCGTGTAAACTACTCTCAGCATGGTTGCTGGAAAACAACGTTGAGGCCGTCAGAACCTAACCATGGAAGTTTCAAATAAATAGGGCAACGTGACGGGCCAATAAATTTAGCACCATTAAATATAGCAACTTTGCGTGCAATGGTGCTTTTTACGATATTGATGGGATATCCATTAGCAAGAAAAATATTAGTAATTTCACCAAGTTCTGCATATATATATATATATATATATATATATATATATATATATATATATACATGGTGATTCATAAGTCACTTAGCTATTTATTTTAGAAATTCTAATATTAAAAAATACGGCAATACAAAACAGAATGTTTATTCAACAAATTCATTTATGGGAGTTTAAAATTACAGCTAATTTTCAAAATTTCCACCTTCGTTCTGCATGCATAGCTCCATTCTTTTTTGCAAGGAATTTACGACTCTTTGTAGCATATTTGATTGATTATGAAATAAATATATGTAGAAACAAATATATAAACGAACAAATTTAAAATAACAAATAGCAGTAATTAGAGAGTAAGATAACAATTATCAAAAGTTCATAGTATGTTTGTGCTTCATATGGTAATCATTTGAAATAGCTAAGTGAAGTGACTTATGAAT
>OY744542.1:7848179-7878179 GCA_963556195.1 Sepiola atlantica
GAAGGGTTTTGTGGTCGGTCCGACCACAAAACCTTTCTCTTAGGACGTCTAACCCTGGGTTCGAAATTTGACGCCCAAGGATCCAGCATAGCTACGGCTGCACACACGTGGACTTAGTAATGTAACAGACACACACACACATATATATATACATGCATACATACATACACACATACATACATACATACATACATACATACATACATACATGGACACAGCCTGACTTTAACAAGTGCGTACGCATAGGCTTTCTCATAATATGAAATCTTCTCTATTCCCTATTAACGGGACATTTATTCAACACCACGTGGACTCTTTAACCGTTTTTCTTCGTCCATACTCATGGTCTTATTAATTTACTAGCACCCTTCTCTTTTATTCCCTTTTAGTTACACCACGACGAAGATGGCCGATATAAAGTTGTTTTAAATGTTAGAATGAGAATTTGTCAAGGGTCAATCCGAATTCAGGATTCGAAACCCGAGTCACTTGCATGCAACCTGAACCATCACCCCACACACATAAAATAAAGTCTATTTACTAACACAGATCATGTAAACTGCGCCGACTGTGGTATCAACAAAGAGTGTAGTAATCTAATGAAAAAGAACCGAGGCCAATGTCGCCCAAGTAGGATTTTACCATCCAACTAAAGAACCAAGCGATAAAAGTAATATTAATTGATGTGATATATTATATAGATACATTTTTAGTGGTACAAAATTTTATTACGAATATAGACATTTGTGATATTTTTATTAGGAGGGTGGGGCAGACTTGAAAAGTGTTACAGAACGAGAGAAAAGGTATAATTACATTCCATGGAAATCAGTTGTTTTCAGTTGTCAATGAGAATAGTGAAAAGAGGTTTATAAACATTCCATGAAAAATGCCAGTATACTTAAATCATATGCCCTTAATAGGGTTAAGATGAAAATTCATATACACTAAATGTACAAAAGCAAGGAAATCCCCAATTTTTTACACTTTTATTGTCATTAAGATTATACTGTAGTGATGTGATAATAAAATGTTGCAACAATACTCCATGCATATATTGTTAATTAAAACTTCAACGATAGATTTTTATTTTAAAAATTATGATTTCATTCTGAGATGAACAGGAGAAAAATTCCCCGTAATTTAAAGTAAGTTATCTTCCTTTATATAACTTACAACTTTAAACTTTATATTATTCGATTGCCTCCCTTTCGTTTGGACGAAATAAAAGATGTTAAACCAGATTACACGCTTATTTTATTACCTGTGTTTATGGAGATTTTTCATCCTCATTGTTGAAAAGAGGGTTTAAATCAAGGGAGGCGCGATAGCGCTCTATCCCTTAATAGACTAAAAAAAACGACCTATGCTAGAAATCTCATTTCTTTGATCAGTCATAACTCAAAAACCAATAAACCAAATTATCTAAAACTTTGCACAAAATTTTCATTTGATAGGTTCTATAAGTGTGTAGAATTTCAGCATCATTAGTCAAGGCAACCCAGAGATCCAGAAAGGTCAGGAGTGATTTTGTGTTATCCATGTGTACGTACGTACGTGTGTGCCACCCTGTATCTCATCAACTATTTGATGGATTCAGCTGATTTTTGGCAGAGATAGAGGTTCTAGGGTCTAGTTGATGGCATTTTAATTTCAGTTTACCATATACTTTAGTTTTCCAGAAAATTCCAAAAAACCTTATGAGAAGGCATTGTATTGAGGCATAGCCTTTACAAAAGTAGTGACATTCCATGAAAAATGCCAGTATACTGAAATCATATGCCCTTAATAGGGTTAAGATGAAAATTCATATACACTAAATGTACAAAAGCAAGGAAATTCCCAAAGTTTTACACTTTTATTGTCATTAAGGGTATGACTACATATCAACCAAACCATTTCATTATCACATCACTACAGTATAAATCTCTATGCATGAGTGGATGAAGTGTGTGAGGTGCGCTAAAGAAAAATTCCTACCAGTAAAATACATCACCCTGTTGTCCTCGCATACCCTTAATGACAAAAAAAGTGTAAAAATTTGGGAATTTCCTTGCTTTTGTACATTTAGTGTATATGAATTTTCATCTTAACACTATTAAGGGCATATGATTTCAGCATACTGGCATTTATCATGGAATGTCACTACTTTTGTAAAGGCTATGCCTCAATACAATGGTCATTTTAAAGGTTTTTTGGAATTTTCTGGAAAACTAAGGTATATGGTAAACTGAAATTAAAATGCCATCAACTAGACCCTCGAACCTCTATCTCTGCCAAAAATCAGCTGAATCCATCAAATAGTTGATGAGATACAGGGTGGCACATACGTATGTACGTACGTACGTACATACGGATAACATGATTTCATGATTGAACTTTCTGGATCTCTGGGTTGCCTTAACTAATGATGCTGAAATTCTATACACGTATAGAACCTATCAAATATAAATTTTGTGCAAAGTTTTAACTAATTTGGTTTATTGGTTTTTGAGTTATAATTGATCAAAGAAATGAGATTTCCAGCATAGGCCATTCTTGAAGTCTCTCGCGCCTCCCTTGATACATTTTCTAAGCCAGTATTTGTCCACACTCATCAGAGTAAGTACGAGGAAGTAAAATTCATTTACTAGGATTAAAACTTGATATATCAAGTGAAATGAAGACCAGTGACACTTTGGGGGAAAATTGAGGGGGTCACAAGTAGATCACATTAAGTCCAAGAAGCCACTCGTTTTGTTTATATAAAGAGGAGTTTAATGACTTAATATAGATTGCGTCGACTTACACTAGTGAAAGTGTTTTTGTCATAAATAGATCACATTCGTTATTCCATCTTAAAGTCCTGGAAACTGCCCCCCCCCCATTTTTTTGTCCCAAACTGTCACTGGTCCTCATTTCACTCAATATTTTAATTATACCTTTTTTCTCGTTTTTAACACTTTTTAATTTTATTGTTTGAAAATAAATGTCACACAGGTCTATATTACTTGCCGTAAACAAAATTATTTATTTCCACAATCAGACAACGCCGCAGCCCACACACACCATGAAAGCCTCTTATCTTTGTAAATTTTCGTGACGACAAAATAATAAAGACAAAAACACTTTCGATCAAATTGGTTCTGATATAGATGCGTTTCACCCTCCCTAATATTTAAAAAAACAAAAAAAAAACAACATTCTCCCAAATAAATTATTTTTTTAAACATTCCAATAAATTATTTTTTTCCAATAAATATTTTTGGTTAAATCCAAGATGTTTTATGTTTTTATTGTGACTTCCTGTTTAATCTCGAAACAAATGCCGCATCACGGATGACCATTAACTAAAAATAAAAGTTTTTGTTATTATTTCGGGTTTTTGCGAATTTTTATTATTATTATTGTTTCTTCCAATTATAGTTTAATTATAACAATACATTTGTTTAATTATTTTTTATAGTTTACTGTAGTAATAAACAAATAATTTAACAAACAAATTATCAATCAAAATTTTTTTTTCTTAATATCGTTACTTTTTAATAGACTTCATATCACTTTCTAATCCCATAATAAAATGTCATTTTTCAATGAAAAGAAAACGAACTTTTGGTTGATAAATTGCTTATCAAAATTAATTTAATAAAATGCCTTATTATTATAGCATATATAGAGAATGGTAGTTTGCTTGAAGCATTGCTGGGAATAGTAGTAGTATGTTTTTAATTCCGGGTAAGATGTCAGCTGGAAGGAATAAAAATTGGATTCTCTGCACAGACGGAGTTTTCCTCTGATGGTTTATTATTTTTAAAACTTATTATTTCTATTCTCTGCGGGACTGGTTTGCTGCTACGCTGTCTCTGTCTTCTGACATCCATTTTGGAAGATTCTCTGCACGGACGGAATTTTCCTCTGGTGTTTATTATTTTTGACAAACGGAAGTTTCTTTTCCCGAAATATTAAATAAATGATTTTTAATAATCATCCGAACATCACGCAAACAGCTAACACTACACTTGCTGTTATGTAAGATTTTAAGAAAAAATAAATAGTAAGTCACATTTCGAATTCGATTTATTATCTTTGTTCCTTCCAGCTTACATCTTACCCGGAATTTGCATTGCCCACTGCCTTTTAAAAACATACTACTACTATTCCCAGCAAACTACCATTCTCTCTCTCTCTTTTTGTTCCTTCCAGCTTACATCTTACCCGGAATTTGCATTGCCTACATCCTTTTAAAAACATACTACTACTATTCCCAGCAAACTACCATTCTCTCTCTCTCTCTCTCTCTCTCTCTCTCTCTCTCTCTCTCTCTCTCTCTCTCTCTCTCTCTTTGTTCCTTCCAGCTTACATCTTACCCGGAATTTGCATTGCCCACAGCCTTTTAAAAACATACTACTAATATAGCATATGTTTTTATTTATTTCAAACATTAATAATAAAATTTTTTATATTTCAATGTCAACCCGAAATGATAACAAAAATGTGACGTTATATTTGTTTCGCGATTAAACCGGAAGTCACAAAGACATAAAAATCTTGGATTCAACCATTATTTTTTTAATCATTCGTTACGGTCTTCTAACCATAATTCTAAACCTAACTCTAACCTAGCCTTAACTGGCAGCCATTCGTAATTATGGCTAGCTGCCTTAAAACGCTAGAATGTTCCGGAAATTATGAATGATTTTACGTTCAATTTATATAGGAACCTGATCATCTTTAGTCGAACTAAATTAAAAAAAAAAAAAAACGTTGGTAAATTTTGAGAAAGTCTTCTTTTTTTTTAAGAATTTAGCGACCAAAACAAATCAAAGAATTTACCGAATCGCGAGAATCGTAATTGTTTGGAGAGAAGAAAAGAGAAATTATCAGGAGGAGCCGCGTCCAGGAATTGCATCGCTGTGAAAAGTTAAAGTGGGAGTATGAAAATGGTGGCAGGGAGAGAAGGGTTGAAAAAAGCGAGTGGGAGAGCGAGGGGCAGAATGAGATACTGGGGAGGTGTGCGTGTGAGAGGGAATAGGGCGAGGCAGTTTACAGACGGTGATGTAATGACTTACAGAAGCGAGATAAGAAACAATAATGGAGCCGTCCATTCATTCTGCCGGTTGAACGGTGAAAATAATATCCGCTAAATCGTGACACACCAACGAAACAGATATAACATGAGGAGGGGGCCTTTGTTAACCATTCTGTACTTTCGCCTAAGAATTTAATAAACAAAAGGGTGCTTATACAGATGAGGGTACATATGGAAAACGCATTTCCAAATAAAAACTATTGTTTATGCTTACGTATCAGGCAAAAATAAGTATCCTTACCAAAGAATTAGAAAAAATATCGAATAGAATTTTAATTTAAAAAAATCAGTTTCATCCTTTTTTACCCAACGCCATTCATTTATTACTTGTTTATGCGCCCTGACATCGCTTTAATCAATGGCGCATCCGTAAAATAGGATAAAACTGATTTTTATTTTTAATTAGCTGAACCTCTTCCTCCGGCGTTGCACGGGAGAAATATAAAAGTATAAATTAAAATTTATCAACACCCTGACTGAACGCAAATAGGTCACATCGGATTGATATCCACAATAGTTAAAGAACTACATATTACATTGATTTCTTTTAAAATGACTAGATAATAACATTGATTTTTTAAAATCCTGCCGATAGTACTCTCCCCCCCTCCTTCGTAGGCAGAAGTTTAACAATGTAAAAAATAAAAAAATAAAAAAACTTGTGTAAACGACTGGGATCGAATCATGAACCTCTCGGTCTTGAACCCACGCTACTAACGTTTCGGCCACGAAAGCGAACACAAAACCCAAGAAAAAAAGGGGTCATTTAAACGAAGCCAATCGGTAGCTGGCATGCGTGTTATCGTACGCCGAATGTAGAGTCCACCAGTCACACGTTTTGGGTCCTTCTATATCAATAAATCGATGTTTCCTCTCAATTTTTTTGATATTATGCCTGTGAAATATATAGAAATCAGAAAATGTACACTTTATGCAATCTGAAAATTCATATACACTAAATGTACGCAAGCAAGGAAATTCCCAAATGTGTACACTTTTATTGTCATTAAGGGTATGACTACATATCAACCAAACCATTTCATTATCACATCACTACAGTATAAATCTCTATGCATGAGTGGATGAAGTGTGTGAGGTGCGCTGAAGAAATATTCCGACCAGTAAAATACATAGCCCTGTTGTGCTCGCATACCCTTTATGACAATAAAATTTCCTTGCTTTTGTACATTTAGTGTATATGAATTTTCTTCTTAACGCTATTAAGGGCATATGATTTCAGTATACTGGCATTTATCATGGAATGTCACTACTTTTGTAAAGGCTATGCCTCAATACAATGCCTTCTCATAACTGATATAGTTGGTAGTTTGACTAATCAATGTTTCTTCCAATATTCACAGGTAAATATTTTTTTTTTAATTATGATGAGTGTATATTTACTCATGATACAATTCAAACTAGAACAAATTTTTTCAAAACTAAGGTATATGGTAAACTGAAATTAAAATGCCATCAACTAGACACTAGAACCTCTATCTTTGCAAAAATCAGCTGAATCTATCAAATGGTCGATAAGATATAGAATAAAGTGTATGAATACTGGTCATTTTAAAGGTTTGTTAGAATTTTCTGGAAAACTAAGGTATATGGTAAACTGAAATTAAAATGCCATCAACTAGACCCTAGAACCTCTATCTCTGCCAAAAATCAGCTGAATCCATCAAATAGTTGATGAGATACAGGTTGGCACGTACGTGCGTACACACAGATAACATGATTTGATGATTGAACTTTCTGGATCTCTGGGTTGCCTTGACTAATGATGCTGAAATTCTACACACTTATTGAACCTAACAAATAAAAATGTTGTGCAAAGTTTTAACTAATTTGGTTTATTGGTTTTTGAGTTATGATTGATCAAAGAAATGAGATTTCAAGCATAGGCCTCCCTTTATATATATATATATATATATATATATATATATATATATATATATATATATTATTTTTACCTACAGACATCGATGTTTCATGTTTACGCAATCTTCAGTGTAGGGATATTAATTCATGTAGGTCGGAGGCCTTACCCCCTGTTTTTACAAATCGCCACTGATTTGCAGTCGGGTGTCGTTCGTTTCGGCCGGCAAGAGTTCACATGACAATTAGGAGGGATTTAAATCTATAAACGCTAAATCAACAGGCGTGTATAGCGAGTATTGATTTACTCCTCTCCAGGAGTTAGGCACAAGGCCAGTTTTTATCTTACTCCCACAAGTAAGATGTGACTCAAGGTCGGGTCGAGAAAGTGGGGTTTAAAAATTGCCTGTCGGCATTCCCCGGTAGGGGCGCCTCAGGCAGTAAGCAATAAACTTACTCCTCCCCAAAGAGGGGAGGCGAGGCCTGGGAGGGTGGACCTCCTAGAACTGCACAAGACAGACCCATAGACCGGCGTAAATCAAGCTCCGAAAGCCAAGACAATACCAGTCTATGGGGTGCAGTATTCATCGGAACAGATACTACACTTTGATCTTAGCCAAAAGGATAGCGAGTATTGATTTACTCCTCTCCAGGAGTTAGGCACAAGGCCAGTATTTATCTTACTCCCACAAGTAAGATGTGACCCACGGTCGGGTCGGGAAAGTGGGGTTTAGAAATTGCCTGGGCAGCCCCGTCGGCATTCCCCGGTAGGGGCGCCTCAGGCAGTAAGCAATAAACTTACTCCTCCCCAAAGAGGGGAGGCGAAGCCTGGGAGGGTGGACCTCCTAGAACTGCACAGGACAGACCCATAGACCGGCGTAAATCAAGCTCCGAATGGCCAAGACAATACCAGTCTACGGGGTGCAGTATCCATCGGAACAGATACTACACTTTGATCTTAGCCAAGATTGAATAGCGAGTAGTCGAAAGTGATTCAACAACAACAAATGGGGTCGGAATCTCGCTTTTAAGCCATAGTATTGCTGCTTATTTATAAATCCTCTCATCCTAGTCAAGGGGGCTATAATTATATTATTTAAAGTAAATATTAGTTATTGTTACCTACAGACATCGATGTTTCATGCTTATGCAATCTTCATATATATATATATATATATATATATATATATATATATATATATATATATATATATATATATAGCACTAGGTAAAGTGAAAGAATAAAATAAGGTGCGAATCAAATTTTATTAGAATTCAAAGTTCAAGCAAAGTAATTTAAAGTCCTTAACTCATGAGTTTTTAAAAGAAATCTTCATGTACATATATATGTACATATATATATGTACATATATATGTGTGTATATATATGTATATATATACGTATGTACATATATATGTATATATTTGTACATATATATATGTTTATATGTACATATATATATATATATGTATATATATATATATATTTGGATTTTTCACTTAGAAAAAAGATTATTCAATGAAGACCGGGATTATTCCAATAAAAAAGCTCGATGATACTCGATTACAGGATACAGAGCATTTATATGTGATTTTTTGAAAGCTTACCAAAGCATTCCGTTTAGGAGCCCAAACAATACCACAAAAGATTGTTTCATTCAAAAATTATTTATTTATCATTTTTCAAATTAATGTGTTTTTTTTATCTACACGTGTTTCACTACCAAACAGGTATTTGCTTGGCAGATCATCAGGGAAATTAAGTACCTTGAACAAGAATTACAACAACCGGCAATACACAATGTGGTGTTGCTTTTCTTGAGGTCACTTAAGAAGGGAAGAAAAAAATAAAGTAAGATAGAGAATAAATATATATATATATATATATATATATATATATATATATATATATATATATATATATATATATAAATATATATTAAAAAATATATATAAAAAAAATATATAAAAAATAATAAAAAACAAAAATATATAATTTCTCCTAAATGCACTCCAGTGAAACAGTAATAATGAGCGAGAATACACCCTCTCGACGGGCGGCACAACTATGACATATATCCGCCCTCCCCCCCCCCAAAAAAAATATAAGGACCAAATAACAGTCAAAACTCCGTTACCAAATTTCCATTCCAAGCCACTGAATGCCAATAATGTAAGTTCCATGGGTTTCTTGTTCCATTTTCTTTTTTTGGCAGTACTTTCGATTTTATTAGTCAAATCATCTTCAAGCGGTGTTAGTCTTGGTGTCTTTACAAATATGTCTTTACTGTTCAGTTTTTTTATTATAACGTCTAATAATTTACAACTTAAAAAAGAGCGTCTATAATATTATGTTACTTCCTATATGCTGTTCTATTGTTCTGTTTTCTATAGATTGGACTATATCCTGTTTCCTTTGTTGTGTCAATATAATGGGTGAATTTATTTTTACACGTGGTTTCTTGTATTTCTATTTTCGGTTTTAGTTTTAAGTTGTTAGATTTTTGTTTAGTTTAGTTTGTTTTACTTAGTTGTGTATTTATTTATTTATGTATCGTTAGCCTGAGGTAAATTTATTTCTGTGTAAGCAGCTGTTTGCTATCTCAGTTCTACAGTTTAATAGATTTCGGGGGTCTTTAAAGTTTAGGATTTCAAATTTCTCATTCAGACATAATCTACATGGGTCGTCTAAATTTCTACAATAAATAACTCCATGCATTTTAGCCGAAGTATCCCCCCCCCCGGAGATGAAACGCGGGAGCCTCTGTGTAACTTAATTGCCATAAATATATTTTCATAGCTTACTACCTAGCTCTACTTACGTATCGAGCACTGTTGAAGTAAATACTGAAAATTGATACATAAAAAATTATATCTCTTTATAAAATTGTATGTGGATACATGAAATAGTAATATATATATATATATATATATATATATATATATATATAGAGAGAGAGAGAGAGAGAGAGAGAGAGAGAGAGAGTGGAGAATGCGAATATTTTGCAGTTAGAAATATATCCATCAATGAGAGTGAGAGAGAGAGAAAGAGAGAGAAATAGAGAAAGAGAGAGAAAGAGAGAGAGAGAAAGAAAGAGAGAGACAAAGAGAGAGAGAAAAAAAGAGAGAGAGTAAGAGAAAGAGAAAGAGAGAGAGAAAGACAAAGAGAGAGAGAAAGAAAGAGGGAGACAAAGAGAGAGAGAAAAAGAGAGAGAGAAAGAGAAAGAGAAAGAGAGAAAGAAAGAGGAAAGAGAGAGAAAGAGAGATGAAAGAGAGAGAAAGAGAGAGAGGGAGAAAGAGAGAGAGAGAGAGAAAGAGAGCGAGAGAGAGAAATAGAGAGAGAGAAAGAGAGAGAAATAGAGAGAGAGAAAGAGAGAGAGAAAGTGAGAGAAAAAGAGAGAGAGAGAAAGAGAGAGAGTGGTGGGTGAATGCTGCATGACGAAAACACGCACGAGCACTCCCTACTTACTTTTTTCCATAACATTTTTTTTATATTTCGAATAATAGCCACGACTGAATGGTTAAAAGAATGTCAAGTTGACGAAAAAAATCCATTCTTCTTCTCATCTTTTTTTTGAAATACAATAAGCGGCCATTTTTATTGGTCGTCACGCGAAGGTCGATTCCATCAAACGGCGAACGTTTTGACCTTAATTGTCATTCTGTTAATTCTGCGAAGATTGTTTCGAAAATGTGGCTAAGCGTGCAGAGGGCGGTGGCGTTGGTACCAACACCAACACCATCATCCATTATGAAATGGGGCGGGTATTTCTTCAGATACTTACACTTTGTCTGCATAAGTTTATTTATAGGTGAAACTGAAAATAATGAAATAAAAGCATGAAAAAATTACGACAAAAAATTATATATATATATATATATATATATATATATATATATATATATATATATATATATTAAAGTGAAATATTTTTAGAAAATCAACAATCGTGCCATTTTTAAATGAAAAATTCATTTATTTAAATTTTTTATCGCGAATTTTCGTTGTAAAATACAACCTTGTCAAGCGAGACTGTCCTATAGTTTGTTTTTTTTAAATAGCGCCAATCTGCGCATGACATCAACCAGACTAAACTTCTAACGTCTTAAAGAACTCGACGTATTTTCGACCCCTCGGGATTAATACCACCATCAAAATGAGGAGGAAGAAAAGGAAAAAAATCCATTCTTCTTCTCATCTTTTTTTTGAAATACAATAAGCGGCCATTTTTATTGGTCGTCACGCGAAGGTCGATTCCATCAAACGGCGAATGTTTTGACCTTAATTGTCATTCTGTTAATTCCGCGAAGATTGTTTCGAAAATGTGGCTAAGCGTGCGGAGGGCGGGTGGCGTTGGTACCAACACCAACACCAACACCATCATCCATTATGAAATGGGGCGGGTATTTCTTCAGATACTTACACTTTGTCTGCATAAGTTCATTTATAAGTGAAACTGAAAATAATGAAATAAAAGCATGACAAAATTACGACAGAAAATATATATATATATATATATATATATATATATATATATATATATATATATATAGTCTCGGAAGTTTCTCAACCATTAAAACTATATAAAAAAAAAAAAAATTAAAAAAAAAAAAAAAAAAAAAAAAAAAACTTATAGTCTCAAGTCTTCCAGTGGAAAATCACTCATGTAAGTCAATTTATTTTTTACAGTTATTATATTAGTTAGTTTCTAACACTATTTTAAGGGATCATCAGTTGTTTACCATGAAAAACTGTTTCGGGAATTTAAATATATATATATATATATATATATATATATATATATATATATATATATATATATATATATATATATATATATTAAAGTGAAATATTTTTGAAAATCAACAATCGTGCCATTTTTAAATGAAAAAATTCATTTATTTAAATTTTTATCGCGAATTTTCGTTGTAAAATACAATTTTGTCAAGCGAGACTGTCCTATAGTTTTTTTTTTTTTAAATAGCGCCAATCTGCGCATGACATCAACCAGACTAAACTTCTAACGTCTTAAAGAACTCGACGTATTTTCGACCCCTCGGGATTAATACCACCATCAAAATGAGGAGGAAGAAAAGGAAAAAAAACTATAGGACCGTCTCGCTTGACAAGGTTGTATTTTACAACGAAAATTCGCGATAAAAATTTAAATAAATGAATTTTTTATTTAAAAATTACACGATTGTTGATTTTCAAAAATATTTCACTTTAATACATTCTAATCCGTGCTTCAAATGTGTTAACTTCCTTACTTTATATTTATATATATATATATATATATATATATATATATATATATATAAATAAAAAAAATATTAATTTAAAATAAATAATATTAAACTATTTTACGTACATACGATAACGTTTCGAGCTTTCGCACTAATCAGTGCAGGGATGATAATCTCGGACGATCGCAGAGTTCGAACTCCTGCCACAGAACCAACCAAGAATCCGTAAGCAAGCGCTGTAACCATTAGGCCACGAGACACTACAACATTCACGGAAGGAATTTAAGTTCTAATTATGCGGAGGGCGGCATATAAAGAAAGACTGACTCCCAAGTACTTTCAGACACATCCGAGTCCATCTTCAGGGGAATGAGGTTAATCAGGTACAGACCATGTGTTAGTATTATAGAAGGTTTTGGCGGTAATTATGTAATAAGTACGAAACTATAGTTAGAACTATAGACATTTTAGAATATTATTACTGATATTAAAGTTAATTCTATTAATTAGGTTTTTTTTGGTTTTTATATATAGAGCTTCTAGTATATGGAGTTTTTTTTGTTAGTACTATATTTTAATATTTTGGTATTTTCTACTAAGTATTTTCTGAATTCCGATCGGGGGCAGGAATCGTCGTTAGTTAGGTGTTGGACTATGGTCTGTACCTGATTAACCTCATTCCTCTGAAGATGGACCTATTTATTTATACGAACATTATTGGTTACATATGTGCATACATGTTTCGGTTGCACTCTTCGCAGAAAGTCAACCTCATCAAACCAAGGATTCAGAGAAATGGGATGGATTTGTAGACCTTTCACCCCCGAATAAATCTTTGTTTGGGATTGGTTATTTTCTATTTCGTATAAATTAGTATCGGATTACCTATTTTACTTGTTGACTCTTCTTCAACCTTTTTATGACCTGCCTATCCTTTTTCTTGTTTTATGAACTCCTTAGCTGTGGTTACCTTTCAACCCTGTTTAACTTCCCAAGTTTTACAAACACATTTAGGCATAAGTATCTGATCTATCAGTAAAATACACACATGTAAACAGATTTAATAGATACACAAGTACATATAAACAAACATACATCAATATACACACACACACCTAAACATGAACACACACACAGATCCACTTTCAAGCAAAAAAATATATTTAAAGTACGTACGTGCGCATGAATATACTTTCAGTATTTAAAACAGTTTCAATATATAAATTAATTTTAATACAAGAAATACACACGCCTGTACACTTCAGTTTCAACAGATTTACATCTACAGAAACTAATACAATACATGTACAATATATATATATATATATATATATATATATATATATATATATATATATTATATATATATATATATATATAGAGAGAGAGAGAGAGAGAGAGAGAGAGAAAGAGAGATCCTTCTCCATGCTGATGACGTCAATGAGCCAGAAACACGTGTCCATAGATTATATGTATGTACGTATAAAATATATATATATATATATATATATATATATATATATATATATATATATATATATATATATATATAAAAATTCCCGAAACAGTTTTTCATGGTAAACAACTGATGATCCCTTAAAATAGTGTTAGAAATAAACTAATATAATAACTGTAAAAAATAAATTGACTTACATGAGTGATTTTCCACTGGAAGACTTGGGACTATAAGTTTTTTTTTTGTTGTTTTTTTTTAATATAGTTTTAACGGTTGAGAAACTTCCGAGACTATATATATATATATATATATATATATATATATATATATATATATATATTAACGATAAATATGCCCTAAATAGATAGGGGCGACTAATAATGCAATTTTATGCAACTTGATCACTTGAGTTTCAACGGATTTACATCTACAGAAACTAATACAATACATGTACAATATATATATATATATATATATATATATATATATATATATATATATATATATATATATATATATATATATCCTTCTCCATGCTGATGACGGCTGTGAGCCAGAAACACGTGTCCATAGATTATATGTATGTACGTATAAAATAAATTTAAATAATATATATATTAACGAAAAATACGTCCTATAAAGTTAAGGGCGACTAATAATGCAATTTCCTGCATCTTGATCACTTAGGAAGTGAGACCATCGAAATAGTAGTGAGCAAAAAAACAAAGAACGCTTAAATCACCAATAAAATAATTACATAAAAATACATTATATATATATATATATATATATATATATATATATATATATATATATATATATATATATATATATATATATAAACACCCGGCAAAAATAACTCCATGCATTTTAGCCTGAAGATTTCCCCCGGAGATGAAACGCGGGAGCCTCCGTGTAGCTTCATTGCCATAAATATATTTTCATAGCTTACTAATTAGCTCTACTTACGTATCGAGCACTGTGTAAGTAAATACTGAAAATTGATACATAAAAAAGTATATCTCCTTATAAAGTTTTATGTGGATACATGAAATACTAATATATATATATATATATATATATATATATATATATATATATATATATATATATATATATATATATATATATATATGTTCATTTCAATGAACAAAAGAACAATCAATCCATGCCTTTCATCTGCTCTTTAATTTTCATAGTCGAACGGCCACAACTATAGTTTTGTTCTGTTCCTCAAATCTTTTTCCTTGTCTTACAGGGAAAACAACATTCTCATAATATGTTCATATTGTATATTTTATTTTTATTTTTTCCAAAATTAATTGTTTCTATACAACCTACGCGCGTTTCGTAACAGAGCCGAGGGAAAATGCAGTCTTTCATCTCAGTTATGCAGCTCATCAGGAAAAAAAGTTTAATACAGTAGTAATAGGAAAACCTCCAATCCAAGATGATAGACTAAGTTCAGTTTAATAATAAGTTAGTTTAGGGTTAGGTTAAGGTAAAAAAAAACAGTTTTTAAAACTTTTTAGGGTTAAGGTTAGGGTGAAAAAACAGTTTTTGTAAAACTTTCTTTTAGGGTGAAGGTAAGGGTTAAAAAACAGTTTTTTAAAAAAACAGTTTTTTAAAAAAGCTTTTTTCGGGTTAAGGTTAGGGTGAAAAAACAGTTTTTTTAAACCTTTTTTAGGGTTAAGGTTAGGGTGAAAAAAAGTTTTAAAAAAACAAACTTTTTTAGGGTTAAGGTTAAAGTGAAAAAAAGTTTTATTTAAGACTTTATTTAGGGTTAAGGTTAGGGTGAAAAACAGTTTTTTAAAAAACTTTTTTATGGTTAAGGTTAGGGTGAAAAAACAACAACAATTTCTTACATTTTATTTTAGGGTCAGGGTTAGAGGTTCGGAGAATTTTCATTCATTATCAAAAATTTTGAAGGGTTTTTTTTGGCGTTTGCGCAGACGAATTTTACAATTTACTCAGTTCAAAATTGAAAATGTTCGCCTGTTTTCTCGCAATCTAATTGGCTAAGCGTTTCGTCATCTTCCGGCTGTATACGTAAACATCCAAAAGATGCCGACGAAAAGTCGGGTTTAGCATGGGTCACAAACTGTACCTAACCCTAACCCTAACCCTACCCCTTTATTATTAAGATCGACGTTTTAAACAAAAACACTGCGCACTTCAAATGGTCATTTTTCGTTGTCTTAACAAAGTTGTCAATAAGAATTATTCAGGTTATTCAGAAAAGTAACCCAGCCCTGATTTATACGTTTAGCTTTTGTAAGTATGGATGTCGGTAAAAATCTAAAATCTAGTTCAATCATTTTTTTTAAAAGTAATTCCATAAAGTTTACATAATGGAATAAAGAATAAATAAAATAAATAAAAAAAGTCTCGGAATTCTTTTTTTTTTGCATACAATTTTTTTTTATTCATATTAAAAAAATTAGTAAAATTAACATCATGGATTTTTTTCATTACAGACGTATTTCTTGAAAAGAATTTGTATGTGTCCCAAAAATATGAATTTTTTATTTATTAATACTAAAAAAGAATAAGTTAATAAAATTAATGTCATGGAATTTTTAAATAATTTGTTTTTTTCCCAAAAATTGATGTATTTTTTCTGGGTTACCAAATAATTAATTTCTTTAAACTTCATATAAACGGATATATATTGCCGAAAAAATTACATTTCATTCGCGCGCAAAGCGTCATTATAACCGAGATCATTGTCTTTTCGGACATCCATATTTAAAAAAATCTCAACGTATAAATCAGGGCTTGGTTACGTTTCCGAATAATCATTAGTTATGGTTGAACTGTCATCATTTTTTTTATTGTTTTTTATGAACTATAATTATTATTTGCGGATACAAATCGATGCGAAGAAAACAAACAAATCGGTTAGACCACTCATCGAAAAGCCCCACTGAGTAAATAATTGTATTTACACGAAAAAAAAACAAAGCGTTTCATCAAAATGGCTTCCACTTAATAACACTCGAAAGTGCTTGAAAAGCATTTCATTCTTTTTCTTCTTTTCTGTAAAAACACGTTTCCGGTCGATAACGGATGTGTTCTTCTGAATGAGATTGAATGCGGTTGAATTTTATAGGTTCACACTTGTTCACACCGGTTACTATAATTAGAACTAATTATTCAATGATTCGTTTCTTGGTTTAAATTTAGATTTTATATACAGGGTGTCCCAAAATAATGTATACATCGGTTGAATCGTTATAACTCGTTCAATTTACTGAGTTTGATTTGCAAACAAAATTGATAAAAGAGTAGAACAGTAAGATACACATTTAAAAATACTGAAAGTAAAATTAACAAAAACATAGAAAATTAACTTTTAATAAACGTAAAGGCTACAATGTTTAAAGCAAGAAACCTGAAGTAATTGCAAACAAATGGGAGTAGTAATTGTAGTAGAATGTGCTCAAATGCCGGAGTAAATGTCGCAGGACGTTTGTAGGTACAATTCTTCACGTCTTCACTATATTGAAAGTTTATTGAGCAGAACGGGTTGGGGTTAGGATTAGGGTTCATTTTGTGAACATTCTGAAATTACCCTATGTAGCCTTTATCTTTGTTAAAAGTTAATTTTCTATGTTTTTGTTAATTTTACTGTCAGTATTTTTAAATGAATATTCTTATTCAATCTTGTTTATCAATCTTGCAAATAAAAATCAGTAAATTGAACGAGTTATAACAATTCAAAGGGTGTATACATTATTTTGGGACACCCTGTATATATATATATATATATATATATATATATATATATATATATATATATATACAAGGTGTCTCAAAAAAATATTCCTAATGACATGTTTCGCGACGTTTGCGAATCCCTTGGTGCGCGTTATCAGCTTTGTTTGAACAATAATGGTCATCAGTTTGAACATTTGCGAACATGATTCTTCAATTACATCTGTCTCATGTATTCGATGCTATTTCATTTCACTCTATGTTCATAAATAAAAGTTTTCTCGTCATTCTACGAGTGAGTACATTTTTTTGAGACACCCTGTATGTATATATATATATATATATATATATATATATATATATATATATATATATATATATATATATATATATATATGAAACTAAAAGTATACTTTTAGTAGAAATAACCTATAGTGAAATGGTTTAAGCTCAATATACGAGATAAAGCAATTATAAAGATAGATGAAAGAAAAGGGATAAACATGTACGAATTACAAATTAATTCTAACTTAAATTGTTCAATGCAAGGTATACTCGGTAATAAAATTATGTTTATTATTCTTTCCTTAAGCCAAGGCTTTTTCAAAGATTAAAATCTTATCATCAGAGGAATTACATAGATAGATAAGTTGGCAGTGGAAAAGCCAAAATTAAAAATTTGAAAAAATATAAAGTAATGGATTGTGAGAATGTGCGTGTAAAAAGATATGGGGTCTGTCCAGTTGGTGAATGTCCGTTGATAAGGTGTCCAGTGAAAGGATATTTACAGATGGAAAAAGAAGGGTTTTCGTGAAGGCATCATTGAAAAAGTTTAAAATGAAGTAAATCCAATAGAAAGATGTTTAGTTCAATCGTAGGTGGAACGCACTTATTCGGAAGTAATTTTGAGAATTCGGGCCATTTTAAAATACTTCCGTGGACCGAGAATGAGAGTAGTTTTTCAGAAGTTCAAATTTTGTATTTTGGCTTTTCCACTACTAACTTATCTATCTATGTAATTCCTCTGATGATAATATGTTAATCTTTGAAAAGCCTTGGCTTAAGGAAAGAATAATAAACATGTTTTTACCGAGTACACCTTGCATTTAACAATCGGCCGCAGTTTTAGCTTTTGCTGTTGAAGTGAATTCGGGTTGGTTTCTGTTTTTGTGTTTACGCCGTTTGTTGTTAAAATAGAGGATGTCAATCTGATACCCCCCCTCCTCAGATTGAAAAATATTTCAAATATTTATCAATATGTAAAGTTGTAATGAGAAACATTCTTTGTCTGCGTGTCTGTTTTACTGTTGAAAATCAAAATAAGTCGAAGATAAATATTAATATTTTATTAATTTCGATACAAATTTATTTATCTTCTAAATAAGAAATAGATGGATATTGATTTACTCCTCTCCAGGAGTTAGGCACTAGGCCAGTTTTTTTTTTATCTTACTCCCACAAGTAAGATGTGACCCAAGGGCGGGTCGGAAAAGTGGGGTTTAAAAATTGCCTGGGCAGCCCGTCGGCATTCCCCGGTAGGGGCGCCTCAGGCAGTAAGCAATAAACTTACTCCTTCCCAAAGAGGGGAGGCGAAGCCAGGGAGGGTGGACCTTCTAGAACTGCACAGGACAGACCCATAGACCGGCGTAAATCAAGCCCGGAAGGCCAAGACAATACCAGTCTATGGGGTGCAGTATCCATCGGAACAGATACTACACTTTGATCTTAGCCAAAAGGCCAAGAACACAAAATAATTTAATTCGTTTGGAAAATCTTTAAAAAACAATAAAAAAAGAACATTTGGCTTTGGCGTCGCAAGCGAGAGAGAGAGAGAGAGAGAGAGAGAGACTGGAGAAGAAGAGGAAATGGGAGGAGGGAAGCACTCACCTCGATACGTCAATATATATTTTTTCTATAAAGTAAATCAGATTCATTTTAATGAATTGGATACTCTTTGAAAATGACTGAATTTATCCTTTTTTAATTAAATAACTTTTATTAATTACTGTTAATATCGAAGAAACTATTGCATATATATGAGAGAAATAGATCCAATATAATTTGAAATCAATAACACCAAACATTAATTTATTATAAACTGGTTACAAAATAGATATGCAAATTAGGATTCATAATTTGTGTGTAAGGATGTTTCATCAGTACTATATATATATATATATATATATCATATTTATTTTGTATTATTGATTTAAATAACAGTAATCTGTGTTAATGTTAATAAAGAAGTGAAAAATGAAAAAAGCTTTCCCATATATATATAATAATGGTAATAATCCAGGTGAAAAATATCCACAGGGTGGTAATCCAGAGAATTTTAACCGGGTTTATAAAAAGTGCTCAATATCAAAATAGAGCTTTATGTATGATAAATGTATGATTTTGTACATGTCTGTGTAAATAAAATTATCATATATATATATATATATCATATTTATATCATATTTATTTTGTATTATTGATTTAAATAACAGTAATCTGTGTTAATGTTAATAAAGGAGTGATAAATGAAAAAAGCTTTCCCATTCATCCATTTATCAAGCGAGGCGCGAGAGCGCTCTATCCCTTAATAGACTCCAAAAACGGCCTATGCTAGAAATCTCATTTCTTTGATCAATCATAACTCAAAAAACCAATAAACCAAATTAGTTAAAACTTTGTACAAAATTTTTTTTGATAGGTTCTATAAGTGTGTAGAATTTCAGTATCATTAGTCAAGGCAACCCAGAGATCCAGAAAGGTCAGGCATGAGTTTGTGTTATCCGTGTGTACGTACGCACTATGTGCCACCCTGTATCTCATCAACTATTTGATGGATTCAGCTGATTTCTGGCAGAGATAGAGGTTCTAGGGTCTAGTTGATGGCATTTTAAATTCAGTTTACCATATACCTTAGTTTTCCAGAAAATTCCAAAAAACCTTTCAAATGACCATTGTATTGGGGCATAGCCTTTGGTTTTTTCGAAAGCCAACTTATCCATCTGTATTTCTCCTCTGATGATAAGATCTCGATCTTTGAAAAGCCTTGGCTTAAGGAAAGAATAATAAACACTAGTTTATTACTGAATACACCTTGCATAGAACAATTGAAATTTGAAATAAATTTGGACAATCGTCTCATATTTATCACTCTTTTTTCTTCTATCTCTACAATTGCTCTATCTCGTATATTGAGCTAATCTTCTTCACAATAGGTTCCATCTACTAAAAGTTTTACTTTGGTTTATATTTGATTCTATATATTTATATATATATATATTTATGTATATATATATATATATATATATATATATATATTTATATATATATATTTATATATATATATATATTTATATATATATAGAGAGAGATATTTATATATATATATTTATATATATATATATATATATATATATATATATATATATATATATATATATATATATATATGCAAACATTGTAAAAAAATAACAGAATTCGTCTGTTTAATTATACCTTTTTTATGTTTTGCAATGTTTCTGATGGTCTTTTTTTGTATTAAAATCAAAAAAATTAATAAATGTTCCATAGGTTTCACAGGTTTCACGAACGTTTTCGATTCTTCGTCGAATCATCCTCAGGTGTCAAAAGCAAATGAACAAAAAAGCTGGAGAAAGAAGAGAATTTTATAAGTGTTTTTGAGTTTAAAATCGCCAACGACTTCCTGGAACAATGCGAAAAAACGTTCTATGTGGGTTTCTCCGTCGTCTTTTAAAAAATACTCTTCTTTCTCCAATAAAAAAAAAGAATTCTGTTATTCTTAACAATGTTTGCATAAATGAGAAAATGCTGCCTTAATACACACAATTTATATATATATATATATATATATATATATATATATACATATATATATATATATATATAGAGAGAGAGAGAGATATTTATATATATAAATATATATATATATTATTATTATTATTATTATTATTATTATTATTATTATTATTATTATTATTATTATTATTATTAATAACGCCGGCATTTTCTAGTTATTCTTTAGTTATATATTTTTTAGTATTTTTATTATCATTCATTTATTATTTTCATTATTTCACCTCAATTATTAGGGGTATCTATTATTATTATTATTATTATTATTATTATTATTATCATTATTATTATCATTATTATTATTAATAATTAATTACGCCGGCATTTTCTAGTTATTCTTTAGTTATATATTTTTTAGTATTTTTTAGTATTTTTTAGTATTTTTACTATCATTCATTTATTATTTTCATTATTTCACCTCAATTATTAGGGGTATCTATTATTATTATTATTATTATTATTATTATTATTATTATTATTATTATTATTATTATTATTATTATTATTGTTATTATTATTACTAATCCTGTTATATTTAACGAATATATTTATTTATTCACAGTTAGCAAATAAACTCTAGACAAATTATAAAGACAATTTAAATCCAGAATCGCGACACATTTGATCACCGCCCCACCACCACAACAATCAGACGCATCTGACCGGTCTGCCCGCACGCATACGCACATATACACAATATTACAGTTCACTTGAAAAAATACATTTATAAACTCGACTGTTTTTTTGACACTTGATTCGTGCATGTATACCCCCTACTACCCCCCTCCTTCCCTCTCGATCTGAATCAACAGACGCCTTTTCTTTCTCCTTCTTTTCCTTTATGTGTCTACCTCCCCACCACCTCTACCCTCATTATTTGTTCCTCTTTCCACCTTATATTTTTATTTATTTATTTATTTATTTATTTATTTGCCCTGTTTTGTTTCAGATTTTAGATTTTAGATTTTTTGTTTTTTGTTTTTAGATTTTTTAATTTTTTGATTTTTTAATTTTTAATTTTAATTTTTTAACGGCCTTAATTTTTGAAATATTAAATTTCTTTTCTTCTTCTTCGGTTTCTCTATCCCTCCACTTCATTCTCTCCAAATATGATCTGAGGTTAAGATCGGATTCTAACTCTGCCTGATGAGATCTCAGTTTATAGTAACTGTTGATCGATAACATCGACATGCCAGTGTCGCAGATTTTGTACATGTCTGTGTAAATAAAATTATCATATATATATATATATATATATATATATATATATATATATATATATATATATATATATATATATATTATCATGTTCATCCCAAATAAATTTGGGTTTGTGTGCACGTCATTAATCTGTAACGGCAATCTCCGTCTCATCCCTGATTACGTGTGCCTTTCGACTGAATGAGTTGTTTCTACAACTCAACCATCTATTTCTATTATTCCCTGATTACTGACGGATAGACTTTCCAACTATAATTGTTGTTCTATCCGCCAAGAAACACGTGCAAATCCGCAAATAGATTAACATGGAAAAATTATGGTTTTTTATATGTAAGATAAAAATGATCAATTTCTACTGATGTGTGGAAATAAAGAATTGAAGGAACTGATGTATATTGTACCTTTGGGTTGCTTTTTACATTGTCTTTGGAATTGAATTAATATAATATGATATATATGCTCTGAATTTTTGTAATAAATCTGGATTGAGCTTATATTTGGAAATTTTCGGACACTGTAAGGAATATACAATTGAAAACACATATCCCTGATAAAAAATCCAAATCTCTCTCTCTCTCTCTCTATATATATATATATATATATATATATATATATATAGAGAGAGAGAGAGAGAGAGAGAGAGAGAGAGAGAGAGGGAGAGAGAGAGGGCGAGAGAGAGAGAGAGGGGGAATTCTACGTAAAGTAAATATCTATAAGAAAAAGAATTTCAACCGGGCTAATAACGAGTGCTCAATATCAAACAGAGTTTTTATGTATATGATTATTTTATCTATCTATCTATCTATCTATCTATCTATCTATCTATCTATCTATCTATCTATCTATCTATCTATCTATCTATCTATCTATATGTCTCTCTCTCTCTCTCTCTCTATATATATATATAATGTTATTTTATGTAAAATATTTCTTTCTTTCTATCTATCTATCTATCTATCTATCTCTCTATCTATCTCTCTCTCTTTTATATATATATATATATATATATATATATATATATATATATATATATATTTAGTTGATGTTTTTATTCCAAATTGCTACATAATATATTGTGTTTCGTTGAAATAAACGTCAAACTCGTCAGGCATTTGAAATACCGAAATCTGATTATCATTATCAAAAGACAACAATTAAAGACCGAAAGGGTCGAAAAAAAATTAGTGTCTTTTGATAATGAAAGTTTTCTTTCGAAAATTTAAGATTACCTTTTGCCGAACTTTTTATTTACCTGACAGTATTTACTATTCTGGTACTTAATCAGTTTTTACGTGAAATATTAATAAATCGTTTTGAGATTCGTTTTCTCTTCTCGTTTATTTCGGTTCACCATTTCCACCTTCCGGCAACTACATCGCATTGCTACAGCCTCAGATTACAAACCTGCACTTATATTTACCAGCAATGCTTCAAGCAAACTACAATCTCCTTTTATATATATATATATATATATATATATATATATATATATATATATATATATATATATATATATATAAGTAAATACGACCAAAATTCTCCTGTTTCTTTATTTTCTTAACAGTTTCCTCATTTTTCTAAAAGATAAGCGTACTTTTTTTATATATATAACGCTCTTATAATGTTTGCATCCGCAGGGGTGGTTCTGGCAGGGGTGTACTTTCTGAAGAGTTCAAGGAGGACAAATCCAATACTGACATGGTAATGTTGTTTGGTCGACTTTCGCGCGAAACGAATTCATAAAATAATTGCACCACATATTGTCTGTTTTGGAAATGTTTTCATAAAATAAAATAAAATCTCGGCTTTAAAAATGTAAATGAATGAACCTTGTTTCATTATACATGTTCAGCGGGTGTTTGGAGAAGATGCGATCGGTGTAACACAAATTAAGGAGTGGTTCAACCGATTCAAAAATGGCCGCACATCAGCGGAGAGTGATCAGCGTTCTGGCAGGCCCCAAACTGCTCGGAGTGCAGCTGTTGTTGAGAGGGTGCGAAAAAAGAGATAATGCGGAACGCGACGGCGGAGATGAGTTATTTATCTACCTCCCACAGCGGTAAGATGTGACACAAGGTCGGAAAGTGGGATTTGAAAAGTCAGCGCCCGAGAATTTGAGCACTCCGGCCTACAAAAAATGCCTGGGCACCCCCGTCGGCATTCCCCGGTAGGGGCGCCTCAGGCTATTAGCAATAAACTAACCCCTTCTCAAAGGGTGAGAAGGCAAAGCCTTGGAGGGTGGACCTCCTAGAACTGCACAGGACAAACCCATAGACTGGCAGAAATCAAGCCCCGAAGGCCAACACGATACCGGTCTATTGGGTGCAGTATCCATCGGAACAGATACTACACTTTGATCCCAGCTAAAAGGCCGAGACGGCGGAGATGAACACCATTCCAAAAGAAGACATCCAGAGGTGTTTCCGGCAGTGGATGGATCGGTCAGCTAAGTGTGTGCAAGCACAAGGGGCCTACTTTGTAGGAGATTAAGGTTTCAACCTCGTCAAGTATTTGAAATATTTTTTCTGGCATAATGTCGGATACGTTTTAGACAGGCCTCGTATTATCGAATGGCAAATTAAATAGTTTTTAAATAAAATAAGGAATTAATGGATATTAATTATTGAGACCAGCCACGGCGAGAATATTCACTTCATAACATTAATAGTTAAGCCTAGAAATTAATAATATTCGATATGTGGGAATAATAATAATTTTAACTCCACATTGAATATGTAATTAGAAAATAACTGAATTAATAATCGAATATTAGAATATTCGAATATTAGAATATTCGAATATTCGAATATTAGAATATTCAAATATTAGAATATCGAACATTTGTGGAGTTCACTTAAACAAACTACAACTGTCGAATGCAAATAATCCTCTCGGCAGAGTTGGTTTGGTTGTTTTGTTTTACGGCATATCAACCCTTTTCGGGTTATTAAATGCCGAATGCAGTTATTTTGGTGAAAGTTTTTATGCTTCAAGTTGTTTATATCTTCAAATATTTATTCATGGTGTTTAGTTTGGTTGTTTTGTTTTACGGCATATCAACCCTTTTCAGGTTATTTAATGCCGAATGCAGTCATTTTGGTGAAAGCTTTTATGCTTCAAGTTGTTTATATCTTCAAATATTTATTCATGGTGTTTAGTTTGGTTGTTTTGTTTTACGGCATATCAACCCTTTTCAGGCTATTCAATGCCGAATGCAGTCATTTTGGTGAAAGTTTTTATGCTTCAAGTTCTTTATATGTTCAAATATTTATTGATGGTGTTTGGTTTGGTTTATCTGTTTCTATTTAACCCATAGTTGGGACCCTAACAGGTACTACCACTCCGGGTCAGGGTGGACCTGGGAGCAATGGTAATTAAGAGGAGGCTCCACATTCCCCAAAGTCCGTAAGCCGGATCTCACCATCGGATGTAGTTTAAGGTCATATCCAGGACCGGGAGTAGGGTAGGAAAAATAAAATAAAAAAGGGGAGGGAGAAAGGGAGAGGAGCTGTTGTTTTTTTTTTTGGTTTTGTAGAACATAATTAAGTTTTACAAAAAAAACAACAAAAAAACGTCAATGTAGGTGAATTTCGTCTCAGGGAGCTACAGGGCAGCCTGATCTGTCTCGGCAGAGTTATCTCGCTTGTATCGAACAAAGTATTTTATTTACATCCTCTCTAGGAGGTTAGACACAAGGTCAGGTGTGGGTTGTTTTTTTTTAACATAGTTCACCCCAAACAAGGCAGACCGCCACTGAGAAAAAAGAAAAGGGAGAAGGTTTTCAACCTAAATTCGGATCTGCGCAGCGAGATGTCTGTTTCTGTGGAACGAACCTGATCCGAACCCGGCACCCCCAGGTCCTCAGTCCGCGTCGTTAACCACTTTGCCACCGTGCCATACCCTACTAGTAAAGTTTACTTTAAGTAAATACGGGCAAAGAATAAATAAATAAATTCATAGAATATACGTAATTAAAAATATTTGTTAAAAATTAAAAAATATTAATATTAAAAAGCAAAATTTGAGGAAAAATGATAATCAGGGATGAAAGAGATCGAAAAAAAAGCCCCCCACCGTGATGACGTCACTTCCGACTTGCCTGCTACTCTTGCCCCCTTCCAGGGAGTCAACGTACTCTCGGCGCCTCCCACTATCTAACATTGACAACGGCTTCTGACAGTTTGTTCTACCGCGCAATGACCCGAACCGAAATCGTTTCTAGGTACAGTTTCTCTGAGTTTCCACCAACCCCTCTCTGCTAAGCTGATGTAAAGAAAAAAATAATAATATGTAAGTCACGTAGAGGCGAGAGACACGCAAACGCAAACACAATTTTATTAATGTAGAGGAGGCGAGATATTCTAACGACCCCTATACTACGATTTATCATCGTCGTATCTTCCAAAGCTAAGTCAAGCCGCGCCTTCGAGAAAGCATCGCTGACTAAAAACGGACATTCACAAAAACAAAATGGCCACCAACCACTTAAAGGCACTCCATGATTAGTTATAGGATTTTCAGTTTCCGCGTAACAAACTTATTTTAATAAAACGCTTGAATGAATCTAGCTAAAATTATTAAAAGTTATTAAAAGATATGTTTTGAGAATGAAAAAATCCAAGTTTTCTCTCACACACACACACACACACACACACACACACATATATATATATATATATATATATATATATAGAGAGAGAGAGAGAGAGAGAGAGAGGGGGGAGAGAGGGGGTAGTGCTATTTCAACGAGAGAAAAGTTTATATTTAAAGAATTGAGGCTACTAACATTTGTAAATTTGAAAAAAAAAAAATTTTTTAATTGTTTATTTTATTATTTGATAATTTAATAATTTGACAATTTTAATCCTAGCTTTCTTCAGATATTCTGCTCGAAACGCGTTAAAAAATTATAAAATTATAAAATAATAGACAATTTTTTTAAATATATATATATATATATATATATATATATATATATATATATATATATAATAAAATATGAAACTAAAAGTATACTTTTATTAGATAGAACCTATAGTGAAATGGTTAAGTAATGGCCCGATTTCTCATATTTAATTCCGTTTAAGTACGCTCCACCTACGATTTGAACTCAACATCTCACTATTGGAGGTACTTCATTTTAAACCGCTTTTCCATGCTGCCTTCACGAAAACACTTCTTTTCCATCTAAATCTCCTTTCATTGGACACCTCATCAACGGACAATTACCAACTGGACAAACCCCTTATCTTTTTTACACGAACTTTTTTCACTCTTGATTACTTAATATTTTTTCAAATTTTGAATTTTGGCTTTTCCACTGCTAACTTATCTACCTATGTAATTCCTCTGATGATAAGATTTTGATCTTTGAAAAGCCTTGGCTTAAGGAAAGAATAATAAACATAATTTTATTACCGAGTATACCTTGCATTGAACAATTGAAGTTAGAATTAATTTGTCATTCGTACATGTTTATCCCTTTTCTTTCATCTATATATATATATATATATATATATATATATATATATATATATATATATATATATATATTTCCTTCTTTAATAGAAGTAGAATGCCTCGACATCAAGCCGCTTTTATATGTGTTAAATTATCATTGTTTATCGGCTATTCAAATATTGGGCGCGCGGTTAACGACGTTGGATGTAAGTTGAAAAATACTTGTAATCCAGGGTTTCGAATCGTACGACCAGTAGTGAATAGTCATATCTCTATGCTGATGTGTCCTGATTGAAAAGGGACGAAACGTATACGTACATAGATAATAAACAACAACAAATATTTTATATATATATATATATATATATATATATATATATATATATATATATATATATATATATGTGTGTGTGTGTGTGTGTATATAAACAACAGTTGGTGTGCGATCGTTTCTGAGACGATATGGGTTTTTCTTCCCCACACTATATATATAAGTCCATTTCCTTCTTTATCATCAGTCATTATATGTCTGAAAATACAAGCGATATATAGAATCTTGCTATGGTCACGCTTTCTGCCAAGAATTGATGCGTGTTTTCAGAAAATGTGCGTCCGTTTCGTTCGCTTTCAGTAATTTCTATATTTTTTCCGGCTCGCCTGTCGTTCATAAAACAGTCATACACGCAGGAAGTTGGAGTAACTTTTACTCCTCGGGAAATAATCTTCGTTGGATACATTTTTTTATACCGCCGTCATTATTTCATTTTTTTTTTTGACTTGCTATTGACTTTATTCTGCTATACTTTTGCAACCTAAATACGGGTCGCTCCCTCCTGTTTTAGGAGCGATTTTAGTGGCTATTCCAGAGATTTTTTTATACATTCCCGAATTGCAGAATGACCTGCTTGGGCTTTACACTTCGCATACATGTTCATAACAAAAACTCATGTACTCTTAACTTCCTTAATGAATGTCCTTTTAGATATAAAATAGCCATTATTAAAAACTTACTAACTCGAGCAAAACTAATTGCCTCCTCCCCTACATCTTCCAACATGAACTTAACAATATAAAATAAAACTGTAGTAAATAATGGCTTTCCAAACTATGTAATCGACCAACAAATTCGACTGTTTAAAAATAATCCACACGATAATAATATTATTAATTATAATAATAATAGTATTAATTATAATAATAATAATAAATCCAATTCTTTACTTAACGCAAGTATTAAACTATTTTATCATAACCAGTTCCATCACAATTATAAAATAGATGAACAAGCTCTAAGAAATATTATTAATAAAAACGTACTTCCTACTGACCTAAATAAAAAAGTAAAATTTATCATTTTTTACAATAAAGTAAAAACCACTAACCTTATAATCACAAATAATTCTCCCCCCTCGATTAGAGTTTTGGATAAGACAAACCTTGTTTATGAGTTTAAATGTCTTTTGGGGGACTGTGTCTCGGATAACCAAGAAAAAAACATATACATAGGTTTGACTACCACGACTTTGTCGAGAAGATTGACGATGCATTTTTCTGATACTAGCGCCATAGCCCAACACTTAACTAACGACCATTCCTGCCCCCGATCGGAATTAAGAAAACTCTTAGTAGAAAATACCAAACTCTTAGAATATAGTATAAAGGTAACGGTAAAGGTCGCATAGCCTGGACGCGCACGAGTGTCGTTGCCGACATCGCACACTGCCCATGGCCGTAGCGGCGGTGATTTGTTAAGAATCACCGTGTCTAGGGCACAGCATATGGAAGGCGGAGCCCATCTCTCTCCTTCCGCTGCCTTGAACCTTCCCTGAGTTTTAGTCAGGTACCCATTTACTGCTGGGTGGACAGAGGGAGTTTTCAGACCCGAAAAAGGTCCTCCCTATAGTACTAACAAACAAAAACTCCATATACTAGAAGACCTATATATAAAAACTAAAAAACGTAATTAACAGAATTAACTTTAATAGAAGTAATAATATACTAACATGTTTATAATACTAACTATAGTTTCATACTTATTATATAATTCCCATCAAAACCATCTGTAATACTAACACATGGTCTT
>OY744542.1:7880679-7940679 GCA_963556195.1 Sepiola atlantica
GTGTTAAAATAATTAAAATAATACTGTATGTTCCATATGTATAACAAACGTTTCCGATTCATCGTCGAATCATCATCAGGTGTAATATATATATATATATATATATATATATATATATATATATATATATATATATATATATGTATATATATATATATATAAATAAGACATAGTCGTAAAGACGCCAAGACTAACATTGCCTGACGATTATTTGACGAATCAAATCAAAAGTACTTGCGAACAATGAAAGAAAAATAGAACAAGAAGTTTTATCGTTCTATTAATAATGTTTTATATATATATACATATGCTCGGCATTTTGGTCGAGATCAAAGTGTAGTATCTGTTCCGATGGATACTGCACCTTATAGACTGGTATTGTCTTGGCCTTCGGGGCTTGATTTACGCCGGTCTATGGGATTGTCCTGTGCAGTTCTAGGAGGTCCACCCTCCCAGGCTTTACCCCCCCTCTTTGGGGAGGAGTAAGTTAATTGCTTACTGCTTGAGGCGCCCCTACCGGGGAATGCCGACGGGGCTGCCCAGGCAATTTTTGATGGTCAGAGTGCTCACCTCTCGGGCGCTGGCTTTGCAACCCCCACTTTCCGACCCGAGCTTGGGTCACATCTTACTTGTGGGAGTAGGATAAAAACTGGCCTTGTGCCTAACTCCTGGAGAGGAGTAAATTACTATATATATATATATATATATATATATATATATATATATATATAGTCTCGGAAGTTCTTTTAACCTTCAAAACTGAAAAAAAAAAAAAAACTAAAATTTTTTGTTGAAAGATTTTAGTCTAGTAAGTCAATCAATCTACTGCAATCACTATTTTAGTTAACTTCAAAGAATATACTCTAATATAAATATATTTTTATATATGTTTTTTATATAAGGGATCGTCAGTTGTTTACCATGAAAACTGTTTCGGAAGTTTAAAAACAAAACAGTATTTCTTTATCATGGCATCCCAGCAGTGTTGATCAGACACCACCTCCCTATTTAATAATTATTTTTTAATTTAAAAAGTTTACAAATATTTGATTTTGTTTTGCCTCCAGATTTGTTTTTCTAAAGTATTAATATATATATATATATATATATATATATATATATATATATATATATATATATATATATATATTATGCATCACTTGCTAATATAGAAGAATAAAATTAAACCAAAATTGCTCGATTTATGTTTCCAACTCTGAAGTGTCGATTCATCATGGCCGACCTCTAAGGATCACACGTGAGTTCAAATATTTTCTTCTGAACGTTTTTCCTTCATGTCACAATATTCTATATGTATATATTCCGTATGTGACATAATTCGACCTTCCAAAACAAGGTCAAACCTCACCTTCAAAAAGTCCCGCTGAGTAAAACAGGAAATTGAAAAAAAAAAAAAAATGGCTGATACTTAAAGGCACTCCAAGATTTTTTATAGGATTTTCAGTTTCCGGGTGACAAAGAAAATGTAAAAATAAATAAATGACAGCTTTTCCCGGATCAAATATATACATAAAACAATCAAAATCTATTCTTATACTAAATGTGAGTCAATCAACGTTTGTTTCCCTAAGGCTTTTTTTAAAGTTCATATAAAGTTTCATCACACAAAATACGTGCTTTTTGGGGACTGATTTATGTCTAAAAAAAGAAAATAACTTTTATCTTAAATTTTTGCTACATTATCTAACTTGGCAAATGACTATATATATATATATATATATATATATATATATATATATATATATATATATATATATATATATATATATGTATATATATATGTATATATATATGTATATATATATATATATATATATGTATATATATATATATATATATATATATAAGGAGAATATTTTTTTAAAAAATATTTTGAAAACCTGGACAACGCAAATTATTTGTTTTATAAAATAAATTATTTATTTACCTTAAAACCTTTTATTTTAAACTTAAGTTCGTTCGGTGATACACACCCCTGTCAGAAGTATAAGCATATTTTTTTCTCTTCTTTTTTCTCTCTGACTGAGACATATCTATCGCAGTCAAGTTGAAATTCGTCTTGGTTTTATCGACGACCAATGTTTATATGCCGCTGTGTGTAGCACGCGGTTACGTGAATAATATATATATATATATATATATATATATATATATATATATATATATATATATATATATGATAGTTTTATTTACACAGACATGTACAAAATCTGCGACACTGGCATGTCGATGTTATCGATCAACAGTTACTATAAACTGAGATCTCAGTTTATAGTAACTGTTGATCGATAACATCGACATGCCAGTGTCGCAGATTTTGTACATGTCTGTGTAAATAAAACTATCATATATAAAGCTCTATTTTGATATTGAGCACTTTTTATAAACCCGGTTAAAATTCTCTGGATTACCACCCTGTGGATATTTTTCACCTGGATTATTACCATTATTATATATATATATATATATATTATATTGTATTTATAAGTTTTATAAAAATATACATTTAGACATTTACTCCCTATAATTATATATATATATATATATATATAAAAATAAATATATATATATATATATATATATATATATATATATATATATATATATATATATATATATACATATATTATATTTATAAGTTTTTATCAAAAATATACATATAGACTTATACTCCCTATAATTATAGATATCATATTATATATTATTATTATGAACATATTATTATTATATATTATTATTATGAACATATTATATTATATATTATTATTATATATATATATATATATCATATATGATATTATAATATGTTGGATTAGGTCACATACGGTAATAGAATTCTAGGTTTCAGTTCAATTATAGTATAGGGACAGGTGGAATATCCCATCCATTTCACATGTTTTTCTTACCAATATATATATATATATATATATATATATATATATATATATATATATATATATATATATATATATATATATATGTATATAAAGTTAGATATATGTGATACAGCGAAACAGTCTGTCTGTGGATGACTACATAAGCCCACCCCCTCTCCGGTCGAGCACTGTCGTTGGGTGATACCTCCTGCTGCTTCTTTGCGTAATGCAAACGTCTTTGTAAATAAACAAATTGAGCACGATAAAGCGGCGGTCAGTGTTTATATCAATAGACATTATATATATATATATATATCATTTACAAGCGCTTCTCCCGTTGGCCTAATGGATATAGCTGACGAATATCAACCAGATGGTTGACGGTTCAATCGGTAGCGAAACGGTCTGTCTGTTAATTAGCATATATATATATATATATATATAGAGAGAGAGAGAGAGATAGAATGTGCAGGTTACTCTCCTAAACTAATGAAAGGGTCATTATGAACTTTTTATGTATATTATAGGCAGCACGGTAAGGTAAATGGAATCTTTTTATTTCTAAATGCTAACATTTAGGATATATATATATATATATATATATATATATATATATATATATATATATATTCATATATATATATTCATATATATATTTATATATATATATATTCATACATATATATATATATATATTTATATATATATTCATATATATATATTTATATATATATATATATATATATTCATATATATATATTTATATATATATATATATATATATATATAAATATATATATTCATATATATATATTTATATATATATATAAATATATATATTCATATATATATATTTATATATATATAGTCTCGGAAGTTTATCAACCATTAAAACTATAAAAAAACAAAAAAACTTATAGTCTCAAGTTTTCCAGTGGAAAATCACTCATGTAAGTCAATTTATTTTTTACAGTTATTATATTAGTTAGTTTCTAACACTATTTTAAAGGGATCATCAGTTGTTTACCATGAAAAACTGTTTCGGGAATTTAAAAACAAGACAGTATTTAATTTCATGGCTTCCCAGCAGAGTTGATCAGACCCCACTTCCCTTAAAAGACAAAAACATAAACGTTCCTTATACTAAATCTACGTTTTGTTCCATATAAATGTTTTGCTAACTTATATTAGTTATTTAAGACATAAAAAAAAATGTTTTACCTGTGCTGTTCGTCTGTCTAATAAAATGTATCCGTTACTCACAAAAATGTTGCTGCATTTTAAAGTGTTTGGACGGATCCATGACACTATTATTTAAGTGATTAATGTATTATTTTTAGTTTTATATTATAAATATGAAAAAACACAAACACATCAAAAAATAAAAGATAAATAAATAAATATGTATATACACATATATATATATATATATATATATATATATATATATATATATATATATATATATATATTCATATATATATATTTATATATATATACATATATATATAAATATTCATATATATATTTGTTACACCGGCCGTTCTTACACAGGAGAAACAACACCGGTTGTCACTATAAATAGTGCGAGTCACCAGAGACACGGACAAGACAAAGCACAGTCTTAACTGTCTAGCCAAGTGCTAGTCACTTTCTTACTTTGTTAATACACTTGTTAAACCAACCCTCGACTTGACTTCCTTTATTTATTATTTACTGTTGGACAGCTTCACAAAAATATTTATATATATATATATTCATATATATATATATATATATATATATATATATATATACATATATATTTATATTTATATATATATATATATTCATATATACATATAAATATATATATATGAATATATATATATATATAAATATATATATATGTATATATATATGAATATATATATAAATATATATATATGAATATATATATAAATATATATATATATGTATATATATATGAATATATATATATAAATATATATATGTATATATATATGAATATATATATATAAATATATATATATATAAATATATATATATGTATATATATATATGAATATATATATATAAATATATATATATATGAATATATATATAAGTATATATATGAATATATATATATATATAAATATATATATGTATATATATATATGAATATATATATAAATATATATATATATATATATATATATATATGAATATATATATAAATAGTTTTGTCAAAGTAACAAATCCTCTCATCAGAAAGAAGAAAACAAATATTTTACATAAAAGGGCATTATATATATATATATATATATATATATATATATATATATATATATATATATATATATATATATATATATATATATAGAGAGAGAGAGAGAGAGAGAGAGAGAGAGTGAGTGAGAGAGATATATATATAGAATGTGCAGGTTAATCTCCTAAACTAATGAAAGGGTCATTATGAACTTTTTATGTATATTCTAGGCAACACGGTGAGTTACATGGAAGCTTCATATTTCTAATTGTTAACATTTAGGAGGTATATATATATATATATATATATATATATATATATATATATATATATATATATATATATATATATATACATATCAAAATAATGGCCAAACTGCACCTTCAAAAAGCCCCGCTGAGTACAAAAGGACATTTACACAAAACAAAACGGCTGCCACTTAAAAGCACCCCAACATTTTTAATAGAAGTTTCAGTTTTTCGGATGTCAAAGAAAATGTACTTTTTTAATGAAATACGCGATTAAATTGGTTCGCACCAGTTACTAAGATTAACAGAAATATTTAGAGAACCTTTTCCTTAATGAAAACTAAACACTGTAAATTTCAGGGTTTTCCCCAGATCATGTATATATATTTTACACAATACAAAATGGCTACCACCGAAAGGCATTCCAGATTCTTAATGGGATTTATTTCTTTTCCGGCAGCTAACAAAGAGGATGTACTTTTAATGAAACGCGCCATTGAATTGCTTCATACCAGTTACTAAAATTTCAAAAATATTTTTAGAGAACCTTTTACTGAATAAAGACTTAAAACACTAAATCTCAGGTTTTGCCAGATCATGTGTGTACTGTGGTAGCGTACTAGATATGTCCGAATGTAATGACATAAATAGACTTTAATTCTCTTCTTCCTCGATGGCCGTTGATATGAGCAACCTAACATAAATGCTGGTGTACCCCAGGGATACATCCTTGGTCGTTTACTGTTACTGATTTTCATAAACGACCTCCCTGATGACATCTAGTCTGAGACAAGTATATTTGCTGACGACACCAATTCTGGGGATAGAACTGATCCTCTAAACTACCGTCCAATCAGTCTACTCCCGATCTTTGCTAAAATCTTTGAATCATTAATCAATCTAGCGATAGTCCGGCACCTAGCTAATGCTAAACTTCTTTCTTATCATCAATACGGATTTAGACAAGCACGATCTACCGCAGATATCCTAACAGTCATCTCTGAACGCATATATCATACACTGGACAAGGCAGGTGAAGCTAGGGCAGTAGCGCTTGATATATCCAAGGTCTTTGACAAGGTATGGCATAAAGGGCTCCTCCTGAAAATACGCTCATATGGTATTACTGGACAAATATTTAATATAATTAAATCTTTCCTAAACAAAAGAAAGATCCAGGTTGTTCTCGATGGCCGTTCATCTAAGCAACATGACATAAATGCTGGTGAATCCCAAGGATCCATCATTGGACCTTTACTGTTCCTAGTTTTCATAAACGACCTCCCTGATGACATCTAGTCTGAGATAGGTATATTTGCTGACGACACCACACTCTACTCTCGTCATGTGGGTAAAACGGACGCGTACATATCTGAGGCAATGGTTGAATCCTCAGAAAGTGACCTCCAGGCTGTCGTGGATAGGGGGCAGAAATGGATGGTAACTTTTAATGTTGCAAAAATAAAGCTCCTTTCCTTCAATAACTTCAAGAAACCTCTTCAACCACCGATTGCCATGGCAAATAACACATTACCTGAGAGTTCAACATTCAAACTCCTCGGCCTATCATTCACACGTAACATGAATTAGAACAAATACATTGAATACATTGCCAAGGCTGCTGCAAATAAGATGGGCTCCCTCTACCGTGCTAGTAAACTCCCCACACTAAACATTATCCTGCATCTCTACAAAGCCACCATCATCCAATGTATGGAATATTGTTGCCACATCTGCGCTGGTGCATCATCCAATAGTCTCTCCCTCTTAGACAAGGTACAAGAAAGAGTCGCCAACTTAATAGGTCCATTACTATCCACCAAGCTCCAACCCCTGTCCCATCGCCGCAATGTTGCATCCTTGGGCTTGTTTTATAAATTCATCAATGGATTGTTCTCCGATGAACTAGCTGCTCTAGTGTCCCATCGACGCAAATACGTTAGATCAACCCGACAATCAGCTACGTCTTATCCATTCACTGTGGAGGTCCCCAGATGCCGGAAAGGCTTCTATTCTAGTAGCTTCTTTCATCGTGTTGCCGGCCTCTGGAACTCCTTCCCTACTCCATGTTTCCCCGACTGTACCGACATGCAGAGGCTTACAACTAATGTAAACAGACATCTCGCTGCACATCTCCTAACTTAGGATGACACCCAAAACCTACACTCTAATTCTAAGTAGTACCTTGCGTCTACAGTGGCGACCTGCCTTGTTTTGGGTGAAATATCTTTTTAAAATTAAAAAAAAGAACATGCAGTGATCTAAGGCAAGACATGGAAATAAACCACCAGGCAAGACCGTAAACAGTGCCAAATGGACACAGTCAATCCCCACAATCGTGATCACTGGAGACTTAGCATAAGGACAACTAGACAATGTTGAACCTCTTGTCGAAGGGAACATAGATGATAAACTTGGATAGTGAGTGTTAGTGATATATATATATATATAAGCAAGCGTTGTTGAACATCACGGAACTTTCACATTTGTATATTTTCCTCGTGAGGTTCTCAAACCGTCGAGCCATCTTTCTGGTTTCAGGTGGCAATCCGTATAGTACTTCGCCGATAGTTTTTAATTCGGCCATTTTCTCGAGCGCTTTCGACTTTCGTAGTCGTCTTCAGGATTAGGGTTTTTTTTTTGTTTTTTTTTAAATTTAAATAAGAAGACTGGAGTTAGTGTTTTATAGTTATCGCTACGGCCGAATGAAAGAGAGAAGAGGGTGTGTGGTTGAGTTCATTTTATTCTATCGTTTGTGTGTTTGGTTTTATTGTTTACTTATTTATTTTGTTAGTTCTTATTTTTGCTATTATTTATTTATGTATTATTATTTATTCCTATTACTATTATTACTTTTATTTATTTATTTATTTATTTTGTTTTTACTTAATTTCCATTTAATTATGGAATACTTTTAATATGTTGGTACCTGTGTTGAAAGCTATTTTGTTAATGTTAGGCTGTTTAGTCTTAATGAATATTGCTTCTAGTATTTTAAGTCTGTTTGTGCAGTTATTTTTGTGTATTATTTTCGTGTTAGATATTAATATTTTCCGTATATCGGCCGACTGTAGTCTTTTGTTATGTGTAATAATGTGACGTTGGATGGCGCTGGTATCGGATAAATGGTAAGTTAGGCGTCGAGAGAGAGTTGTTGTAGTGTGGCCAATATAGGTGTTATGTATTTGTTCTGTTTGGGTTGTAGGGAGACATTCCTTAAAATGGCATGAGAACATGTATATAACGTTAGTTTGGCTGAGAGTTGTATTGCCAGTGTTATTTTTAATAATTAGGTTATTTGTTTTAAATTTTGTATAGTAAATTATTAGTTTGATCTTTTTTTGTTGGTCGTTAGGTTTAGTGTATCGTTTTATTATATGAAGTATTGCTTTTTCGTCAAGTTTGTAGTTAGGGTGCGTCTGGTTTTTGTAATAGAGGTTGATCATGTCTTTTTGTTATGGGTTTTATTTTTGCTTTTGTCGTGTATGGAGTTTATATATGATTTTATTTGTTCGTCGACTATTTTATTGGGGAAGTTGTTGTTAATTAATGTTTGTTTAATATTGGTTAATTCTTTATAAAATATTTGTTTGGATGAGGATATTGTGTGTGCGCGATGAACGAGATTTTTAATAAAAGCTATTTTATATTTTTGTGGGCATTCACTATGATAGTTGAGGAGGCTCGGATTGTTATTTGTGGGTTTTTTATAAGTTGATGTCGTGTATTCTGTAGGATTGCTGGAGTCGATTAATACGTCGAGAAAGGGGATTTTATTGTTAATGTTGAATTCGGTTGTGAATGTAAGTACCGAGTGGGTTTCGAGTGTTTGTTTGAGCTTTTTTTATATTTTCCTGGGATTCTGTGGCGATGAAGATATCATCTACGTAGCGAGTGTATATATTAGGTTTGGATGTTGGGTCGGAGAAGATTGTATTTTCTATATTTGTCAAGTAATATTCGGCAAAGGTGGGGACTAGGGGGGGGGGATCCCATCGAAATGCCGTCTATTTGTATATATATTTTGCCGTTGGGGTCTGTGAAAGGGACTTGTGTGGTGCATGTAAGTAGGAGTCACAGAGAAAGCGTAAACTGAGGACTGTTATCTTTCAACACGACGGAGCTCCTCCCCATTATTCGTTATTGGCTCGAGATTTTCTGGCTTCAAAATTTCAAGAACATCGTGTGATTGGCCGAGGATACGGAACACCATGGCCGCTATGGTCGCCTGATCTCAGTCTACTGGGCTTCTATTTTGGGGGCATGCTGAAGGCTCTCGTATTCTATTAATGTTGGCCTAACAATCTTAATGAGCTCAAAGAGGATGAACTTAGGCGTGCCGTGAATAATCTATGAAACGTTCAGAGCTGGTTATTGAAGGCGGTATAATTGAACATTTGTTGTAATGTTACAATGTTACAAACCCAATTAACTCTGATCTACAAGCTTGGCCTTTTGGCTAAGATCAAAGTGTAGTATCTGTTCCGATGGATACTGCACCCCATAGACTGTTATCGTCTTGGCCTTCGGGGCTTGATTTACGCCTGTCTATGGGTTGGTCCTGTGCAGTTCTAGGAGGTCCACCCTCCCAGGCTTAGCCTCCCCTCTTTGAGGAGGAGTAAGTTTATTGCTGACTGCCTGAGGCGCCCCTACCGGGGAATGCCGACGGGGCTGCCCAGGCAATTTTTAAATGGCCAGAGTGCTCACTTTCTCGGGCGCTGGCTTTTCAAACCCCACTTTCCCGACCCGACCTTGGGTCACATCTTACTTGTGGGAGTAGGATAAAAACTGCCTTGTGCCTAACTCCTGGAGAGGAGTAAATCAATACAAACCCAATTAACTCTGCTTTCTTTTGATGACATTTTATATGATTTAATAGACATTTAATAGACATTTAATAGACATTTAATATAGACTTCATAATTTGCGTGCATTTTGACTCACCCTGTGTGTGAGTATATATATATATATATATATATATATATATATATATATATATATATATATATTTGAAAAGTTGAATGAAAACATAAGTCATTTGAAGACCAAGATACAACGATTGGAGAGATAAAAAAAATGTATGGAGGACTTGAATGATAAGAAAAACACATTAAACGAAAAAAAAGAAAAGGCAATGTCAAATCTCTTTCGGTGAGATTCGTGAGTTTGAGCTGGCGCTGTTGGGGATTGGCCGCTCAAAGTCGTGGGAAGATCAAAACGGTAACATTGGAAATTGGAAAAGAGAGAAAGCCGCTTCAAGGCTCAAGAGCTGCGACATTCCTAGAATGCGTTGAAACAAGGGAGAGAGAGAGGGGGGGGGTGTTGAGCCGGGGATTCGGCGCGATGTAATGAGATGTTGAGTCGCAAACTGTGAAAAGAAAAGGGACATAATTGCGCCCCCTTCCGCTGCGCCCCACCTCGAAATGTTGAGTCACGGTTGGGAAGGGTTAATTAAAGATATAAACAAAATCATAATTGAATGATTTTGTCTTCTAGCAAATAGCTTGACTCCACGTGGTTCGCATTCGTTTTGTTCCTTCATCCTCAGCCGTTATTAATATCTATCCTCTTCCTCTCTATCCCCCTCTCTCTCTCTCTCTTTATCTCTCTTCCTTTTTCTCTTTTCTTTTCTTTCTTTCTTTTTATCTTATAAGATGTCACCCCCCTTCTATCCGCTCTCTTTTCCATCTCTCTTGTTTTATCTTTATTGTTTCCTCACATTGTTTCTTTTTATATCAACAGAAGATTTTTCTTTCTTTTCCTCGTTCTTCTACTTCTTATTCTTACACTTCTTCTTTGTCTTCTTCTTCTTTCTCTTCTTCTTCTTCTTCTTTGTCTTCTTCTTCTTCTTTTTCTTTTTTCTTCTTCTTCTTCTTCTTCTTCTTTGTTTTCTTCTTCTTCTTTCTCTTCTTCTTCTTTGTCTTCTTCTCCTTTTTTCTTCTTCTTCTTCTTCTTCTTTGTCTTCTTCTTTTTTCTTCTTCTTCTTTTTCTTTGTCTTCTTCTTCTTCTTCTTTGTCTTCTTCTTCTTTTTTCTTCTTTTTCTTTTTCTTCTTCTTCATTCATACATTTTACTTTTTTATCTTCTTTTTCACATATTTTTTGTTCTCTTCCACCTCCTCATCCCCCTCCTAGTCGTTCTTCTTTATTTCTCTGCTCTTTACATCATCATCATCATCATCATCATCATCATCATCATCATCATCATCATCATCATCATCATCACCATCATCATCATCATCATCATCATCATCATCATCATCATCATCATCATCATCATCATCATCATGTCCGAACTGCAAGTTGGCGAACGATTCCCGATGAACGACTGGTAAATCGACAACCGGGTTCAAATTCACGTAGGTGCTATTACTACAATGAACCTCTCTTAGTCATTGGTAAAACAACAGATCGTCTTCAATGCATCGTCTGCTATGCAATATCGAAGAAAAAAAAGGGTAGATATGCCGTAAAAAAAACAAGTTTGTGCTTTGTTTCAGAATATGTATTATTTTGATTATTCGGACTACTATTCACATCTTTGTCATTTTCACAATGTTTCGGCCGATGTAACCTCCAATTCGGTGCATTTTTCGAACTATATGGAACTTCGAACTGAACCATTCATTAAATCCACGTGGGGTAGATTGTTCTCGTCTCGTCAGCCATGACTGTGGAAAAAGTGCTAATACATTATTATTTTATTCTCAGTTTTTATCGCCGGTCACAAGGATTGAACCTGCAACCAACATGTTTAAAATTTGTACTAGGATTTTTTAAGAATTCGTTAATGTTTCGCCTTTTCTTTTTTTTATTTAACTTCGATTTACAGTAAATAATAAAAAATAATTCATTATGTATTCATCAACGTTACACATGGGCGAGAAACACAGACACACAAGAGATCTTGTGTCATGGTTTTATTATTAAAGAGAAGAAATTAACCGTTTCTTGTAAGACGCGTTGAACAGTACAGCCGAAACGAACAAACAAAATGCGTTGAATTTTACGTGATAAGAAGCTTGTCCATATTCACTTGCCTCCCCACGAGGCAACGTTAGGCACAAGGTCGGTGTTTTATACGTGGGGATATCCAGCTCCCCACAAAGGGGCACTCTTGTTAGGACGATAATAAAACGGAAGTTCGAACTGAATCTTTTATTTAATCCAAGGGGTTGATTGTTCTCGTTCCGTCAGCCATGACTTGATAGAAGTTTAAAGTAATAATTATGTTATTTTTAGTTTTTTTTCCGTCTGTAATAAGGATTGAACCTACAACCTCAATGTTTACAATTTTTAATAGGATTTCTTTTAAGAATTCGTTTAAAATGTTCATCTATTGTATGTTTGAGTGAAAGAACTAGTTGATTTATAATAAATAATTTAAAAAATAATCCAATGTATATTTATCAAAGTTATGCACAGGCGAGAAACACAAACATACACACGAGATGTTGTTGGTCCTCCGATTTATAAAATCGGGGGACTTATGTTTTGAGGCATGTCCGTCCGTCCGTCCGTCCGGATTTTTCTTCGCAACCATCCATTGAATTTCTCTGAAATTTTGCATGAAGTTGTAACTTTTGTCAGGTAAGAAAGTGACATTCTCCGATTTTTGAAAAAAAATCTGGTTAGCCCGCCAGGGGGTCAAAAGGCCCCGAAATGGCAAAAAATACATTTTTTGCCCCATAACTTTTCATTCATCCATTCAATTTCTCTGAAATTTGGCCAAAATGTGGAGGCAATTGTTCCTAATAGAAAATAAGTATCGCTGATCTTGGAAAACATCTGGTTCGCGCCCCCAGGGGGTCAAAATCCCCCAAAATGGCAAAAATGACCCTTTTCTCCCATAACGTTTGATCCATCCATTCAATTTTTCTGAAACTTGGCCAAAATGTAGAGGCAATTGTTCTGGATATAAAATGAGCATCATTGACCTCAGAAAAATTCTAGTTCGCGCCCCCAGGGGGTCAAAGGGGGGGGGGGGGTCAAAAATGCCCACAATTGTCCAAATATATTGCATTTTACACTCGCCACATCGAGTCACATACAGAGGGGGACCACGCACGCGCGGCTTGTTCTTTAGCTTTATTATTACAGAGAACAGATGAATCGTTTCTTGTAAGACGCGTTCTACAGTACACCCGAAACGAACAAAAAACCTGCGTTCAATTTTACGTAATAAGGAGCTAGTCCCTATGTACTTGCCTCCCCACGAGGGCAACGTTTGACACAAGGTCGGTGTTTTATGTGGGGTTTGCCCAGCTTCCCCTAAAAGGGTTCTCAATGAGACAAAAATTAAATGGAATTTCGAACTGGATCATTTATTTAATTCACGAGGGGGGCTAGATTGTTCTCGTTACGTCAGCCATGACTAGATAGAAGTGTTAGTTGATTAGAATAACATAATAATCAATTCACACTTCTATCCAGTCATGGCTGACGTAACAAGAACAATCTACAACCCCGTGGATTAAATAAATGTTATTCTTTATTTTTATAAAGCGTGCGTTCAATTTTACGCTAGTCATTTTTACAATCTTTTTGTGTGTGTATATATATATATATATATATATATATATATATATATATATATATATATATATATATATAGTCTCGGAAGTTTTTTTAACCTTCAAAACTGGAAAAAAAATAAAAATTTTGGTGAAAGATTTTTGTCTAGTAAGTCAATCAATCTACTGCAATCACTATATTAGTAAACTTCCAAGAATTTACTCTAATATAAATATATTTTTATATATGTTTTTATATATAAGGGATCGTCAGTTGTTTACCATGAAAACTGTTTCGGGATTTTTAAAACAAAACAGTATTTCTTTATCATGGCATCCCAGCAGTGTTGATCAGACACCACCTCCCTATTTAATAATTATTTTTTAGTGAAAAAGTTTACAAATATTTGATTTAGTCTTGCCTCCAAATTTTTTTTTTTAAAGTTATTAAATATAGTTTTACCTTACCTGTGTTGTTCCTTTCAAATTGAGTTTACTATTTTACAGAACATCTATTTTATAGTTAGATGACTCCATTATAATAACCCACCTTTTTTCCCGCTTGGTTATTTTCTTTATCTACAAATGTTTTAAATTAATATATATATATATATATATATATATATATATATATATATATATATATATAAGGAAATGGTAGTTTGCTTGAAGCATTGCTAGTAAACAAGTAAATATGAAGGTGAGAATTCTGAGGCAGGAGCAATGCAATGTTGAATCTCATGTTTCTATTTTTTGGAATAGCAGCATCCACTTGGCTCTCCTCAACTGACACAGCCAGTCTACCTTTTGTTTTGTTTTTGAAAAAGAGAGGTTGTTACTATCGAAATGACTAAAGTCTCTACCATTCCGGACCTTTAAATATTTAACAGTAAGCCCACCAATTTGACAATTTACTGTCTTTATATTTAAATGTTGAAATATAAATGAATTGATCTCAGATTTACCGTCTCTTGTCATTTATTTTTGTTCATTCTTATTCCACCTTCCGGTTCTTAACATTGCATTGCTCCTGCCTCGGAATTCTCACCTTTATTATATATATATATATATATATATATATATATATATATATATATATATATATATATATATATATATATATATATATATATATATATATATATTGTCGATGCAATAATTTATTTCAACCTTGTGGTTTTTTCAAACATCAATCTAGACAATTACATTTTTGAGACTGAAAGAAAATTGAGTTAACCCTCGACCATTCAAATACAACCAGAAAGAGTGGTAGTAGCAACCAATCCTAAACACCCCTTACAGAGAGAGGAGAAATTAAAATATTATATTTAACTACGGCGGGAGAGATCTATATGTTTTTTTTTTAAATAAAAAATATAACGGCTTTGTCAAAATCACATTATATCCTGACACTTACGACTTGGTGATATAATACATATAGACAACTTTACACACACGCATATATATACATCCTACGAGCACGCACACACGCCACACATACGTTATATATATATATATATATATATATATATATATATATATATATATATATATATGGGAAATGAAAAAGGAAACACCAAGAGCTATTTTTTTATATATTCATCAACGTTTCGTATTTATTGATTTATTGTAAGACTTCCTCAGGATGATAATTTTAAGAAAACTGCCATGCAAGTACATCGAAATATGGGATTGACATGATGGGTTGATAAGGAAAAGTAGTAGCTGTGGCTATTAAGAGCGCTGGGCGAGAAGTCAGTCAGTGGCAGAGAGTGAAATGAATATGGAAAGCTTTGAGTGGGTACCATTAAGGCAGCAGTGAAAAAGGGGTGAGAGTGTTAGTGAATTTGCCTTAGTGTGGGAGAGAGAAGAGGGGGCTGAGGTTTTTGTCGTGGTGAGGTGTGGCATGGATTTTGAGGGGCTGGGGAAAGGTGATGGAAGGGGGAATTTACCCACTTCCCGCCTATTTTCAATTTATCTTTATGTCTTCAAATCTTTTTTCTAAAACTATGATACCACCTACATATCAAACACATAGCGTTCCCCCTTCCGTACTTTCTGTATTAAACTTCTGCTAATCAGCATATACTTTTATAGACATATCAGTGAGATTTGATGGTTGAGAAAACATTGCAAAATATTCCGTTTTTAGCATGTTTGCGAATCAACCCTTTGTGCTAGATCCTATCTACGTCGAGAGCTGTTGTCTGAGAGACAAAACCTCAATAGAGAGTTTCACTGATCTTATGTGATATTACAGTCAGCAGGTCAGCAGTTGATATTGCACTTTGATTTCTCTTTCCCCGTCTATTTATCTCTCACTCTCTCTCTCTCTCTCTCTCTCTCTCTCTCTCTCTCTCTCTCTCTCTCTCTTTATCCATCTATCTATCTATCTATCTATCTCTTACGGCATATCTACCCGTTTTTTTTTCTTATTTAATACTTTCATAATGTTTGAACGAGTATAGGGTTAGAGAAAGAATAACTTAGGGATATAAAATGCTTTAATAGCAAGAATATTTTAATATTTCTAACCAACCAATGCTTCCAAGTTAACAACTTGTCTCGGCAAAATACTAGCATGCCTGATGCTTCCTAATTCAACCTCCAGAATTTGAATTAAACCCTAACCCTAACCCTAACCCTACCCGCCAAGAGAACATCACGGAATGCATCCATAACATGGACGTTAAAAAATGTTTGTTTTTTTTCTTTTTAAAAAAATATGACACAAATCTGGTCATCTCTGAAATTTAAGATTAAAGTAAAAGAAAAAAAATGTTGCAATGAAAAAGGCTTCTATTTTCAATTTTGATATTTCTAACCTATCAATGCTTCTAAATGAACGACTTTGAATAGGAATATTTGTAAAGCGATTCCGCCCTTTCTTCTTCTTCATCTTCTTCTGACCGTGTCGTCTTTGGCGATCGCTGAGGGCGCATGCACTGATCTAAAAGTTTTATTCAAAGCAATAGAAACGCAAACTCACGTAATAAAACAGATGTATCTACATCTGAGTTAAATTCATATTTTTTCAAGTTCAGAACTTCAGCTAAGACTAACCCCGCTGAACTCGTCTGCCTATCTCACTTTCCGAACTAATCGGATTCGTCTCCTCCTCTGCCCCCCCCCACCCACCGATCTCATCGTCTTATAAATATATCTACTTTCGACCGGAAATCCTGAATGTTTGGGCTATTTCCCAGTGATTCGTCAGTCAGCCACTCAAAAGCTAACAACTAATTGTCAGGGTGCCATTCTGTCTGGTATGTTCAAGGGATTCGCAGGCCTTTTTATTGTCGCTAATTAATCTTTTTATTGTCGCTAATTAATCTTACTTCCTTATCATTTTGTATTGTCAATTATTTCGTTGCATTAGTAATCGAGGTAAAACTTACAAAAAATACGCGAGTTAAATCTTATTTAAAAAATAAATACGTGGGTAAAGTTTTTAGAAAGAAACATACGCGAGATAAGTTTCACTTATGAAAATGAACTAATCTCTCTCTTTCTCTCTCTCTCTCTCTCTCTCTCTCTCTTTCTCTCTCTATCTCTCTCTCCTGAATCTGTAAATAAAGAATCTGATTAATTCATATTTTAGTCACAAAATATTAAGGAAATATTTTTGTTTCTATTAAAAGTGAACAAAATTCATTTTTATTTTAATTATCAGTTATTGACATTAAGCCTTCTCTTCTTTTGTTACATAATGGATGTATGTATGTGAAGAACGATTACATCAGCTACTATGGATTTATTATCTAGGTGGACCAGTGCAAGTTAACTTGACATAAAAATCTAAAAAAAGTTTGTTCTCTAACTAAAAGTATAAACAAGCTTGAACAGGTGCGTTGTAACAAATTCAGTGTCCCCCTTGAAGAGTGATATCACGATATTGTGTCAATGAAAAGAAAGACGTTTTTAGTCAGTCTGTTTCCTGGAGAGTGGCGAGAATATGTAAAATCGAGATGTAATTTTAAAAAAAGGAAAATGGGAATTTAATTCCTAAAAGAGTTGATAGCGACTGGTCTGCTCCTTCCTCGTTTCCCCGTAACGAAGTAAGATTAAGTTAAAGAAGAACAATTTGTCCTCTCTCTTAAATTTAATGAATGTGTGACTTTTATTCGCATGACGAGAAAATCTCTCCCAAATAAAGACCCAGTTTAAATTCTCCTTCGGTCTCGCCTTGTTCTTCTCTGTGCACGAAAAATTTTGATTACAGACACTAGACGATTATCACGATGATGATGACTACGAAGGGCGGCCCATTACGATGATGACGACGGCGACATGCTGCGCACTGGACGATGATGATGGTGGTGACGAAATGCAACACACTACGATGATGATGACAGCGCCGGCGTCAGTATACACAAATAGAAAAGTATATCAGTATACTTAAGTAAGTGACAATTGATTTAAAAAGAACTGGTTTTAAGAAACGACAACGTAAACACATTGTTCACAAACATTAAATTGGCATATGTGATTATTCTTTCCTTTCTTTATTATTATTATCAGGTATTATTAAGATTAAGATTAAGCCTCCCTTTCTTATTCATAAAAATTAATTTGCATACGTTCACTTTTATTAATTAAATTAATGTTTCAATATTTCAAGTATTGATTTACTCCTCTCCAGGAGTTAGGCACAAGGCCAGTTTTATCTTACTCCCACAAGTAAGATGTGACCCAAGGTCGGGAAAGTGGGGTTTAAAAATTGCCTGGGCAGTCCCCTCGGCATTCCCCGGTAGGGGCGCCTCAGGCAGTAAGCAATAAACTTACTCCTCCCCAAAGAGGGGAGGCGAAGCCTGGGAGGGTGGACCTCCTAGAACTGCACAGGACAGACCCATAGACCGGCGTAAATCAAGCCCCGAAGGCCAAGACAATACCAGTCTATGGGGTGCAGTATCCATCGGAACAGATACTACACTTTGATCGTAGCCAAAAGGCCAAGTCAAGTAGCGAAGCTAGTACAAGAAATATGAAATAGACATTGTAAACACAAATATTTCGAAATTCATGTTTTTATTTCAAAGAAATATGATAAGTGATTCCATTCTTTTAAAGCAGAAATTGATAATTGATCGAGAAACTGTAATTGTTTTGAATTTCGGATTCACTTCGAAACTCCAGAAGGAAACGTGTGACTTCCTTACGTCAATTTAAAAGTCACAACACTGTCGCTCATCCGAAATCGTGATTCGATTTGAACGGAAAGCAAAGATGAGGAAAAAAAAACAGTTTTCCATTGAAATGGAAAAATATTTCCAATATTTTGCTTTTGTTTTTTTTGTTTTTTTAAGTTTTATTTATTTGAAAAAGAAAAAATCTGCTTCAAAATGGCCCGGTTGTTGGTCGAAGTCGAATTCGCTTCGTTTTTTTTTTATCTCTTGAAGCGTGGAATTGGAGGCGATCTTTGCTTTCGATTTCATTCAATGCACATCGTTGCGTTGCCATGGTTACACAACAACAACCGATTTATAAGTCACAATAAAATGAGTTGCAAACACTAATTGTTTAAAGTTCATCCTGTACTAATAACATGCATATATATATATATATATATATATATATATATATATATATATAATGGTTATAATCCAGGTAAAAATATCCACAGGGTGGTAATCCAGAGAATTTTAACCGGGTTTATAAAAAGTGCTCAATATCAAAATAGAGCTTTATATATGATTTTTTTTTATTTACACAGACATGTACAAAATCTGCGACACTGGCATGTCGATGTTATCGATCAACAGTTACTATTCTCTCCAAATATGATCTGAGGTTAACATCGGATTCTAACTCTGCCTGATGAGATCTCAGTCTATAGTAACTGTTGATCGATAACATCGACATGCCAGTGTCGCAGATTTTGTACATGTCTGTGTAAATAAAAAAATTATTATTATATATATATATATATATATATATATATATATATATATAGTAAGCAGGTTCAGTTCCAAGGAAAGCATGGAAGAAAGTGATAAGGATTAATTTGAGAGAAAGAGGGATAAATGAAACCTGGCCAAATATAGGTTAGTTTGGAAGTCACTTTCTAAAAGCCGTCCAACACATGCCATCATGTAAAACCGACGTTACACCAAAACGGAATATGTTGATGATGATGATGTTTGTTTTGGTCTAGATTGATCATTATTTAAGTGCTAACCCTCTGAAACCCCATATGTTTAAATATCTCTCTCTCTCTCTCTCTCACACACACACACACACTCTCTCCACTTTTCTCTTTCTGTATGTATGAGAAATCCATTCCCTTTTCGTATCGTGCGTATGCCACATAAACATAGTACCTGCCCTGTGTATATTTTTTACGGGAGTATTATGTCCGAATTTCTGAGAATTGCTCGTGTTACCTTAAAATTAGTAGATTTTATACCCCCAATTTCTGACATAATAATAAGAATGATTAAACAAGGTGGCGATCAAAATAAAATATTTAGACAAATAAATAAGGCAATTACTTGCCATCCTGACGCTTTTAAGTCTTATCAAATTAATCAAGATAAATTGATAGAGCAAATCCAAAAATATCTAAATAAAAATAATGTAGAATATGTATAAACGTATATATAACACATATAATAATAATATTTTTTTTAAATGTATATATATATATTTTTTTTAATTTTTAAAAATTTTTAGTATGAAACTAAATATAATAAAATCATAAAAATAATAATATTTTTTAAAAATGTATATATATATATTTTTTTTAATTTTTAAATATTTTTAGTATGAAACTAAATATAATAAAATCATAAAAATAATAATATTTTTTAAAAATGTATATATATATATATTTTTTTTTAAAAAATATTTTTAGTATGAAACTAAATATAATAAAATCATAAAAATAATAATATTTTTTAAAAATGTATATATATATATTTTTTTTAACTTTTAAATATTTTTAGTATGAAACTAAATATAATAAAATCATAAAAATAATAATATTTTTTTTAAATGTATATATATAAATTTTTAAAAAATTTTAAAAATTTTTAGTATGAAACTAAATACAATAAAATCATTAAAATAATAATATTTTTTAAAAATGTATATATATATATTTTCTTTAATTTTTAAATATTTTTAGTATGAAACTAAATATAATAAAATCATAAAAATAATAATATTTTAAAAAAATGTATATATATATATATTTTTTAATTTTTAAATATTTTTAGTATGAAACTGAATATAATAAAATCATAAAAATAATAATATTTTTCAAAAATGTATATATATATTTTTTAATTTTTAAATATTTTTAGTATGAAACTAAATATAATTAAATCATAAAAATAATAATATTTTTAAAAAATGTATATATATATATATATATATTTTTAATTTTTAAATATTTTTAGTATGAAACTAAATATAATAAAATCATGAAAATAATAATATTTTAAAAAATGTATATATATATATATTTTTTTTAATTTTTAAATATGTTTAATATGAAACTAAATATTATAAAATCATAAAAATAATATTTTAAAAAAATGTATATATATATATATATTTTTTTTAATTTTCAAATATTTTTAATATGAAACTAAATATAATAAAATCATAAAAATAATATTATTTTTAAAAATGTATATATATATATATTTTTTTTTAATTTTCAAATATTTTTAATATTAAACTAAATATAATAAAATCATAAAAATAATAATATTTTTAAAAAATGTATATATATATATATTTTTTTTTAATTTTCAAATATTTTTAACATGAAACTAAATATGATAAAATAATACAAATACATAAAACTATAAATCACCTAAAAGGTAATGTAATGGATTCATCCGAACACTTTAAAATACAGCAACATTTTTGTAAATAACGGATATATTTTCTTAGACACAGACGAACAACACAGGTAAGGAGTACATTTTTTAATAACAAAAGAAGTTAGCAAAACATATATCTGGAACAAAACTTAGATCTAATATACGGAGCGTTTTTGTTCTTGTCTTTTAAGGGAAGTGGGATCTGATCAACTCTGCTGTGAAGCCATGAGATAAAATACTGTTTTGTTTTTAAATTCTCGAAACAGTTTTTCATGGTAAACAACTGATGATCCCTTAAATAATGCTAAGACTAGCGTAAATTCTTGGAACCAAACTAATATAGTGACTGTAAAAGTAAATTAACTCACAACAAAAGTAATTTTCCACCGAACGACTTAGGACTAAAAAAAAATTTTTTTAATTTTCTTTATATATAATTTTAATGGTTGAGTAACTTCCGAGAATATATATATATATATATATATATATATATATATATATATATATATATATATATATATATATATATATATATATATATAATCAAAAAATAATCCTATCAAGAAGATTCAATGCTCAATATACGAGATAGAGCATTTGTAAAAAGAAATGAATGATGGGAATAAAAATTGGAAAAAATAATATTCATTGAATTATTAAGTAGTTTAAACAAAGAATATATCAAACAATTGTCTTCCTTAACTCATGGATTTTCAAAAATGCAAGCTTTTATCATCAGAGGAGATCATTGGGATAAAGCAGCAAGAATCATATTACTGTTAGCACAGATTTGAAAATATTTAAAAAAATATACATAAAAATACTAAAATATATAAAAATACAAAAAGTTTTCTGCAAATCATTTTCAAAAGCATATATATATATATATATATATATATATATATATATATATATATATATATATATATATATATATATATAGAACAGTTTTTTATTATATTCCAATAACCATGGTTTGTTTTATTACTTTTATTTTTATTTTTTTCACATTTCCAAAAATTCCAAATTTCTGTGAGATATATTTAACGATCCGTTTCATTTGTTTTGTACCAAACAACATTTGTATGTCAATATCGTCTCTGCAACACTACAAAATCATCAGAAAAAGTTCACAAATAATAAGAGTTCTTAGATTAGAGTGTCTTGAAAAACACCCACATCATACATCAGTTTCATTTTAAGGTGAAAATAAACAAAAGAACAAACAAAAATTTTAGAGCAAACACTCACACGTGTGCGATCAAACTAATCAGCCATTTTAATTTTTTTTACGTTCAAAGCTAGTATCTTCCAAAAGAATTAGTGCGATCAGTTTAAAAAACTTTAATTCGGAAATATTTGCTAAAATATTTAATATGTACTATAATTTATTTGGTGAACATAGTTAAGGGAGATAAATATGGAGGATATATTTCGCCGTGAATATAACCCCCTTAGTTTCGCATTTTAACTAGTGGCTTACTACTTGAGTGATGAATTTCTGGGAAGGTAAGCTTGTCTCAATATTGTTAGAAAGGGTTTACTAATAAATACTATATAAATTCCATATAAACACTTATGTAGAAGAAACTTTTTTAATAGTTGATTGAATGGACGGTTTGACACAATGAGACTAGCTCTATAATGATCTGCTTAAATTAGTTTCGCACCATAAACATTCAGGTAACTTTAATAAAAAAAAATTATCTTCAAATAAACTGGAACTTTATAAATAAATTATAGTACATATTAAATATTTTATCAAATATTACCGAATTAAAGTTTTTTAAACTGATCGCACTAATTCTTTTGGAAGATACTAGCTTTGAACGAAAAAAAAAATCAAAATGGCTGATTAGTTTGATCGCACACGTGTGAGTGTTTGCTCTAAAAAATTTTGTTTGTTCTTTTGTTTATTTTCACCTTAAAATGAAACTGATGTATGATGTGGGTGTTTTTCAAGACACTCTAATCTAAGAACTCTTATTATTTGTGAACTTTTTCTGATGATTTTGTAGTGTTGCAGAGACGATATTGACATACAAATGTTGTTTGGCACAAAACAAATGAAACGGACCGTTAAATATATCTCACAGAAATTTGGAATTTTTGGAAATGTGAAAAAAATAAAAATAAAAGTAATAAAACAAACCATGGTTATTGGAATATAATAAAAAAAACTGTTCTATATTTTTGCTCTGTTGTCAATAATTGACAAACATTGAGCTGAATCTTCAAAGGAGACTACAAAGTAAAAGGATCTGATGATATATGATAGTACATATATTGTCTTTAATAATTAATTATATATATATATATATATATATATATATATATATATATATATATATATATATATATATATTGTCGTCCCCTGGCACTGTAGTGAGTAGTATAAACACAGCTCTCATCGTAGCTTCAATGCATATGAACACTGTTGACGACAGATGCTATAACAGGTTTAAACTCTCGCTGATTTATCAGATTGCTCATAGTGGCCGAGTGGATTAACATTATTCGTGTTCCAGGGTTTCGAATCCTGAGACCCGTATGAATAATTATTATATATGAATAAATGCGAAAGATTGTTCATTCTATCCTAACTATATTTACATCAAAAAGGGTGTGCTTATTAAATTCATGAACCTTAGGAAAGTGCAAATATTCTCAAAAACATTTAGGTCTTTTTAATTTGCATATTTATTTTATAAACAGCTTCTAATAAATTAATATTCTGTAATATACAGTTGTAATTTTGCATTGTCATATTTCTTATATATACGTATTATTTTCGTCGATAGTAAAACGTCTGAGGTCGCTTAGATGCTGAGAACAGATACTACACTTTGATCTTAGCCAAAATGCCAAGTAACCATAGAAAAGACTATTTTGCCGGTCCCGTCAAAATAGCGAGGGTTCGTTATTCTGCCGGTTTATGTTTTTTTAACGTAACTGTTATCATCTTGTGAAAGAAAGGGTAATGAAATAAATAAGGACAAATATTTAATAACAATTTATTTTCATCGTCATCATCAGTTGTTATTCTGTCGGTTATTTTAATTTTTTGAATATAAAAGAAAAATCTGCATTTAATACAAAAAACATTAAAAGTAAAAATTAATTAAATAAACGAAAATATTACAGGCAATTAGATTATTAAGTAAGATTTGGAAGTAATTTGCGTCGGATAAAAAATGTTTTAGTTATTTAAGAAAAAAATAGTTTTCATTCATTGATATAAGAAAATAAATAACTCTTGTTGAGAAATCTGATTATTAAAATAACTACAGATGAGTCCCTAAAGAAATTAAATCCGATATAATTTTTATAATTTCAGTTTTATAAACAGTCTAAACAGCAATTTTAAAACTTATTTTTCACTATCTTTTAAGATAAATGTTTGGACTATATCTCATCATTTCACTCGTTTTTATAAAGTTTTAAATTATGAAAAAAAAATAACTGTTGACTATTCATTTTATAAAATGTTACATTATTAGATAATTATTTATCCAATTTTTAAAAAATACTTATTTTTTATTGGAAAAATGTTGAAATAAAACTCATTTTTTTACGTGGAGTAGATAGAAACAAAAGCATAAGTATTAAAGATTTGTTTATTTTTTCAGTTTCATTATATTCGTTTAATTATTTATTTATTATTGGAAAAATGTTGAAATAAAAATGATCGTTTTTACGTCGAGTAGATCGAAACAAAAACATAAGTATTAAAGATGTGTTTATTTTTTCAGTTTCATTATCTTCGTTTAATTATTTATTTTTTATTGGAAAAATGATGAAATAAAAATTATCGTTTTTACGTCGAGTAGATAGAAACAAAAGCATAAGTATTAAAGATTTGTTTATTTTTTCAGTTTTATTATCTCCATTTAATTATTTATTTTTTATTGGAAAAATGTTGAAATAAAAATTATCTTTTTTACGTCGAGTAGATAGAAACAAAAACATAAGTATTAAAGATTTGTTTATTTTTTCAGTTTCATTATCTTCGTTTAATTATTTCTTTTTATTGGAAAAATTGTGAAATAAAAATGATCGTTTTTACGTCGAGTAGATCGAAACAAAAGTATAAGTATTAAAGATTTGTTTATTTTCTCAGTTTCATTATCTCCATTTAATTATTTCTTTTTTATTGGAAAAATGGTGAAATAAAAATGATCGTTTTTACGTCGAGTAGATCGAAACAAAAGCATAAGTATTAAAGATTTGTTTATTTTTTTCAGTTTCATTATCTCAATTTAATTATTTATTTTTTATTGGAAAAATGGTGAAATAAAAATGATCGTTTTTACGTCGAGTAGATCGAAACTAAAGTAACAGTATTAAAGATTTGTTTATTTTTTCAGTTTCATTATCTCCATTGAATTATTTTATTTTTTATTGGAAAAATGTTGGAAGAAAAATGATCGTTTTTACGTCGAGTAAATCGAAACAAAAGCATAAGTATTAAAGATTTGTTTATTTTTTCAGTTTCATTATCTCCATTTAATTATTTCTTTTTATTGGAAAAATGATGAAATAAAAATGATCTTTTTTACGTCGAGTAGATCGAAACAAAAACATAAGTATTAAAGATTTGTTTATTTTTTCAGTTTCATTATCTTCGTTTAATTATTTATTTTTTATTGGAAAAATGATAAAATAAAAATGATCGTTTTTACGTCGAGTAGATAGAAACAAAAGCATAAGTATTAAAGATTTGTTTATTTTTTCAGTTTCATTATCTTCGTTTAATTATTTATTTTTATTGGAAAAATGTTGAAATAAAAATGATCTTTTTTACGTCGAGCAAATCGAGACAAAAGCATAAGTATTAAAGATTTGTTTATTTTTTCAGTTTCATTATCTCTATTTAATTATTCCTTTTTTATTGGAAAAATAATGAAATAAAATTGATCTTTTTTACGTCGAGTAAATCGAAAAAAAAGCATAAGTATTAAAGATTTGTTTATTTTTTCAGTTTCATTATCTTTGTTTAATTATTTCTTTTTTATTGGAAAAATAATGAAACAAAATTGATCTTTTTTACGTCGAGTAAATCGAAAAAAAAACATAAGTATTAAAGATTTGTTTATTTTTTCAGTTTCATTATCTTTGTTTAATTATTTCTTTTTTATTAGAAATATGATGAAATAAAAATGATCTTTTTTACGTCTAGTAAATCGAAACAAAAGCATAAGTATTAAAGAGTTGTTTATTATTTCAGTTTTATAATCTCCATTTAATTATTTATTTTTATCGGAAAAATGGTGAAATAAAAATGATCGTTTTTACGTCGAGTAGATCGAAACAAAAGCATAAGTATTAAAGATGTGTTTATTTTTTCAGTTTCATTATCTCCATTTAATTATTTCTTTTTTATTGGAAAAATGGTGAAATAGAAATGATCTTTTTTACGTCGAGTAAATCGAAACAAAAGCATAAGTATTAAAGATTTGTTTATTTTTTCAGTTTCATTATCTTCGTTTAATTATTTATTGTTTATTGGAAAAATGGTGAAATAAAAATGATCGTTTTTACGTCGAGTAGATCGAAACAAAAGCATAAGTATTAAAGATGTGTTTATTTTTTCAGTTTCATTATCTCCATTTAATTATTTATTTTTATTGGAAAAATTGTGAAATAAAAATGATCGTTTTTACGTCGAGTAGATCGAAACAAAAGCATAAGTATTAAAGATTTGTTTATTTTTTCAGTTTCATTATCTCCATTTAATTATTTATTTTTTATTGCAAAAATGGTGAAATAAAAATGATCGTTTTTACGTCGAGTAGATCGAAAAAAAAGCATAAGTATTAAAGATTTGTTTATTTTTTCAGTTTCATTATCTTCGTTTAATTATTTTTTTTCATTGGAAAAATAGTGAAATAAAAATGATCGTTTTTACGTCGAGTAGATCGAGACAACAGCATAAGTATTAAAGATTTCTTTATTTTTTCAGTTTTATTAACTTCGTTTAATTATTTATTTTTTATTGGAAAAATGGTGACATAAAAATTATCGTTTTTACGTCGAGTAGATCGAAACAAAAGCATAAGTATTAAAGATTTGTTTATTTTTTCAGTTTCATCATCTCCATTTAATTATTTATTTTTTATTGGAAAAATGATGAAATAAAATTGATCGTTTTTACGTCGAGTAGATCGAAACAAAAGCATAAGTATTAAAGATTTCTTTATTTTTTCAATTTCATTATCTCCATTTAATTATTTATTTTTATTGGAAAAATGGTGAAATTAAAATGATCGTTTTTACGTCGAGTAGATCGAAACAAAAGCATAAGTATTAAAGATTTGTTTATTTTTTCAGTTTTATTATCTTCGTTTAATTATTTTATATTTTATTGGAAAAATGGTGAAATAAAAATGATCGTTTTTACGTCGAGTAGATCGAAACAAAAGCATAAGTATTAAAGATTTGTTTATTTTTTCAGTTTCATTATCTCCATTTAATTATTTATTTTTATTGGAAAAATGGTGAAATAAAAATGATCGTTTTTACGTCGAGGTGATCGAAACAAAAGCATAAGTATAAAAGATTTGTTTATTTTTTCAGTTCCATTATCTCAATTTAATTATTTATTTTTTATTGGAAAAATGGTAAAATAAAAATGATCGTTTTTACGTCGAGTTGATCGAAACAAAAGCATAAGTATTAAAGATTTGTTTATTTTTTCAGTTTCATTATCTTCGTTTAATTATTTTATTTTTTATTTAAAAAATGGTGAAATAAAAATGATCGTTTTTACGTCGAGTAGATCGAAACAAAAGACTAAGTATTAAAGATTTGTTTATTTTTTCAGTTTCATTATCTCCATTTAATTATTTATTTTTATTGGAAAAATGGTGAAATAAAAATGATTGTTTTTACGTCGAGTAGATCGAAACAAAAGCATAAGTATTAAAGATTTCTATATTTTTTCAGTTTCATTATCTCCATTTAATTATTTATTTTTTATTGGAAAAATGGTGAAATAAAAATGATCGTTTTTACGTCGAGTAGATCGAAACAAAAGCATAAGTATTAAAGATTTGTTTATTTTTTCAGTTTCATTAACTCCATTTAATTATTTATTTTTATTGGAAAAATGGTGAAATAAAAATGATCGTTTTTACGTCGAGTAGATCGAAACAAAAGCATAAGTATTAAAGATTTGTTTATTTTTTCAGTTCCATTATCTCAATTTAATTATTTATTTTTTATTGGAAAAATGGTGAAATAAAAATGATCGTTTTTACGTCGAGTAGATCGAAACAAAAGCATAAGTATTAAAGATTTGTTTATTGTTTCAGTTTCATTATCTTCGTTTATTATTTTATTTTTTATTAGAAAAATGGTGAAATAAAAATGATCGTTTTTACGTCGAGTAGATCGAAACAAAAGCATAAGTATTAAAGATTTGTTTATTTTTTCAGTTTTAATTATCTTCGTTTAATTATTTTATTTTTTATTGGAAAAATGGTGAAATAAAAATGATCGTTTTTACGTCGAGTAGATCGAAACAAAAGCATAAGTATTAAAGATTTGTTTATTTTTTCAGTTTCATTATCTCCATTTAATTATTTATTTTTATTGGAAAAATGGTGAAATAAAAATGATCGTTTTTACGTCGAGGTGATCGAAACAAAAGCATAAGTATAAAAGATTTGTTTATTTTTTCAGTTCCATTATCTCAATTTAATTATTTATTTTTTATTGGAAAAATGGTAAAATAAAAATGATCGTTTTTACGTCGAGGTGATCGAAACAAAAGCATAAGTATTAAAGATTTGTTTATTTTTTCAGTTCCATTATCTCAATTTAATTATTTATTTTTTATTGGAAAAATGGTAAAATAAAAATGATCGTTTTTACGTCGAGTAGATCGAAACAAAAGCATAAGTATTAAAGATTTGTTTATTTTTTCAGTTTCATTATCTTCGTTTAATTATTTTATTTTTTATTGGAAAAATGGTGAAATAAAAATGATCGTTTTTACGTCGAGTAGATCGAAACAAAAGACTAAGTATTAAAGATTTGTTTATTTTTTCAGTTTTATTATCTCCATTTAATTATTTATTTTTTATTGGAAAAATGTTGAAATAAAAATTATCTTTTTTACGTCGAGTAGATAGAAACAAAAACATAAGTATTAAAGATTTGTTTATTTTTTCAGTTTCATTATCTTCGTTTAATTATTTCTTTTTATTGGAAAAATTGTGAAATAAAAATGATCGTTTTTACGTCGAGTAGATCGAAACAAAAGTATAAGTATTAAAGATTTGTTTATTTTCTCAGTTTCATTATCTCCATTTAATTATTTCTTTTTTATTGGAAAAATGGTGAAATAAAAATGATCGTTTTTACGTCGAGTAGATCGAAACAAAAGCATAAGTATTAAAGATTTGTTTATTTTTTTCAGTTTCATTATCTCAATTTAATTATTTATTTTTTATTGGAAAAATGGTGAAATAAAAATGATCGTTTTTACGTCGAGTAGATCGAAACTAAAGTAACAGTATTAAAGATTTGTTTATTTTTTCAGTTTCATTATCTCCATTGAATTATTTTATTTTTTATTGGAAAAATGTTGGAAGAAAAATGATCGTTTTTACGTCGAGTAAATCGAAACAAAAGCATAAGTATTAAAGATTTGTTTATTTTTTCAGTTTCATTATCTCCATTTAATTATTTCTTTTTATTGGAAAAATGATGAAATAAAAATGATCTTTTTTACGTCGAGTAGATCGAAACAAAAACATAAGTATTAAAGATTTGTTTATTTTTTCAGTTTCATTATCTTCGTTTAATTATTTATTTTTTATTGGAAAAATGATAAAATAAAAATGATCGTTTTTACGTCGAGTAGATAGAAACAAAAGCATAAGTATTAAAGATTTGTTTATTTTTTCAGTTTCATTATCTTCGTTTAATTATTTATTTTTATTGGAAAAATGTTGAAATAAAAATGATCTTTTTTACGTCGAGCAAATCGAGACAAAAGCATAAGTATTAAAGATTTGTTTATTTTTTCAGTTTCATTATCTCTATTTAATTATTCCTTTTTTATTGGAAAAATAATGAAATAAAATTGATCTTTTTTACGTCGAGTAAATCGAAAAAAAAGCATAAGTATTAAAGATTTGTTTATTTTTTCAGTTTCATTATCTTTGTTTAATTATTTCTTTTTTATTGGAAAAATAATGAAACAAAATTGATCTTTTTTACGTCGAGTAAATCGAAAAAAAAACATAAGTATTAAAGATTTGTTTATTTTTTCAGTTTCATTATCTTTGTTTAATTATTTCTTTTTTATTAGAAATATGATGAAATAAAAATGATCTTTTTTACGTCTAGTAAATCGAAACAAAAGCATAAGTATTAAAGAGTTGTTTATTATTTCAGTTTTATAATCTCCATTTAATTATTTATTTTTATCGGAAAAATGGTGAAATAAAAATGATCGTTTTTACGTCGAGTAGATCGAAACAAAAGCATAAGTATTAAAGATGTGTTTATTTTTTCAGTTTCATTATCTCCATTTAATTATTTCTTTTTTATTGGAAAAATGGTGAAATAGAAATGATCTTTTTTACGTCGAGTAAATCGAAACAAAAGCATAAGTATTAAAGATTTGTTTATTTTTTCAGTTTCATTATCTTCGTTTAATTATTTATTGTTTATTGGAAAAATGGTGAAATAAAAATGATCGTTTTTACGTCGAGTAGATCGAAACAAAAGCATAAGTATTAAAGATGTGTTTATTTTTTCAGTTTCATTATCTCCATTTAATTATTTATTTTTATTGGAAAAATTGTGAAATAAAAATGATCGTTTTTACGTCGAGTAGATCGAAACAAAAGCATAAGTATTAAAGATTTGTTTATTTTTTCAGTTTCATTATCTCCATTTAATTATTTATTTTTTATTGCAAAAATGGTGAAATAAAAATGATCGTTTTTACGTCGAGTAGATCGAAAAAAAAGCATAAGTATTAAAGATTTGTTTATTTTTTCAGTTTCATTATCTTCGTTTAATTATTTTTTTTCATTGGAAAAATAGTGAAATAAAAATGATCGTTTTTACGTCGAGTAGATCGAGACAACAGCATAAGTATTAAAGATTTCTTTATTTTTTCAGTTTTATTAACTTCGTTTAATTATTTATTTTTTATTGGAAAAATGGTGACATAAAAATTATCGTTTTTACGTCGAGTAGATCGAAACAAAAGCATAAGTATTAAAGATTTGTTTATTTTTTCAGTTTCATCATCTCCATTTAATTATTTATTTTTTATTGGAAAAATGATGAAATAAAATTGATCGTTTTTACGTCGAGTAGATCGAAACAAAAGCATAAGTATTAAAGATTTCTTTATTTTTTCAATTTCATTATCTCCATTTAATTATTTATTTTTATTGAAAAAATGGTGAAATTAAAATGATCGTTTTTACGTCGAGTAGATCGAAACAAAAGCATAAGTATTAAAGATTTGTTTATTTTTTCAGTTTTATTATCTTCGTTTAATTATTTTATATTTTATTGGAAAAATGGTGAAATAAAAATGATCGTTTTTACGTCGAGTAGATCGAAACAAAAGCATAAGTATTAAAGATTTGTTTATTTTTTCAGTTTCATTATCTCCATTTAATTATTTATTTTTATTGGAAAAATGGTGAAATAAAAATGATCGTTTTTACGTCGAGGTGATCGAAACAAAAGCATAAGTATAAAAGATTTGTTTATTTTTTCAGTTCCATTATCTCAATTTAATTATTTATTTTTTATTGGAAAAATGGTAAAATAAAAATGATCGTTTTTACGTCGAGTTGATCGAAACAAAAGCATAAGTATTAAAGATTTGTTTATTTTTTCAGTTTCATTATCTTCGTTTAATTATTTTATTTTTTATTTAAAAAATGGTGAAATAAAAATGATCGTTTTTACGTCGAGTAGATCGAAACAAAAGACTAAGTATTAAAGATTTGTTTATTTTTTCAGTTTCATTATCTCCATTTAATTATTTATTTTTATTGGAAAAATGGTGAAATAAAAATGATTGTTTTTACGTCGAGTAGATCGAAACAAAAGCATAAGTATTAAAGATTTCTATATTTTTTCAGTTTCATTATCTCCATTTAATTATTTATTTTTTATTGGAAAAATGGTGAAATAAAAATGATCGTTTTTACGTCGAGTAGATCGAAACAAAAGCATAAGTATTAAAGATTTGTTTATTTTTTCAGTTTCATTAACTCCATTTAATTATTTATTTTTATTGGAAAAATGGTGAAATAAAAATGATCGTTTTTACGTCGAGTAGATCGAAACAAAAGCATAAGTATTAAAGATTTGTTTATTTTTTCAGTTCCATTATCTCAATTTAATTATTTATTTTTTATTGGAAAAATGGTGAAATAAAAATGATCGTTTTTACGTCGAGTAGATCGAAACAAAAGCATAAGTATTAAAGATTTGTTTATTGTTTCAGTTTCATTATCTTCGTTTATTATTTTATTTTTTATTAGAAAAATGGTGAAATAAAAATGATCGTTTTTACGTCGAGTAGATCGAAACAAAAGCATAAGTATTAAAGATTTGTTTATTTTTTCAGTTTTAATTATCTTCGTTTAATTATTTTATTTTTTATTGGAAAAATGGTGAAATAAAAATGATCGTTTTTACGTCGAGTAGATCGAAACAAAAGCATAAGTATTAAAGATTTGTTTATTTTTTCAGTTTCATTATCTCCATTTAATTATTTATTTTTATTGGAAAAATGGTGAAATAAAAATGATCGTTTTTACGTCGAGGTGATCGAAACAAAAGCATAAGTATAAAAGATTTGTTTATTTTTTCAGTTCCATTATCTCAATTTAATTATTTATTTTTTATTGGAAAAATGGTAAAATAAAAATGATCGTTTTTACGTCGAGTAGATCGAAACAAAAGCATAAGTATTAAAGATTTGTTTATTTTTTCAGTTTCATTATCTTCGTTTAATTATTTTATTTTTTATTGGAAAAATGGTGAAATAAAAATGATCGTTTTTACGTCGAGTAGATCGAAACAAAAGACTAAGTATTAAAGATTTGTTTATTTTTTCAGTTTCATTATCTCCATTTAATTATTTATTTTTATTGGAAAAATGGTGAAATAAAAATGATCGTTTTTACGTCGAGTAGATCGAAACAAAAGCATAAGTATTAAAGATTTCTATATTTTTTCAGTTTCATTATCTCCATTTAATTATTTATTTTTTATTGGAAAAATGTTGAAATAAAAATGATCGTTTTTACGTCGAGTAGATCGAAACAAAAGCATAAGTATTAAAGATTTGTTTATTTTTTCAGTTTCATTATCTCCATTTAATTATTTATTTTTATTGGAAAAATGGTGAAATTAAAATGATCGTTTTTACGGCGAGTAGATCGAAACAAAAGTATAAGTATTAAAGATTTGTTTATTTTTTCAGTTTTATTATCTTCGTTCAATTATTTTATTTTTTATTGGAAAAATGGTGAAATAAAAATGATCGTTTTTACGTCGAGTAGATCGAAAAAAAAGCATAAGTATTAAAGATTTGTTTATTTTTTCAGTTTCATTATCTTCGTTTAATTATTTTTTTTCATTGGAAAAATGGTGAAATAAAAATGATCGTTTTTACGTCGAGTAGATCGAAACAACAGCATAAGTATTAAAGATTTCTTTTTTTTTTCAGTTTTATTAACTTCGTTTAATTATTTATTTTTTATTGGAAAAATGGTGACATAAAAATTATCGTTTTTACGTCGAGTAGATCGAAACAAAAGCATAAGTATTAAAGATTTGTTTATTTTTTCAGTTTCATCATCTCCATTTAATTATTTATTTTTTATTGGAAAAATGATGAAATTAAAATGATCGTTTTTACGTCGAGTAGATCGAAACAAAAGCATAAGTATTAAAGATTTCTTTATTTTTTCAATTTCATTATCTCCATTTAATTATTTATTTTTATTGGAAAAATGGTGAAATTAAAATGATCGTTTTTACGTCGAGTAGATCGAAACAAAAGCATAAGTATTAAAGATTTGTTTATTTTTTCAGTTTTATTATCTTCGTTTAATTATTTTATATTTTATTGGAAAAATGGTGAAATAAAAATGATCGTTTTTACGTCGAGTAGATCGAAACAAAAGCATAAGTATTAAAGATTTGTTTATTTTTTCAGTTTCATTATCTCCATTTAATTATTTATTTTTATTGGAAAAATGGTGAAATAAAAATGATCGTTTTTACGTCGAGGTGATCGAAACAAAAGCATAAGTATAAAAGATTTGTTTATTTTTTCAGTTCCATTATCTCAATTTAATTATTTATTTTTTATTGGAAAAATGGTAAAATAAAAATGATCGTTTTTACGTCGAGTTGATCGAAACAAAAGCATAAGTATTAAAGATTTGTTTATTTTTTCAGTTTCATTATCTTCGTTTAATTATTTTATTTTTTATTGGAAAAATGGTGAAATAAAAATGATCGTTTTTACGTCGAGTAGATCGAAACAAAAGACTAAGTATTAAAGATTTGTTTATTTTTTCAGTTTCATTATCTCCATTTAATTATTTATTTTTATTGGAAAAATGGTGAAATAAAAATGATTGTTTTTACGTCGAGTAGATCGAAACAAAAGCATAAGTATTAAAGATTTCTATATTTTTTCAGTTTCATTATCTCCATTTAATTATTTATTTTTTATTGGAAAAATAGTGAAATAAAAATGATCGCTTTTACGTCGAGTAGATCGAAACAAAAGCATAAGTATTAAAGATTTGTTTATTTTTTCAGTTTCATTATCTCCATTTAATTATTTATTTTTATTGGAAAAATGGTGAAATAAAAATGATCGTTTTTACGTCGAGTAGATCGAAACAAAAGCATAAGTATTAAAGATTTGTTTATTTTTTCAGTTCCATTATCTCAATTTAATTATTTATTTTTTATTGGAAAAATGGTGAAATAAAAATGATCGTTTTTACGTCGAGTAGATCGAAACAAAAGCATAAGTATTAAAGATTTGTTTATTGTTTCAGTTTCATTATCTTCGTTTATTATTTTATTTTTTATTAGAAAAATGGTGAAATAAAAATGATCGTTTTAACGTCGAGTAGATCGAAACAAAAGCATAAGTATTAAAGATTTGTTTATTTTTTCAGTTTCATTATCTCCATTTAATTATTTATTTTTATTGGAAAAATGGTGAAATAAAAATGATCGTTTTTACGTCGAGTAGATCGAAACAAAAGCATAAGTATTAAAGATTTGTTTATTTTTTCAGTTTCATTATCTCCATTGAATTATTTATTTTTTATTAGAAAAATGGTGAAATAAAAATGATCGTTTTTACGTCGAGTAGATCGAAACAAAAGCATAAGTATTAAAGCTTTGTTTATTTTTTCAGTTTCATTATCTCCATTTAATTATTTATTTTTATTGGAAAAATGGTGAAATTAAAATGATCGTTTTTACGTCGAGTAGATCGAAACAAAAGCATAAGTATTAAAGATTTGTTTATTTTTTCAGTTTTATTATCTTCGTTTAATTATTTTATTTTTTATTGGAAAAATGGTGAAATAAAAATGATCGTTTTTACGTCGAGTAGATCGAAACAAAATCATAAGTATTAAAGATTGGTTTATTTTTTCAGTTTCATTATGATTGTTTAATTATTTATTTTTTATTGGAAAAATGTTGAAATAAAAATGATCGTTTTTACGTCGAGTAGATCGAAACAAAAGCATAAGTATTAAAGATTTGTTTATTTTTTCAGTTTCATTATCTCCATTTAATTATTTATTTTTCATTGGAAAAATGGTGAAATAAAAATGATCGTTTTTACTTCGAGTAGATCGAAACAAATGCATAAGTATTAAAGATTTGTTTATTTTTTCAGTTTCATTATCTCCATTTAATTATTGATTTTTTATTGGAAAAATGGTGAAATAAAAATGATCGTTTTTACGTCGAGTAGATCGAAACAAAAGCACAAGTATTAAAGATTTGTTTATTTTTTCAGTTTCATTATCTCCATTTAATTATTTCTTTTTTATTGGAAAAATGTTGAAATAAAAATGATCGTTTTTACGTCGAGTAGATCGAAACAAAAGCATAAGTATTAAAGATTTGTTTATTTTTTCAGTTTCATTATCTCCATTTAATTATTTATTTTTTATTGGAAAAATGTTGAAATAAAAATGATCGTTTTTACGTCGAGTAGATCGAAACAAAAGCATAAGTATTAAAGATTTGTTTATTTTTTCAGTTTCATTATCTCCATTATATTATTTATTTTTTATTAGTCAAATATTGAAATAAAAATGATCGTTTTTACGTCGAGTAGATCGAAACAAAAGCACAAGTATTAAAGATTTGTTTATTTTTTCAGTTTCATTATCTCCATTTAATTATTTCTTTTTTATTGGAAAAATGTTGAAATAAAAATGATCGTTTTTACGTCGAGTAGATCGAAACAAAAGCATAAGTATTAAAGATTTGTTTATTTTTTCAGTTTCATTATCTCCATTTAATTATTTCTTTTTTATTGGAAAAATGTTGAAATAAAAATGATCGTTTTTACGTCGAGTAGATCGAAACAAAAACATAAGTATTAAAGATTTGTTTATTTTTTCAGTTTCATTGTCTTCGTTTATTTCTTTTTTTATTGGAAAAATGTTGAAATAAAACTTTAAAATATTGACTCGTGAAATCTTCGCTGTAACTGTAACCGTAAGGTTAACTAAACATGAGCCGGCAAAATAACGACCCCTCGTTATTCTGCCGGGACCGGCAAAATAACGAGGGGTCGTTATTCTGCCTATTCGTTCTTATTCATGGCTTGGCATTTTTAAATGAATTAATGTTTCTTTATTAAACAAAGAAATGAATCTCTTATTGTATTTTCTTTTAATGGGGTGAGTAGGGTAGTATCGGTTCTGCTATCGTAAGACGGTCCTCACATGAATTACCTCCCCTTTTCCAGGCGGTGGTGTAATCATCCCAGGTATTACACCTCCTTTAGAGGAAGGAGTAATGTAATATCTGTTCTGGTGTCATGGGACCATCTTCGCAGGGACTACCTTCTCCTTTTTTGAGGGGGGTGTAGTATCTGTTCTGCTTCCATGATACGAACGGGCATTACCTTTTTTATTGGGGCGATCTTCCCAGGTATTACCTTTTTTGTGGGGCAGTATAGTAAATGTTCTTTCTATAATTATCTTCTCCATTTTGTGGGGTCCGAAGCTGGTGTACTATGTGTTCTATTATCATATACTTCCTCAAGGCATCACCCCCTCCTTTTTGGAGGGGCGTTCGTCATGATACTGTGCTCTCGTACATAACCTCCTCCTTTTGGAATCAGTGTCGAGATATATATATATATATATTGTGTGTATTTAGGCAGCATATTTTCATTTAGGCAAACATTATTAAATAACACGGAGTGGTTTTGTTAGATGCGACTTTTTTTAATTTTTTAATTTTTAAAATTTTTTTCAATTTTCCGAATTCTCCATCTAATGTTTCGGTCAAATTGATGTAAATATGATCCATGGGTTTTTTGTTCCATTCTTTTTTCTTTTTTGCAAGCACTTTCGATTTGAATCGTCAAATCATCTTCAGGCGGTATTAGTTTTAGTGTCTTTACAAATTATGACTTTAATAACTACATAAATCTATTCTTCATAAATCTATTCTATTGTAACCAAATGCATCCAAACTTTAAATTGGATGAAAAAGCTCTTAAAAATATAATACATCGCTATATATCCCCCACCAATTCTGATGATAAAATACGATTTATCATTTATTATAAAAAAATGAAAACATCAAACTATGTTGTTAAAAATAACACTTCTCAACCCCAAAATACATTAGGAAGAACCAATGTAATATATCAGTTCCAATGCCCTATGGGAGAATGTATCTCTGACAACAATAAAAAAAAAACTAATTCTTACATAGGTTTCACTTCCACAACACTATCCCGAAGACTCACCCTACATCTCTCCGACACTAGCTCTATATGCCAACACCTAAAAGAACATAATTGCACCCCCTTCCAATATAGAAACATCCTTGTTAACAATACCAAAATAATACACCACGATACCAATATCAAAAAATTAAAAATACTCGAAGCCCTCTACATAAAAACTAAACATCCCACAATTAATAATGTTAATTATGAAACTAGTCGCAACATTTTAAAGTGTCTAGCATAATAATTAACATTACCAAATTCTTAGCCATTAGGTAGTTATGCGTTTGAATTGTATTCACTTTCTTTAACGTCATCAATTTCTTAACGGTTTAAACAGTCAAACTTTTAAATCTCCCATATGTGTAGAACGCCATCACGCTCTCATGTACATTTCAACTTTACAGACGCTTTTTCAAGTCATAAACTACTTGCCATTATAATTCAAAAATGAGCACAACAGTAAAGTCATAATTTGTAAAGACACTAAAACTAATACCGCCTGAAGATGATTTGACGATTCAAATTGAAAGTATTTGCAAAAAAGAAAAAAGAATGGAACAAGAAACCCATGGATCATATTTACATCAATTTGACCGAAGCATTAGATAGACAATTCGGAAAATTGAAAAAATAAAAAAAAGTCGCATCAAACAAAACCACTCCGTGTTATTTAATAATGTTTGCCTATATATATATATATATATATATATATATATATATATATATATATATATATATATATATATATATATATAATGGGACGCATGTGTGGATGGACATACACAGAGATCGCTTAACTTGCGCGATTTGTAACGAAGTCATCTCGTGCAATTTTAGTGCAATTTTTTTCTCACAGTCGCAGTGACGGGTGATGAGACCTTAGTTCAAAGGTTAGGTCACACCTGCGTTGTGATCACGAGATTTCGTGATGACACAGTTTTCCAGGTGGGAAAACTGAGTGAGATTGTCAGTTTTTACTTGGAAGCCGACTAGTCAATGTAGCGATTACATAAGTTAGGGGATTTCGGATCCCCAAAAATGAGAGCCAGACGGTGTCCCCCTCTTCCTTCCTTTACAAGTAATTAAGTAATTTGGAAATTAACTAGCGTAAGCTTCTCTCTCTACGACGTGACTTGCTTCAGTATCGACAAGCTAATAGAAAATAAATGGCTCAAACTAAATTAGAAGGCTTGTTGATTCCAGCTTACGAAGAAACCGCCAGGACGATGGAAAAAGAGGGCGAAATTATGACGCGAGCGAAGTGACAAACGGATAGCAGCAGCGACACAAAAACCTGCAGAGATATCGGGTGACGATGACGCGGCGGTGAAACAGAAAGGGACGCATGGTTAGTACAAATAGTTAACCCCCCCATGGGATTCTCGAATAGAAACGACACATCGTCCCGTTCGCGGGATCAACAAGCGAACTGTTCTACGACGCTAGATTCCGACATTACAACGTGTTATAAACCTGTTATTCAATATACACACACACACACACACACACACACACACACACACATATATATATATATATATATATATATATATATATATATATATATATATATATTGCTAAGCTTAATTTTTATTACCTGCAGTAATGTCATTGCGGTAATGGTCCTCTGAGGAGAAGATTTTCTTTGAAAACTCATGAGTTAAGGACGCAATAATACTCCTTGTTTTTTAACTTTAAAAAATTAAAACATCCATTGATAAGTATAAAACTAATCCCTTAGTAAAGCAGTAGAATTTAAGTTAAAAATGGGAATGTTTAATGTTAATGAAATTAAAATTTAATAATACAGTTAAGATTATATGTATGACATCCACAATTTGAATGCAGGGTAATTTTTTAAAGAACTAGTAAATAAATTATAAAATGTGTTTGTTTACTCGACGACGACGACGACGATCTACTGCAGACATCCTAACGGTCATCTCTGAACGCATGTATCACACACTCGACAAGGCAGGTGAAGCTAGGGCAGTAGCGCTTGATATATCCAAGGCCTTTGACAAGGTTTGGCATGAATGGCTTCTCCTGAAAATACGCTCATACTGTATTACTGGGCAATTACTTAATATAATTAGATCCTTCCTAGACAAAAGAAAAATCCAGGTTCTCCTCGATGGCCGTTCATCTAAGCAACATGAAATAAATGCTGGTGTACCCCAGGGATCTATCCTTGGACCTTTGTTGTTCCTGATCTATATAAACGATCTCCCTGATGTCACAGAGTCGGAGATTGCTTTATTTGCTGACGACACCACGCTATACTCTCGCCATGTTGGTAAAACAGACGTGATCATATCCAAGGCAATGGCTGAATCGTTAGAAAATGACCCTTAGACTGTAGTGGATTGGGGTCATAAATGGTTGGTAACATTTAATGCCACTAAGACAAAGCTACTTTCCTTCAACAACTACAAGAAACCTCTCCAACCACCGATTGTCATGACAAATAACACCCTACCTAAGAGTTCATCATTCAAACTCCTCGGCCTAACCTTCACAGATACCATGAATTGAAACAAATACATTGAAGACATTGCCAAGGCTGCTGCAAAGAAGGTTGGCTCCCTCTACCGTGCTAGTAAACTCCTCACACCTGACATTATCCTGTATCTCTATAAAGCCACCATCCGCCCATGCATGGAGTATTATTGTCACATCTGGGCTAGTGCATCATCTACTAGTCTCTCCCTCCTTGACAAGGTCCAAAAAAGAGTCGCCAACCTAATAGGTCCCTCACTGTCAACCAAGCTCCAGTCCCTGTCCCATCGCCGCAATGTAGCATCCTTATGTTTGTTTTACAAATACTTCAATGGATTATGCTCCGATGAATTGGTTTCTCTGGTGTCCCCTCGACGTAAATTCTCTAGACTAACTCGACAATCAACTAAATCTCATTCATTCACTGTGGAGGTCCCCAGATGTCGGAGAGCCTTCTACTCAAATAGCTTATTTCCTCGTGTTGCTGGCCTCTGGAACTCCCTCCCTGCCCCCTGTTTCCCCAACAGTACTGACGTGCAGAAATTTAAAACTAATGTAAACAGACATCTCGCTACGCAGATCCCAATTAAGGCTGACCCCCCAACCTTCTCTCCTTTTCTTTTTTCTCAGAAGCCCCTTACGTCTACAGTGGCGGCCTGCCTTGTTTGGGGTGAACCATGTTAAAAAATTTTTTTAATAACCACAATTATATAAACTCAGTGAAGATTCTGTGGATTTTTACCTGCGGATTCAAAGCTTACCTGGATTAATATATATATATATATATATATATATATATATATATATATATATATATATATATATATATATATATATATATATATATATATATATATATATATATATATATATATATATATACAGGGTGTCTCAAAAAAATGTACTCACTCTTAGAATGACGAGAAAACCTTTATTTACCTTGGTGCGCGTTATCAGCTTTGTTTGAACAATAATGGTCATCAGTTTGAACATTTGCGAACATGATTCTTCAATTACATCTGTCTCATGTATTCGATGTTTTTTCATTTCACTCTATGTTCATAAATAAATGTTTTTTCGTCATTCTACGAGTGAGTACATTTTTTTGAGACACCCTGTATATATATATATATATATATATATATATATATATATATATATATATATATATATATATATATATATATATATATAAGGTGAGTCAATGAAAAATAGTTAGACCTGTAAATGGAAACAGATCGATATCTTCAGTTGTTCAGAACAAGGAGCATTTAGTAGATAAAAATATTTATTCTTCTTCTCTTTCAATTGTATTCCTTAAGCACGGCTTTTCAAAGATCAAAATCTTATCATCAGAGGAAGTAGTGATTGATAAGTTGACAGATAAGAACAGTCAAAATTCAAAATTTGGAAAAAGTTTTTTTAAAAAAGTTCTTTTTAAAAAAAGTTCTTTTAAAAAAGTTTTTAAAAGTTCAAACGGATGTGTAAATGAAATTCACCAAACACGGAGATCCAAGTTGTAAAGGGTTCAAATGTAATTGGTAAATCCAGAAGAATCTGCAAGAAAATCCAACGGCGAAGATTCCACCCAAGTCCTTCATTGACTCACCTTATTTTTGCTCTATCCAGTATATTGAGCTTTCCTCATCTCACAATAGGTCTATTTCTCTAAAAGTTATCTTTTAGTTATAAACCTTCATATATATATATATATATATATATATATATATATATATATATATATATATATATATATGTGTGTGTGTGTGTGTGTGTGTGTGTGTGTGTGTGTGTATTAAAATGTAATTCTCATTATTTTATTTTAAATTTTGGTTTAAAACTTTTATTTTTATTATTTTTGTTTACTATTATGAGTCGTTTTTGCTCGTATGCGTTTATCTGTTTGCACCTCCATGTCAGAAAAGATTTGGCCATTTTCATTTCTAGTATTGTATCTCGCTTATGTTTGTGCCATTTGTCCGTGTGTTTAAAATGCAATCGTTTGCATAGTTCCCGGTGTACTGCTTTCCCCACGCAGTCGTGTCTATTCTTGTATTCCTTTTGGGCTAGTTTGCTGCATTCACTTATTATGTAATTTACTGTTTCGTCTCTTTGTCCACACAATCTTCATTTACGTTTTTTCCTGTGTTTTATCTAGTTTAGCTTTAATCTAGTTAGCCCTAATTGTATTTTTCTGTGCAGCTGTCAGTAGAGATTCCGTTTCTCTGTTCAGGTGTCCTTTTCTTAGCCATGCCCAGAAATGTTGGTTTGTTTCTTCTCTGGTCATTCTTATGAAACGTCCCTGTAGTTGTTTTTATTCCCACTTGTCTCTTCTTGTCTGTTTGTTTCTGGTTTCAATGTTGTTATTATTATTATTATTATTATTATTATTATTATTATTATTATTATTATTATTATTATTATTATTATTATTATTATTATTATAATAATAATATTAATTTTACTATTGTTAATATTGAATATTCAGTTTTACTATTTTATCAGCTAAGCCAATAAGAAATGTTATTCTAAAACCATAATCCATATATTACTTTAAAAAAACTATCTATTACTAATGAAGGTTTGGTGTCTGTCTGTCTGAAGCTTAAACTATACAATTACATTTATTAATAGTACTATTGTACTATTTCTAATGGAGATTTGATAACTGTCTGTCTGAAGCTTAAACTATACAATTACTTTTATTAATAGTACTATTGTACTATTTCTAATGGAGATTTGATAACTGTCTGTCTGAATCCGAAAATATACTATTCAATCTAGTTCATACTACTTTTTAGTGCTTCATTACGATGGCTAGTGTAGTATCTGTTGTCATGATATAATCATCCCAGGCATTATCTATACCTCATTTTATTTTTTATTTTTTTTGGGGGGGGGTGGTAGTGTATTATCTGTTCTATCGTCATTAAGCCATCCTCCCATGCATGAACTCCTTTTATTGGGGGGGGGGGGTAGTGACTGTCTATTTGTCATAATATCATCGTCCCAGACATTACCCCCTTCTTTCTGAGGGAATGTTTTTGTTACTATTCTCTATAATATAGGAAAGCCTGTCTGATTCGCATATATTTTCATCGATACGTTGCGTCCTACAAAACCAATATTTCATTCGGAACAGCCAGGGCTATTAATGGATCGTGGGACCATGTTCTTCAGATAAATAAAATAGTAATAGATTCACTTCCTTCCAGAAAATAATTAAACCAGATCGGATATCTTTTTCAATGGCAGCAATTAAAAAAAAGACTTAACTATGAATTCGTCCACAATAGTTGTATTTGCTCTCCCATCCAACCACCCACCCACCACGGAGAAATGTGCCACAAGGTCTGGAATGTGAGGATAGAAACGTCAGCGCACAATAGGCGGTGAATTCTGGCTTCATGAAAATGCCCTAGCAACCCCGCGGCATTTCCGATAGGGACATCTTAGGCGATTACCAATAAACTAACCCCCTCTTAAAGTGAGAATGTAAAACCTGGGAGAGTGGACCCGTTGGGACTGCATAGAAAAATACCTCAGCCCGATAGAGAAGGGTAGCTCTTGTCGTAGTTACTACCCCGTCGAACTGATTGTTTAGGACGAACATTTGACTGCTATGAAATGCCGGAAATTTTATGAGGGCAACACTTGAACCCTGAATTCAAGGGGGCCGCAAACAGGACCCACACCAAATCAAGAGCGCCTAAAACTTTTAATCAAGGTATTTAAAAGAATATTGAGAAGTGAAATCTTGACTTAAAGAAAAGCAACCTCTTCGATCTGGCAGAAGAAACCAATATCAGATCAAGTTATTTTCTTACTTTTTTCATTCATTTTACTTCAGTCGAAGTTCTCAGAAATCAAGGGGTCCCTTCCTGGGGCTAACACTTGATCTCTATACGAGATACATAGATATTCGAATGTTCCATTAAAGTTCTTCTTTACCTCTTAAACCCTTCTCTCTTTTGTTTCATTTTACTTCAGTCGAAGTTCTCAGAAATCATGGGGTCCCTTCCTGGGGCTAACACTTGATCTCTATATGAGATACATAGATATTCGAGTGTTCCATTAAAGTTCTCCTTTACCTCTTAAACCCTTCTCTCTTTTGTTTCATTTTACTTCAGTCGAAGTCCTCAGAAATCAAGGGGTCCCTTCCTGGAGCTAACACTTGATCTCTATATGAGATACATAGATATTCGAGTGTTCCATTAAAGTTATCCTTTACCTCTTAAACCCTTCTCTCTTTTGTTTTATTTTACTTCAGTCGAAGTTCTCAGTAATCAAGGGGTCCCTTCCTAGGGCTAACACTTGATCTCTATATGAGATACATAGATATTCGAGTGTTCCATTAAAGTTATCCTTTACCTCTCAAATGTTGAGTTAATAAAGAAGTGAAGAACATTAATTTTCATCTCCCTAATTGACCAGTTAACTATGTTATAGTATTTATTTCTTGTGGTTATTTGTTCTTACCGGATTTCAGGACAAGAATTCATCTAGTCTGGTGTGTGGCATTTTGAAATAATCACCTAAAATATCAGTAAAGGGGATAACTTATTTTAAATTGAAGAATATAATAGGAGTTGTCTACGTTACGTTTAAAATTGCGCAAACAAATGAAAATTAAAAACGAACATGACTTTATTGCATCCCGGGTAACGCCGGGTAGGTACACCATTTAATTTAAATGAATAAATGCAAAAGTTGTTTTTATTTATTTATCACTCCTATATTACCAACAAAACGGGTTACTATTATTTAAATCAATAAAAGACGCCATAACATTTTGAAATACTGTATATATAGTAGAGACAAAAGACCTAAAGCCAGCTATTTGAATGCAAAATCGTTGTTTTTTTCCATTTATTACTCCTATATTACCAGCAAATCGGGTTACTGCTATTTAAATCAATAAAACAACATATATTTTGAAATACTCGATATATAGTACCGACAAACAGTCAAATTGTACAACTAATTAGCATAACTATTTTAAAACAGTTCATAATGAATTAATGTTTGGTGTTATTCATTTCTAAATGTATTGTCCTTCTTTGTCCATATATATGCAATAGTTAAAATGCTTTAATAAAAAAATTATTTCTTCTAACATCGCTCGCTAGAATTCTTACCGACAGGCGAAAGTGAGAAGAGAAAGTGAGAAGAGAAAAGGAAGGGGGGAACTGACTAACTGGGTGTCTTACTAATTTTCGCTCCTACTCTCTTCCCTTCCTCTCTCCCGTTAACGACACCGTATTTCTCTCAGGCGAATTGATTTCTTCTTTCTTTAGATTTCATCAGGGCCTTATTTAAAAGATAAATACACGTGTATCAACATTACAAAAATGTCAATGTTTATCTATTTATACGAATAAATACAAAAGCTTTAGTCTCGTGTTTGCAAGAAACATGAATGAAATGTTTATTATTTAACATTTTGGTTTCTCCTATTTCAAATAGTGAACTTTGCGAAACGATAGCGAGCTGGCGAATCCGTCCAGTAATTGAATGAATCCGAATGTCGCCCATAATTATTAAAGAATTATGACCTGTAAGCTTGTTGTTTAACCCCAATGAAATTATTTCAAGAATGTATATTTTTTCTATTCTTAAAGTGAGGCTGCGATTTATTAAATCGATTGTGTAAATATAAAAATAGGAAGAAAGAAAGAAAAAAAAATGATCAGCTGTGGGAGAGAGCGAGAATAACACGCCAAAAAATGTTTAATAAAATCGTAAGTGCACGAAGAACGTGGCATCGAACGAAAAAAAAAAGAAGAAGAAGAATTTTAAAAAGCCAAGAATACAATCGGTAGGAATCTAGCTGTTTCTGAGGCAGGGACCCATATCCGATCGAGATTGGAGACAAGCTGATCACATAAGCCACCCGGTCATGATTTTATAGTGTTAACAATTGGACTCGTGTCTAAAAGGGGGAGGTAAGTCGTGTTCAACTTGGCACGAATAATATGGCTGTGAGGTAAAGATGGCGTCGGTTGTGATGGGCGAAGGCGATTGGTTGGTTTGGCGCACGAGAAAAGAGAGGGAGGGGGGAGGAGGACTAGAGGGAGTGAAAAGATTATCTTCGTGTCTTACGACTTTACACACACTTAAAAAATAAAATGAAATAAAATATGTACGTACAAACGCGTGTATTTATCAGATTGTTCGGAAAGTACTGTCCGATTTTTAGACAGACTCACGTTTATAAAGTGCAATCAGGTTGCTATTGTTTGGCAGTGTGTTATACAAACCTATCCGTGTTCATTCGGCGTTGCCCGGGTATAGACATATTGCTGGATGGAGGAAGGAGGCATCAGAGAAAAATAATTCCAAATATAGCCATGCTTACAATTTTTAAAAGATCAAATAAATCGCATGAAATCAAATTTATCGGCCCAAAATAGCAAAGTGCAGTAAGCCATGTAAAAGTGCAACAAGCCATGTAAAAGGACAGTTAGAACACGTGTACATCTATATGCCATCTGGCTTAGTGACAACCGGAGGGTATTTTGTTGCCCCTATTATTGGCGCCCAACCCCCTCTTCTTCTTCTTCTTCTTCTTCTTCTTCTTATTATTATTATTATTATTATTATTATTATTATTATTATTTCGTGTGAATCAGATGAAATTAGTTTCCCCGATAAAGGACCACGTGAAGGTTGCCAACATCCCTAAGAGAAAGTAGTATAGTGGAACCGACTGGATTCGAACTTGGAACACCCAGGTCTTCAGTCCGTGTCGTTATCCAATTAACCACCGCCACCTCCCTACTGACCTCTCAGTGAAGTTCACGGGCTATATAAGAAAAATATCACTTCACCGCTGGGGGTCCCATTCCCTTAAAAATGTTTTCGCTAATATTCAAATGAAATTTAAACCATAGGTAAATGACCGAAAATGATGTCTATTCCCAAAATTTCAGCAAATTCTGATAATATTCTCTTTGATTCAAATGAAATATATATATATATATATATATATATATATATATGTACAATTACGCCATACACGTACACGTGTACAATTACGCGTACACATACACGTACACGTGTACAATTACGCGTACACATACACGTACACGTGTACAATTACGCGTACACATACACGTACACGTGTACAATTACACGTATTCATATATATATATATATATATATGTATGTATATATATATGTATATATATATATATATATGTATATATATATGTATATATATATATGTGTATATATATGTATATATGTATATATATGTATATATATATATATATATATATATGTATATATATGTATATATATATACATATATATATGTATATATATATATGTATATATATATATGTATATATATATATGTATGTATGTATATATATATATATATATATATATATATATATATATATATATATATATATAATCAAGGAGAACACCTCTCTGTCTGTGTATGTCTGTCCCTAAAAACGAAGACATACTAGGAAGTGTAATTTCAATATAATTATGTTCACATGCACAATTTGCATGTGAACATAATGGAAGTATTTTTGCGTTTAAAGAAGCTAATGACAATTTTCAAACATGTTACACAATAACAACCCTCACCTTCCATTTGAATAGCTAAATGCAGTATTCTCCATTATTTCGCGATGTATTTATAGCGTTTAAAAAATTGTGATTGACGGACAGACAGACGCACAAAATCCCCATTTATATAAGAGTTGATTAATAGTGAATACAATATTATAATAATTCAATGTGTATTTATACCAGTCACGTATAGGCGAAAAACACACATACACACGAGATCTTCTCTAATAGCTTTATTATGCCTAAATGATGAAACGTTTCTTGGAATTCGCGCTCAACAATACAGCCGAAACGAATAACAAGCGGGTGTCCAATTTGACGTGAAAAGAATGTAGTTGTGTTTACATTTTATAAATAGGATTTTTTAAAATTATTTTAGTTTTTCCCATAAATATTCAATAAATATTCGATGCATAGTAAATAAAAATCACTGTGCATTAATCAGAGTTACATATAGGCGAGAAACACACAGACATACGAGATGTTGTTTGATAGTTTTATTAATACACCTATAGCCCGTCGTCTTCTTCGTCGACAGAAACAGCTGCTCGCTTCGTTGACACGTACTAAGTTATTGCTCGGTTGGTAGTGACATCTCTCAGTAATGAAAATACATTTGGGAGGTTATTTTTACTGTAACTAACAGAACAAAAAAGGGGTGAAAAAACAAATATGCAACAAATAAATGTTACCAAAGGCAAGAGAAGTTACTCTTCTAACTAGCTTACTTTCAAACTTTCTTCTAACTTTCCTTATTTTAATTTTCGATTTCATATATATTATGGAATGCGGATAGGGCGTTATTGCCAGCATTTATTAATGTTTGGTGGAAGTTTTTTTTATGAATAGGGCTCCGAGGATTTTAAGTCTGCGTGTACAATTACGCGTACGCATAGACGTACATGTGTACAATTACGCGTACACATACACGTACACGTGTACAATTACGCGTACACATACACGTACACGTGTACAATTACGCGTACACATACACGTACACGTGTACAATTACGCATACACATACACGTACACGTGTACAATTACGCCATACACGTACACGTGTACAATTACGCGTACACATACACGTACACGTGTACAATTACGCGTACACATACACGTACACGTGTACAATTACGCGTACACATACACGTACACGTGTACAATTACACGTATTCATATACGTAGACGTGTACAATTACAAATCGAGAGATGGTCGACTCGGAGCCATAATGTTTAAAATAACAGCTGAAAACAGAAAAGTTGCTCGCTGCGTCGAGAAACTAACAAAAAAAATAACAAAAAAAGAAAATTCCATCGTCGTCAACAAACCCTGCATAAATAACGATTTACTGCATATATATATATATATATATATATATATATATATATATATATATATATAGCGCGTGTGTGTCAAAGTAAATAATTTAGATAAGAAATCCAAGTAAGAGAGCTCAATGTAGAAAACAGAGCAAGAATAAAATATAGAAAGAACAAATTCACATACACATTGTAACTGTCGGCACCATAATTTATTTCGACCTCTTGGCCTCTTCAGAATGCTAACGGGACAATTACATATTGGAAATGACCATAGTCATTTCCAATATCTAATTGTCCCATTAGCTTTCTATATTTTATACATATATATATATATATAAATATATATATATATATATATATATATATATATATATATATAGAGAGAGAGAGAGAGAGAGAGAGAGAGAGAGAGAGAAGAAAAAAGAGTGATAAATATGCGACGATTGTCCAAATTTATTTCAAATTTCAATTGTTCAATGCAAGGTGTATTCAGTAATAAACTAGTGTTTATTATTCTTTCCTTAAGCCAAGGCTTTTCAAAGATCGAAATCTTATCATCAGAGGAGAAATACAGATGGATAAGTTGGCTTTCGAAAAAACTAAAGTTCAAATATTTGAAAAATATGAAAATTATTATTAAAAGAATTTTTGTTTAAAAAACGCAGTGAATGAAAAGAAAAGTTCCGTGAAAATATATATATATATATATATATATATATATATATATATATATATATATATATATATATATATATATATATATATATATTAAATTATTAAAATGTATTATACCTACAGACGACCTCGTTTCGGGTTTTCTACCCTCATCAGTGCAGGAGTTGTGGTTGTTGCAAGCGATCATATGGGCTCGAACGTAGTTCATAGATTCAGCTTAGAATTACGAGTCTAACCCCTAAGCCCACCCGGCCGCGAGAAATCACTATAGACTGAAGAGGCATGGGCAAGCGTAATGTTCAACGGCCGAGCGGAACTTGCTATTGCAGAATGGCAACAAACTTTGTAACTTCAAACAGGGCTCTAATATTAAGACTATTAAATTTTAAAGCGGCATTAACTATAAAAAATTTTTTTTTTAATATTAAAGTGTTTTTATACCTACAGACGATGTCGTTTCGGGTTTTCTACATAATCAGTGCAGGAGTGGCGGTTGCAAGGGATCGCATGGGCTCGAACACAGTTCGTAGATTCAGCCTAGAATCACGAGCCTAACGCCCAAGCTTGCACAGCCACGAGAAATCACCACAAACAGTAATTGAAATTAATGTACATTTAAGGGTTTCGAATCCTATGACCGGCAGAGCAATCGACCTTCACACTGACATACCTAATTTTGTATATAGAGACAGATAAGCATGAGTGTGTATGTTCTTTCTTGAGACATCAGCTTTTTAGACACTCGCTAAGTCGATGTAAAGAAAGACTATATTCTTTAAGATTGTAATTTTCATTTTGTTGCTTAAAAATATAAAATTTCTCGTTTTTATTTCTAGTTTAATTGCCGTTTTATAATTTTAAATTCACTTTCTCCAATTTGGTTGAATTTTATTATCATTTTTTTGTTTCTAATTTTTATTTTATCTTTTACTTTTTTCTTTAATTCTTTTCATATTTTTCTGGATTTTTTGACGATCATTCTTCGTGTGTCGAACTCAACTGGACTCACGATCATTGGTTGAGCGTATATCCTTTCTTTAAAAAAAAAAAGAAGAGAGATTAAAAAAAACGATATCACGGCATTAATTCGATCGCTTTTTTTATATATCATACGCAACAACAGCTTCATTTGGGAACCAGCGAAATCGGATTATCTGCGCGAATAATCGTGCTTGCCGGTCATGACTGAACGATCGCTTTCTTTCATATTCTCTTTTTCCTTTTCTTTCGGACAACCACCAATCGAACGCTTTTTTCTTCTCTCTCTCTCTCTCTCTCTCTCTCTCTCTCTCTCTCTTCCTCTCTCTCACTCCCCCCTCTCTCTCTTCCCCCTCTCTCTCTTCATCTCTCTCTCCCTCTCTCTTCCTCTTTCTCTCACTTCCCCCTCTCTCTCTCTCTCTTCCTCTCTCTCTCTTTCTCTTTCTTCCTCTCTCTCTCTTCCTCTCTCTGTCACTTCCCCATCTCTCTTCTCCCCCTCTCTCTCTTCCTCTCTCTTCCCTCTCTCTCTCACACTTCTCCCCCCCCCCCTCTCACTTCCTCTCTCTCTCTTCCTCTCTCTCTCTCTTCCTCTCTCTCTCTTCCTCTCTCTCTCTCTCTTCCTCTCTCTTCTTCTCTCTCTTCCCCTCTCTCTCTCTCTTCCCCTCTCTTACTCTCCCTCTTCCCCTCTCTCTCTCTTCCTCTCTCTCTCTTCCCCCCTCTCTCTCTTCTATGAGTCACCGTTTTTTTTATTTTTATTTCTTGCTATAGAGCCACCACTTATGAAGGCCCAAAGTGTAGGATTCTTGCTTACCTTCTGCTTAACTTCGCCGTGGGTACCCGGATTTCGTCTAGTGGTTCGGTGTGTCTCGTCTTTTGAACGACAACGCGGGAAACGCCGGCTGTTTTTTAAAGAAGTTTTATTTAACATTGAACAGACAGAGATTTAGTGGTTTATTTGCACGGTAGAAGGAGAGAGAAAGAAAGGAATTACTGGGTAAATATTTACTTTAGTCATTCTACACCCCTTCCGACCCTTGCCTACTGGCAACGGGGAGACCGTTCTCTCACATCTGCACGGGCCGCCGGTCAGAAACAAAGAGATTGACAAAGCCTCCCACCTTCATGACGTCCCTTCCTACTTCCATTTTAGCTCCTATCCACTTCCATGGAGCCTCCTACTCTCTGCAACCCCACTATCTAACAAAATATCACTCAAGGATAAGGGTTAATGAATGTCGGGTGGACAGTAACACAACGACCAAGTTGTAGTCAGCCGGGAACCAACCCCGTAGTATTGTGTTCCACAGACGGTGAGTTCTTGGAAAGAAACTTTTCTCATAGAAGTTCTGTTTAGTTCTAGGTACATGGAGAGAGAAAAGGAAAATTATTTACAGTGGTTGTAGCTAGACGAGTTTTTGTTGTGAATGTTTTATAGGGGGGGGCATAGATTGGAGCTCTGTCGAGCATCTACCATGAAAATAACGATAGAGCAGAGAAAGACTAGCAACATCTCTTGTGTTAGAAAGAGACCGTAGAGAAAAGATCATCCCTTGCTAGATTACAAAGACGTTTTTTTTTTATTTTGTCTTCTTTTAATCTATGTTTTAGTTCCATGGAAGGTGCTCGACTAAGCTCTAATCTCTATTTCCGACATTTAAGACATTTACAGCGAGAACTCGTCTAGCAACCACCATTGCAATGACATTTCCTTTCTTCCCCCGTGTGCCTAACATCAAACTGAATTTACATAAACAGTTTCTTTCTAATAACTTCTCATCTGTGGAACACGTTACCACGGGACTGATTCGATACAAGCTACAACATAGTCACACACCACTAGATTGCGAAGTCGATTTTGTACTCTGTCAAGGCAGGAAAGGGGAGCTCTGAGCGGCACCTCCCCAGATGTGGCAACAGTACCTCCCCATCTTAGGACGTATTTAGCTCTTATACAGGTACAGGTCGCGTCAGTAGCGAGATATGTTCTCAAGGCGGTAGAATGATCCAACCATTTTTCCAGCGACCTTAGAAAAACACTCCATCTTAGAACGTATCTATCTTATGCAGGTCGATGGTTGCGTCAGGGGTGCGATACTTTCTCGTATCGCAATATCTTTTCGAACTGTACTGGTCCATATTTACTGTCCTCCCCCAACAAGGGCAAAGTTAGACACGGGGTCGGTTTTTTAATGAAAAGGGGATATCAAAATCCAGCTCCTCAAAAAAGAGTAACCTGGATTTGGGATTAAAAATTAAAATTGCCACAGTCGAGAAGGATTTCTCCTCTTTTGACAGAGAGTAACAAAACAGATACTACACTTTGATCCTAGGCCGAATTTCTTACGTCCCATAAAACGCGCCTGGCACCGGAAAAGATTTCAAAGGGACCCTAAATTTGATTTGCATAATTTTTTTTTTTTAAATACGTAGAAATTTCAAAACTGGAATCCGTTTAATTATACTTTACACCTTCTTCGCCTCTCCCTTCCTCCCTCTATTTCCCCCTCTCCCTTCCCCCTCTCCCTTCTTCTCCTCTATTTCCCCCTCTCCCTTCCCCCTCTCCCTTCTTCTCCTCTATTTCCCCCTCTCCCTTCCCCCTCCCTCTATTTCCCCCTCTCTATTTCCACCTCTCCCTTCCCCTCTCTATTTCCCCCTTTCCCTTCCCCCTCTCTATTTCCACCTCTCCCTCCCCCTCTCTATTTCCCCCTTTCCCTTCCCCCTCTCTATTTCCACCTCTCCCTCCCCCTCTCTATTTCCCCCTCTCCCTTCCCTCTCTATTCCCCTCTCTCCCTTCCTCAATCTATTTCCCCCTCTCCCTTGCCCCTCTCTATTCCCCCTCTTCCTTCTCCCTCTATTCCCCCCCTTTCCCTTCCCACTCTCTATTTCCCTCTCCCTTCCCCCCTCTCTCTTCCCCCTCTCTATTTTCCCCTCTCCCTATTTCCCCCTCTTCCTTCCCCCCTCTATTTCCCCTTCTCCCTGCCCCCTCTATTTCCCCTCTCCCTTCCCCTCTATTTCCCCTCCCCCTCTCCCTCCCTCTCCCTCTCCCTTCCCCCTCTATTTCCCCTCCCCCTCTCCCTCTCCCCTCTCCCTTCCCCCTCTCCCTTCCCCCTATTTCCTCCTCCCCCTTCCATCTCTATTTCCCCCTCTCCCTTCCTCCCTCTCCCTTCCTCCTCTCTATTTCCCCCTCTCCCTCCCCCCTCTCTCGCTCTCATACAATCATATCTTAATTCTTTAATTTCTTCATTTATCGTTTTATATATATATATATATATATATATATATATATATAGTACTTTTTAGCTGCATTCCAATGACTAAAAGTAAAATCACTCAAACACTTTTTTCCATCTTTAAATCTCCTTTCACTGAACACCTTATCTACGGACATTCACCAATAAATTTATTCACTTATATCTAATGTTTGCCATTTGTGTAATGCTGAGAAGTTCCATATTTTTAAGGCCATCATGAACCCAAACACCAGATGTTTAAATGTACGCGATGAAGTTTTTAAGGGCTGTATACATCGTAAACAAGCACTCCTTATTTATTGGATGGATCGAGTGACTAAAGCCTTCCTAGAGCCCTATATACATTTTTCAGACACTTATATACTTCTACTGCAGACTTTTCGTTCTACGAACCTGATCACAACTCTTTTTTTCCTTTCTCGATTTTTCCATCTTTCTTCTTTAAATATTAAATTTTAAAATTTTATTTTTCGAATTTTTATTTATTTATATATTGATTTTTATTTATATATTGATTTTTTATTTATATATTGATTTTTTTATTTACACATGCATACGTGTGTATATATATGTATATATGTATACATATATATATATATATGTGTGTATGTATATGTGTATATGTACGTGTGTATGTGTATATATATATTTTTTTTATTTATATATTGATTTTTTATTTATATATTGATTTTTTATTTATATATGAATTTTTATTTTTTATTTTTATTTATATATTGATTTTTTATTTATATATTGATTTATTTATATTTTGATTTTTGATTTTGATTTATATATATATATATTTTTATTTATATCTTTATTTACATTTTGATTTTTGATTCTTTATTTACATATTATTATTTTTTATTTTTTTATTTATATATTGATTTTATTTATATATCGAATTTTGTATTTATATATTGATTTTTTATTTTATTTTATTTATATTTATATATAGATTTTTTTATTTATTTATATATTGATTTTTTATTTATATATTGATTTTTTATTTATATATTGATTTTTCATTTATATATTGATATTTTAATTTTATATTGATTGATTTTTTTATTTATATATTGATTTTGTATTTATTGATTTTTTATTTATTTATATATTTATCTATATTTATATTTTTACTTTAAATTGATATTTATTAATTGAAACAATCGGAAATTTATATATACATATATATTTTTTATATAATATTAAATAGTTACCTCCCCTTTTTAGATTATTTAATTAATTAGAGTTGCGTACCTTTAATTATGTTCTACATATAAAAATAATATTTTATTTACTCTTAATTTTTTATTATTATAAATTTTATTTTATTTTATTTTATTTTTTTCCTCCTTTCTTTCTTTCTTTCTTTCTTTCTCTCTTTTCTTTCTTTCTTTCTTTCTTCCTTCCTTCTCGTTCTTCACTTCTAAATATAGAATCTCTTACTTAACGGCTTTTTTCTGATCTAAGCGTCTCGCCGGCCCTCCATTTCAAATTCTGTGTACATAGCGTTTCATAACGGTTAAAAGTGTTTTTTGAAGAAATTCCATCATTTACTATTTCAGACTATGCTGAAGAAGACGGAATCGGGAATTAAACCCGTTTCTTGTCAGAAACCACTGGTCCATGTCTGATTAAAATCTGTATTTAAAAATATAAATATATATATACATATATATATATATATATATATATATATATATATATATATATATATATATATATATATATATATATTATATAAAATGAAGTAATAAAATATTATTAGAATTCAAAGTTCAAGCAAAGTATCCTTAAGTCCTTAGCTCATGAGTTTTCAAAGATAATTCTTCTCTTCAGAGGACCATTACCGCAGTTATACTACTACAGGTAATAAAATTAAGCTTTGAAAATATATAAAAAATTATATACACAAATACATAAAAATACATAACATCAAATATATCAACCCAAAAACATACTTTTTGTTGAATCTATACAATCCATCCAAGTCATACAAATTGAAAAACATAATGAGGAAAGACATTCAGAGGGTTAACCGAGGATTACTCCAAGTTATAAATAGCAGTCCATATACGTGAAATTGAATACTTTTCACTTCATCGATTATTGACACATTTCGCGACTGGATAACTTTGTCAACTCCTTCAATTTCACGTATATGGACTGCTATTTATAACTTGGAGTAATCCTCGGTTAACCCTCTGAATGTCTTTCCTGATTATGTTTTTCAATTTGTATGACCTGGATGGATTGTATAGATTCAACAAAAAGTATGTTTTGGGGTTGATATATTTGATGTTATGTATTTTTATGTATTTGTGTATATAATTTTTTATATATTTTCAAAGCTTAATTTTATTACCTGTAGTAGTATAACTGCGGTAATGGTCCTCTGAAGAAAAGAATTATGGATGGATTGTATAGATTCAACAAAAAAGTATGTTTTTGGGTTGATATATTTGATGTTATGTATTTTTATGTATTTGTGTATATAATTTTATATATTTTCAAAGCTTAATTTTATTACCTGTAGTAGTATAACTGCGGTAATGGTCCTCTGAAGAGAAGAATTATCTTTGAAAACTCATGAGCTAAGGACTTAAGGATACTTTGCTTGAACTTTGAATTCTAATAATATTTTATTACTTCATTTTATATTATAATATTAATGCTCTATCCAGTATATTGAGCTTCAGTTTTTATCCGGATGTTTCACTAATTATAAGATATTAGTTGACGCTTATATCTTTTGTTCGATTGCTTCATATATATATATATATATATATATATATATATATATATATATATATATATATATATATATATATATATATATAGTACTTGGGGGAAAAATCCAAACTATGGCAAATTCATCCATATTAGAACTATTGAAAGGATCTACCAAAGGATATCAAGACATGAGTTGTTTCTTATATTCAACAATACTTGCCTGCAAGAGAGGATGCTGCCTATATATATGGTAAATAACGGCCACGTGTCGATATTTACAGTTAAAGTTATTCTGCATTTACTAATTAATTGACGATGGCCCTTTGGTTAAGATCACCGACTACGAATCAGTGGCGATTTGTGTTCGGGGTTCGCGCCCACCGACCGTTGAAAATTAGTTCCTAGACTGAAGATTGCGTTAGCATGAAACATCGATGTCTCTAGGTATTTAAATATTTAATATTTATTTAAAAAATATTATTGTATATATATATATATATATATATATATATATATATATATATATTAGTAGTAGTATATTAGTAGTATGTTTTTAAAAATGTTATGTTTTGGGGGCAATGCAAATTCCGGGTAAGATGTAAGGTGGGAGGAACAAAAACAATAAATCGAATACAAAATGTGACTTACTATTTATTTTTTCTTAAAATCTTACATAACAGCAAGTGTTGTGTTAGCTGTTTGTGTGATGTCCGGATGATTATAATCTTACCCGGAATTTGCATTGCCCACAGCCTTTTAAAAACATACTACTACTATACCAAGCAATGCTTCAAGCAAACAACCATTCTCTCTCTCTCTCTCTCTCTCTCTATATATATATATATATATATATATATATATATATATATATATATATATATATATATATACGTATACGTATAGTTTGGCAGCAAATTGTTAAGACAGGCTTCATTAAAATCCACGGAGTTCTGCTTTTTTGAGATTTTCTTGGTTAGTCGCTCGACTCTTCGAGCGATTTTACGATCGTGTGGTAGTAGCTGGTGCAGTATAGTACCTATCGTTATGATTTGGGTCAAATCTCGAGCGCTTTCGGACGTCTCGTCCATCTTCAGGAGGTTGATTTTAGCTAATATGGGTCTTTTTTCCGCTTCCATTTTTATAGCTTTTTTTTTCTTCTTCATTCTTTAATTTATTTATAGCACCCATAACGATGGTTGCTATACTGCACCAGCTACCACCACACGATCGTAAAATCGCTCGAAGAGTCGAACGACTAACCAAGAAAATCTCAAAAAAGCACAACTCCGTGGATTTTAATGAAGCCTGACTTAATTAATATATATATATATATATATATATATATATATATATATATATATATATATATATATATATATATATATATATATATATATATATATATATATATGGGAAGAGAAGGATGAAGGTAATCCGACGTGTTGGGAAAATGAAAAAGGAAAACCAAGAAATGGATGTTTTTTATGTGTACATCAACGTTTCGTCTTTATTTATAAGACTTCATCAGGATGATAAAATAGAGAAAAAATGTCATGCAAGTACAGATACATGTAGGGTAGACATATTGGGAGGAAAAATAAAATGAAATAATGGCACCGACTGGGTGGACGTCCGTACTTGTTGGAGAAATAGAAATGAATGTTGAAGAAAATGAGTGGGGAAAAAATGGAAGGATGGGGTGAGCAAGGACTACTGTAGGGGCCATTATTTCATTTTATTTTTCCTCCCAATATGTCTACCCTACATGTATCTATACTTGCATGACATCTTTTCTCTATTTTATCATCCTGATGAAGTCTTATAAATAAAGACGAAACGTTGATGTACACATAAAAAACATCCATTTTTTGGTTTTCCTTTTTCATTTTCCCATATATATATATATATATATATATATATATATATATATATATATATATATATATATATATATATATATATATATATATATATATAAGGGTTTACATAAAGAATATATATTTTAAGGTATTTATCCCTTTTTTATATCATCCAAATTGTTTCAGATTACAAGCTCAATTAAGTTATGTTGCGGCGAGCACATGCATAACCTGGTATTCCCAAATGGTCACCCATTTAGTACTGGCCAGGCTCAACGTCGCTTAACTTTAGTGATCAAACATAGAACAGATGTGTCAACGTGATCATGCTCACCAA
>OY744542.1:7945679-7985679 GCA_963556195.1 Sepiola atlantica
TGTTTGGATTTAAAACCGACGGTACTGATGTTGTCTTTACCTTCTGTAATTACATATATATATATATATATATATATATATATATATATATATATATATATATATATATATATATATATATATATCAATGTATAGAATAATCGTCTTTACTAATAAACGGATCATTATCAATTTTGGAATATATACTTTAGGAAACACTGTAACAAGGGTACTTTAATTTGTTTTTGAAAATTTAAAATTTATATGGTCCCTATATATATATATATATATATATATATATATATATATATATATGATAAAGAAAGGAAGAAAGAGTTTCGACGTAATGGAAATTGAAAAAAGAAAACCAAAAAATATTTTTTATGTGTTTATCAACGTTTCGTCTTTATTATAAGATATCCTCAGGATTGTTCGTCTGAGACAAAACATCACACAAGTACAAAATGTTTGGAATGGATGGATGGTGGTGGCGGCAACCGGTTCAAGAACCTTCGGCCGCTTGTGCAAAACATCAAAATATGTGATACACTTAGATGGTGGCAATGGCAAGCGGCGGTTGGAGTATAAAATTATTAGGAAGTGGGAGAGGTATTACAATAAATGCTGAGGGAGTGGGAGGCGAACGTTTGTCGCGGCTAGAATTTATTTTAATTATGAAGTCGTGTTAAAGGAAGGTGTGGGAGGTGATGGGGCGAGGGCTGGTGGAGAGGTGGAGAAAACAAGATCAGGCTTAGAGAGGGTGTCCACACGACCCAAACATCTTGGCCTCCCGTCTCTCTCATATCAAGGCTAAATTTAAAAAGATTCAACAGCATATCTCTTATCCCGTCCCCCTTTATAATTCAAATTAATTGTAGCCGCAACCAAACCTCCAAATGTAGATTATTCTTGTCGTGCGACTCAGTAAACCTAACGTTTCCAGATCTTGACGTTTGTGCAGTCTAAACAGAGAAAGAGGTACACACTATGTAGTTATGCTGTTCTGAATTGCCGAGGAAACTATAAAAAATAGCCCAAAAGTTAATGTGTTTCTCTTTTCCGAAAGACAAAGAAGCATTTAACACTTGGACACTTATTAAAAGAAACAATTTTACTTCGAATCATTACAGAGATTTATTTATAGAAGCTATTTCTTGCAAGGAGCAGCAATCTTTTTTGCTAAAAGTACAGAATAGTTAACACTAGACTTCTCGTAAACAAACAACAAAACACATAATTTATATCAAACGCATTAGAATGAAATTCTCTACCTAACCAGCAAAGTGTTAACGTTTATAATACGTTTTATTTCACATTTTTCCTTCTATAAAATCGACATTTAATGTTGGCTAACAGCTGCACGAATGTTTTCTCAATCATTTAGTTCGTTATTCTTGGTCTAAAAGAATTCATTTATAGGAGCTTATGTGATCATAGACTGTAGGATCAACTCCTATAACAGTTTGTAACAGAAAATGTCATCAAATGAAAGGACAACAAAGCCCTTCTATAAACAACAATACAGGTATTTACTTATTTATTTATTTATTTATTTGACCTACACCGTTGGGTGTAGGTTGCCGAAAATTAAAACAGTGTCACAGTGAAGAAAGTAATAATAAAGTATGTTGGCTTCCGAAAGTCTTCTTGGAGCCATATATCTTCAAGTGAAGATAGCTTTGCTCGGCATCTAAGTGACGGAGGCAGGAGAGAGAACGCCTTTCTTCGTAGGTGCCTGAAAGCTCGCTGGAGCTGCTGTGTAAATCCCCAAGGGTCTGGATGTAATTCTTCAAAGGTCCAGTCGAAATTAATAAGTCCTCGAGTGTAATTGGTTCTTGTGTGACCAAATTACATCACAAGGGTTTGCTCTCTGAAAGAAAAAATAAATGTTAATATCTTTTTTTTCTTTTTTTAACATACTTCACCCAAACAAGGCAGTCCGCCACTGTAGACATAAGGGGATACCGAGAAAAAGGGTGATGGTTTGGGGGGAGTCAACCAAAATTGGGAACTGCGCCGGAAGATGTCTGTTTAAATTAGTTTTAAATTTCTGCATGTCAATACCGTCAGGAAAATAGGGAGCAGGGAGGGAGTTCGAGAGTCCAGCAGCACGAGGAAAGAAGCTTTTGGAGTAGAAAGCTCTTCAACATCTGGGGACCTCCACAGTGAATGGATGGGATTTGATAGATTGTCAGGTTGGTCTAGTGAATTTGCGTCGTGAGGGTGCACCAGAGCAGCAAGTTCATCGGAGCACAATCCATTGAAGTACTTGCACAAGGATGCAACATTGTGGCGATGGAACAGAGGCTGGAGCTTGGTGGATAGTGAGACCTATAAATTGGCGACTCTTTTGGGGGCCTTGTCTAACAGGAAGAGACTAGTGGATGATGCCCCAGCCCAGATGTGGCAACAAAACTCCATGCATGGGCGGATTGTGGCTTTGTAGAGATACAGGATAATGTCAGGTGTGAGAAGGGTGTGGCACGGTAAAGGGAGCCCACCTTCTTTGCAGCAGCTCTGGCAATGTTTTCAATGTATTTATTCCAATTCATGTTATCTGTGAATGTTAGGCCGAGGAGTTTGAATGATGAACTCTCAGGTAGGGTGTTATTTGCCATGACAATCTATGACTGCTAAACGTTTTGTTTGCCTTGATACAAAATTTTAATTTTTTTTGAGCACATATAAATTTGAATTTTTTTTTGAACACATATAAATTTGAATTTTTTTTTTGAACACATAAATTTGAATTTTTTTTTTTAACACATAAATTTGAATTTTTTTTTGAACACATATAAATTTGAATTTTTTTTTTGAACACATATAAATTTGAATTTTTATTTGAACACATATAAATTTGAATTTTTGTTTTGAACACATATAAATTTGAATTTTTTTTTTGAACACATGAATTTGAATTTTTTTTTTTTTTGAACACATTAATTTGAATTTTTAATGGCGGCTAACAACTGTCGGCATGCTTTTTCAATCATTTCGCTCGTTATTTTTGGTCTAAAATGGTTCATTTTGTTTGTCCTGATATCAAATTCTGATTTATTTTTGAACGTATATAAAATTCAATTTTTATGCCAAATTTTCATCTGCTAACACAATTTTTTTGGCAACTTCTTAGTCATGAAATAATATCGCCCGAAACGTCTTCATTTTTGCTTTTAAATAACGTTAAAACTTACCTTTTGTATGAAAAGAATGTTTCAAAGTTATTTTTGTGTTAAATTCTAAAACAGTTCAAATAGGTTTGATGTTAGAAAAACATTTTTCTAGACAACGGCCGTCAGCGAATGTAACTTTATTTCAATGTTTTAATCACATTGAAATAAAGTTACATTCTGAAAACTTTAAAATAATTTATTTCTGGACAAGAAATATAATTTAAACCGAATGAAATTGACAATAAAATAACTTTGTTTATATATTTATTTCCAAATATGTTTATATGTTTATATATTTGTATGTATATGATTCACTTGTAAACTAATTAACCGATCCTTACTAATTTGGAAACAGGGCTTCTAGGCGTAATTGGTTTGTTATGTTGACTATGTTTCGTTTAATTTAGTTTTATGCGAAGGGGTTAAAAATGGTGGGGAAGCCCTTTGTTATAATTCTGATACCTTCGATTTTTTTAATTTTTTATAATAGGTAAGAGACATCAATTCATAAATATTCACAAATTGTTAGTTTCTTTGAAGTATTTGAAAGGGTTTTAGCGGTAATCATATGGGCATAACCTACTATTTGAAAATTCAAATATTTCAGATTTGCATGAAATTTGATCCATAGCTATTAGACACAAAAGAAGCAAAACCCTAACCCTAACCATCTGAAAACTCAAATATTTCAGATTTGCATGAAATTTGATCCATAGCTATAGACACAAAAGAAGCAAAACCCTAACCCTAACCATCTGAAAATTCAAATATTTCAGATTTGCATGAAATTTGATCCATAGCTATTAGACACAAAAGAAGCAAAACCCTAACCCTAACCATCTGAAAATTCAAATATTTCAGATTTGCATGAAATTTGATCCATAGCTATTAGACACAAAAGAAGCAAAACCCTAACCCTAACCCTAACCATCTGAAAATTCAAATATTTCAGATTTGCATGAAATTTGATCCATAGCTATTAGACACAAAAGAAGCAAAACCCTAACCCTAACCATCTGAAAATTCAAATATTTCAGATTTGCATGAAATTTGATCCATAGCTATAGACACAAAAGAAGCAAAACCCTAACCCTAACCATCTGAAAATTCAAATATTTCAGATTTGCATGAAATTTGATCCATAGCTATTAGACACAAAAGAAGCAAAACCCTAACCCTAACCATCTGAAAATTCAAATATTTCAGATTTGCATGAAATTTGATCCATAGCTATTAGACACAAAAGAAGCAAAACCCTAACCCTAACCCTAACCCTAACCATCTGAAAATTCAAATATTTCAGATTTGCATGAAATTTGATCCATAGCTATTAGACACAAAAGAAGCAAAACCCTAACCCTAACCATCTGAAAATTCAAATATTTCAGATTTGCATGAAATTTGATCCATAGCTATTAGACACAAAAGAAGCAAAACCCTAACCCTAACCCTAACCCTAACCATCTGAAAATTCAAATATTTCAGATTTGCATGAAATTTGATCCATAGCTATTAGACACAAAAGAAGCAAAACCCTAACCCTAACCCTAACCCTAACCATCTGAAAATTCAAATATTTCAGATTTGCATGAAATTTGATCCATAGCTATTAGACACAAAAGAAGCAAAACCCTAACCCTAACCCTAACCCTAACCCTAACCATCTGAAAATTCAAATATTTCAGATTTGCATGAAATTTGATCCATAGCTATTAGACACAAAAGAAGCAAAACCCTAACCCTAACCCTAACCCTAACCATCTGAAAATTCAAATATTTCAGATTTGCATGAAATTTGATCCATAGCTATTAGACACAAAAGAAGCAAAACCCTAACCCTAACCCTAACCATCTGAAAATTCAAATATTTCAGATTTGCATGAAATTTGATCCATAGCTATTAGACACAAAAGAAGCAAAACCCTAACCCTAACCCTAACCATCTGAAAATTCAAATATTTCAGATTTGCATGAAATTTGATCCATAGCTATTAGACACAAAAGAAGCAAAACCCTAACCCTAACCATCTGAAAATTCAAATATTTCAGATTTGCATGAAATTTGATCCATAGCTATTAGACACAAAAGAAGCAAAACCCTAACCCTAACCCTAACCCTAACCATCTGAAAATTCAAATATTTCAGATTTGCATGAAATTTGATCCATAGCTATTAGACACAAAAGAAGCAAAACCCTAACCCTAACCCTAACCATCTGAAAATTCAAATATTTCAGATTTGCATGAAATTTGATCCATAGCTATTAGACACAAAAGAAGCAAAACCCTAACCCTAACCCTAACCCTAACCATCTGAAAATTCAAATATTTCAGATTTGCATGAAATTTGATCCATAGCTATTAGACACAAAAGAAGCAAAACCCTAACCCTAACCCTAACCCTAACCATCTGAAAATTCAAATATTTCAGATTTGCATGAAATTTGATCCATAGCTATTAGACACAAAAGAAGCAAAACCCTAACCCTAACCATCTGAAAATTCAAATATTTCAGATTTGCATGAAATTTGATCCATAGCTATTAGACACAAAAGAAGCAAAACCCTAACCCTAACCCTAACCATCTGAAAATTCAAATATTTCAGATTTGCATGAAATTTGATCCATAGCTATTAGACACAAAAGAAGCAAAACCCTAACCCTAACCCTAACCCTAACCCTAACCATCTGAAAATTCAAATATTTCAGATTTGCATGAAATTTGATCCATAGCTATTAGACACAAAAGAAGCAAAACCCTAACCCTAACCATCTGAAAATTCAAATATTTCAGATTTGCATGAAATTTGATCCATAGCTATTAGACACAAAAGAAGCAAAACCCTAACCCTAACCATCTGAAAATTCAAATATTTCAGATTTGCATGAAATTTGATCCATAGCTATTAGACACAAAAGAAGCAAAACCCTAACCCTAACCCTAACCCTAACCATCTGAAAATTCAAATATTTCAGATTTGCATGAAATTTGATCCATAGCTATTAGACACAAAAGAAGCAAAACCCTAACCCTAACCCTAACCCTAACCATCTGAAAATTCAAATATTTCAGATTTGCATGAAATTTGATCCATAGCTATTAGACACAAAAGAAGCAAAACCCTAACCCTAACCCTAACCCTAACCATCTGAAAATTCAAATATTTCAGATTTGCATGAAATTTGATCCATAGCTATTAGACACAAAAGAAGCAAAACCCTAACCCTAACCCTAACCCTAACCATCTGAAAATTCAAATATTTCAGATTTGCATGAAATTTGATCCATAGCTATTAGACACAAAAGAAGCAAAACCCTAACCCTAACCATCTGAAAATTCAAATATTTCAGATTTGCATGAAATTTGATCCATAGCTATTAGACACAAAAGAAGCAAAACCCTAACCCTAACCCTAACCCTAACCATCTGAAAATTCAAATATTTCAGATTTGCATGAAATTTGATCCATAGCTATTAGACACAAAAGAAGCAAAACCCTAACCCTAACCCTAACCCTAACCATCTGAAAATTCAAATATTTCAGATTTGCATGAAATTTGATCCATAGCTATTAGACACAAAAGAAGCAAAACCCTAACCCTAACCCTAACCCTAACCATCTGAAAATTCAAATATTTCAGATTTGCATGAAATTTGATCCATAGCTATTAGACACAAAAGAAGCAAAACCCTAACCCTAACCATCTGAAAATTCAAATATTTCAGATTTGCATGAAATTTGATCCATAGCTATTAGACACAAAAGAAGCAAAACCCTAACCCTAACCATCTGAAAATTCAAATATTTCAGATTTGCATGAAATTTGATCCATAGCTATTAGACACAAAAGAAGCAAAACCCTAACCCTAACCCTAACCCTAACCATCTGAAAATTCAAATATTTCAGATTTGCATGAAATTTGATCCATAGCTATTAGACACAAAAGAAGCAAAACCCTAACCCTAACCCTAACCCTAACCATCTGAAAATTCAAATATTTCAGATTTGCATGAAATTTGATCCATAGCTATTAGACACAAAAGAAGCAAAACCCTAACCCTAACCCTAACCCTAACCATCTGAAAATTCAAATATTTCAGATTTGCATGAAATTTGATCCATAGCTATTAGACACAAAAGAAGCAAAACCCTAACCCTAACCATCTGAAAATTCAAATATTTCAGATTTGCATGAAATTTGATCCATAGCTATTAGACACAAAAGAAGCAAAACCCTAACCCTAACCATCTGAAAATTCAAATATTTCAGATTTGCATGAAATTTGATCCATAGCTATTAGACACAAAAGAAGCAAAACCCTAACCCTAACCCTAACCCTAACCATCTGAAAATTCAAATATTTCAGATTTGCATGAAATTTGATCCATAGCTATTAGACACAAAAGAAGCAAAACCCTAACCCTAACCCTAACCCTAACCATCTGAAAATTCAAATATTTCAGATTTGCATGAAATTTGATCCATAGCTATTAGACACAAAAGAAGCAAAACCCTAACCCTAACCCTAACCCTAACCATCTGAAAATTCAAATATTTCAGATTTGCATGAAATTTGATCCATAGCTATTAGACACAAAAGAAGCAAAACCCTAACCCTAACCCTAACCCTAACCATCTGAAAATTCAAATATTTCAGATTTGCATGAAATTTGATCCATAGCTATTAGACACAAAAGAAGCAAAACCCTAACCCTAACCCTAACCCTAACCATCTGAAAATTCAAATATTTCAGATTTGCATGAAATTTGATCCATAGCTATTAGACACAAAAGAAGCAAAACCCTAACCCTAACCCTAACCCTAACCATCTGAAAATTCAAATATTTCAGATTTGCATGAAATTTGATCCATAGCTATTAGACACAAAAGAAGCAAAACCCTAACCCTAACCCTAACCCTAACCATCTGAAAATTCAAATATTTCAGATTTGCATGAAATTTGATCCATAGCTATTAGACACAAAAGAAGCAAAACCCTAACCCTAACCATCTGAAAATTCAAATATTTCAGATTTGCATGAAATTTGATCCATAGCTATTAGACACAAAAGAAGCAAAACCCTAACCCTAACCCTAACCCTAACCATCTGAAAATTCAAATATTTCAGATTTGCATGAAATTTGATCCATAGCTATTAGACACAAAAGAAGCAAAACCCTAACCCTAACCCTAACCCTAACCATCTGAAAATTCAAATATTTCAGATTTGCATGAAATTTGATCCATAGCTATTAGACACAAAAGAAGCAAAACCCTAACCCTAACCCTAACCCTAACCATCTGAAAATTCAAATATTTCAGATTTGCATGAAATTTGATCCATAGCTATTAGACACAAAAGAAGCAAAACCCTAACCCTAACCATCTGAAAATTCAAATATTTCAGATTTGCATGAAATTTGATCCATAGCTATTAGACACAAAAGAAGCAAAACCCTAACCCTAACCATCTGAAAATTCAAATATTTCAGATTTGCATGAAATTTGATCCATAGCTATTAGACACAAAAGAAGCAAAACCCTAACCCTAACCATCTGAAAATTCAAATATTTCAGATTTGCATGAAATTTGATCCATAGCTATTAGACACAAAAGAAGCAAAACCCTAACCCTAACCCTAACCCTAACCATCTGAAAATTCAAATATTTCAGATTTGCATGAAATTTGATCCATAGCTATTAGACACAAAAGAAGCAAAACCCTAACCCTAACCCTAACCCTAACCCTAACCATCTGAAAATTCAAATATTTCAGATTTGCATGAAATTTGATCCATAGCTATTAGACACAAAAGAAGCAAAACCCTAACCCTAACCCTAACCCTAACCATCTGAAAATTCAAATATTTCAGATTTGCATGAAATTTGATCCATAGCTATTAGACACAAAAGAAGCAAAACCCTAACCCTAACCATCTGAAAATTCAAATATTTCAGATTTGCATGAAATTTGATCCATAGCTATTAGACACAAAAGAAGCAAAACCCTAACCCTAACCCTAACCCTAACCATCTGAAAATTCAAATATTTCAGATTTGCATGAAATTTGATCCATAGCTATTAGACACAAAAGAAGCAAAACCCTAACCCTAACCCTAACCCTAACCATCTGAAAATTCAAATATTTCAGATTTGCATGAAATTTGATCCATAGCTATTAGACACAAAAGAAGCAAAACCCTAACCCTAACCCTAACCCTAACCATCTGAAAATTCAAATATTTCAGATTTGCATGAAATTTGATCCATAGCTATTAGACACAAAAGAAGCAAAACCCTAACCCTAACCCTAACCCTAACCATCTGAAAATTCAAATATTTCAGATTTGCATGAAATTTGATCCATAGCTATTAGACACAAAAGAAGCAAAACCCTAACCCTAACCCTAACCCTAACCATCTGAAAATTCAAATATTTCAGATTTGCATGAAATTTGATCCATAGCTATTAGACACAAAAGAAGCAAAACCCTAACCCTAACCCTAACCCTAACCATCTGAAAATTCAAATATTTCAGATTTGCATGAAATTTGATCCATAGCTATTAGACACAAAAGAAGCAAAACCCTAACCCTAACCCTAACCCTAACCATCTGAAAATTCAAATATTTCAGATTTGCATGAAATTTGATCCATAGCTATTAGACACAAAAGAAGCAAAACCCTAACCCTAACCCTAACCCTAACCATCTGAAAATTCAAATATTTCAGATTTGCATGAAATTTGATCCATAGCTATTAGACACAAAAGAAGCAAAACACTAACCCTAACCCTAACCCTAACCATCTGAAAATTCAAATATTTCAGATTTGCATGAAATTTGATCCATAGCTATTAGACACAAAAGAAGCAAAACCCTAACCCTAACCATCTGAAAATTCAAATATTTCAGATTTGCATGAAATTTGATCCATAGCTATTAGACACAAAAGAAGCAAAACCCTAACCCTAACCCTAACCCTAACCATCTGAAAATTCAAATATTTCAGATTTGCATGAAATTTGATCCATAGCTATTAGACACAAAAGAAGCAAAACCCTAACCCTAACCCTAACCCTAACCATCTGAAAATTCAAATATTTCAGATTTGCATGAAATTTGATCCATAGCTATTAGACACAAAAGAAGCAAAACCCTAACCCTAACCCTAACCCTAACCATCTGAAAATTCAAATATTTCAGATTTGCATGAAATTTGATCCATAGCTATTAGACACAAAAGAAGCAAAACCCTAACCCTAACCATCTGAAAATTCAAATATTTCAGATTTGCATGAAATTTGATCCATAGCTATTAGACACAAAAGAAGCAAAACCCTAACCCTAACCATCTGAAAATTCAAATATTTCAGATTTGCATGAAATTTGATCCATAGCTATTAGACACAAAAGAAGCAAAACCCTAACCCTAACCCTAACCCTAACCATCTGAAAATTCAAATATTTCAGATTTGCATGAAATTTGATCCATAGCTATTAGACACAAAAGAAGCAAAACCCTAACCCTAACCCTAACCCTAACCATCTGAAAATTCAAATATTTCAGATTTGCATGAAATTTGATCCATAGCTATTAGACACAAAAGAAGCAAAACCCTAACCCTAACCCTAACCCCAACCATCTGAAAATTCAAATATTTCAGATTTGCATGAAATTTGATCCATAGCTATTAGACACAAAAGAAGCAAAACCCTAACCCTAACCATCTGAAAATTCAAATATTTCAGATTTGCATGAAATTTGATCCATAGCTATTAGACACAAAAGAAGCAAAACCCTAACCCTAACCCTAACCCTAACCATCTGAAAATTCAAATATTTCAGATTTGCATGAAATTTGATCCATAGCTATTAGACACAAAAGAAGCAAAACCCTAACCCTAACCCTAACCCTAACCATCTGAAAATTCAAATATTTCAGATTTGCATGAAATTTGATCCATAGCTATTAGACACAAAAGAAGCAAAACCCTAACCCTAACCCTAACCCTAACCATCTGAAAATTCAAATATTTCAGATTTGCATGAAATTTGATCCATAGCTATTAGACACAAAAGAAGCAAAACCCTAACCCTAACCATCTGAAAATTCAAATATTTCAGATTTGCATGAAATTTGATCCATAGCTATTAGACACAAAAGAAGCAAAACCCTAACCCTAACCCTAACCCTAACCATCTGAAAATTCAAATATTTCAGATTTGCATGAAATTTGATCCATAGCTATTAGACACAAAAGAAGCAAAACCCTAACCCTAACCCTAACCCTAACCATCTGAAAATTCAAATATTTCAGATTTGCATGAAATTTGATCCATAGCTATTAGACACAAAAGAAGCAAAACCCTAACCCTAACCCTAACCCTAACCATCTGAAAATTCAAATATTTCAGATTTGCATGAAATTTGATCCATAGCTATTAGACACAAAAGAAGCAAAACACTAACCCTAACCCTAACCCTAACCATCTGAAAATTCAAATATTTCAGATTTGCATGAAATTTGATCCATAGCTATTAGACACAAAAGAAGCAAAACCCTAACCCTAACCATCTGAAAATTCAAATATTTCAGATTTGCATGAAATTTGATCCATAGCTATTAGACACAAAAGAAGCAAAACCCTAACCCTAACCCTAACCCTAACCATCTGAAAATTCAAATATTTCAGATTTGCATGAAATTTGATCCATAGCTATTAGACACAAAAGAAGCAAAACCCTAACCCTAACCCTAACCCTAACCATCTGAAAATTCAAATATTTCAGATTTGCATGAAATTTGATCCATAGCTATTAGACACAAAAGAAGCAAAACCCTAACCCTAACCCTAACCCTAACCATCTGAAAATTCAAATATTTCAGATTTGCATGAAATTTGATCCATAGCTATTAGACACAAAAGAAGCAAAACCCTAACCCTAACCATCTGAAAATTCAAATATTTCAGATTTGCATGAAATTTGATCCATAGCTATTAGACACAAAAGAAGCAAAACCCTAACCCTAACCATCTGAAAATTCAAATATTTCAGATTTGCATGAAATTTGATCCATAGCTATTAGACACAAAAGAAGCAAAACCCTAACCCTAACCCTAACCCTAACCATCTGAAAATTCAAATATTTCAGATTTGCATGAAATTTGATCCATAGCTATTAGACACAAAAGAAGCAAAACCCTAACCCTAACCCTAACCCTAACCATCTGAAAATTCAAATATTTCAGATTTGCATGAAATTTGATCCATAGCTATTAGACACAAAAGAAGCAAAACCCTAACCCTAACCCTAACCCTAACCATCTGAAAATTCAAATATTTCAGATTTGCATGAAATTTGATCCATAGCTATTAGACACAAAAGAAGCAAAACCCTAACCCTAACCATCTGAAAATTCAAATATTTCAGATTTGCATGAAATTTGATCCATAGCTATTAGACACAAAAGAAGCAAAACCCTAACCCTAACCCTAACCCTAACCATCTGAAAATTCAAATATTTCAGATTTGCATGAAATTTGATCCATAGCTATTAGACACAAAAGAAGCAAAACCCTAACCCTAACCCTAACCCTAACCATCTGAAAATTCAAATATTTCAGATTTGCATGAAATTTGATCCATAGCTATTAGACACAAAAGAAGCAAAACCCTAACCCTAACCCTAACCCTAACCATCTGAAAATTCAAATATTTCAGATTTGCATGAAATTTGATCCATAGCTATTAGACACAAAAGAAGCAAAACCCTAACCCTAACCATCTGAAAATTCAAATATTTCAGATTTGCATGAAATTTGATCCATAGCTATTAGACACAAAAGAAGCAAAACCCTAACCCTAACCCTAACCCTAACCATCTGAAAATTCAAATATTTCAGATTTGCATGAAATTTGATCCATAGCTATTAGACACAAAAGAAGCAAAACCCTAACCCTAACCCTAACCCTAACCATCTGAAAATTCAAATATTTCAGATTTGCATGAAATTTGATCCATAGCTATTAGACACAAAAGAAGCAAAACCCTAACCCTAACCATCTGAAAATTCAAATATTTCAGATTTGCATGAAATTTGATCCATAGCTATTAGACACAAAAGAAGCAAAACCCTAACCCTAACCCTAACCCTAACCATCTGAAAATTCAAATATTTCAGATTTGCATGAAATTTGATCCATAGCTATTAGACACAAAAGAAGCAAAACCCTAACCCTAACCCTAACCCTAACCATCTGAAAATTCAAATATTTCAGATTTGCATGAAATTTGATCCATAGCTATTAGACACAAAAGAAGCAAAACCCTAACCCTAACCCTAACCCTAACCATCTGAAAATTCAAATATTTCAGATTTGCATGAAATTTGATCCATAGCTATTAGACACAAAAGAAGCAAAACCCTAACCCTAACCCTAACCCTAACCATCTGAAAATTCAAATATTTCAGATTTGCATGAAATTTGATCCATAGCTATTAGACACAAAAGAAGCAAAACCCTAACCCTAACCCTAACCCTAACCATCTGAAAATTCAAATATTTCAGATTTGCATGAAATTTGATCCATAGCTATAGACACAAAAGAAGCAAAACCCTAACCCTAACCCTAACCCTAACCATCTGAAAATTCAAATATTTCAGATTTGCATGAAATTTGATCCATAGCTATTAGACACAAAAGAAGCAAAACCCTAACCCTAACCATCTGAAAATTCAAATATTTCAGATTTGCATGAAATTTGATCCATAGCTATTAGACACAAAAGAAGCAAAACCCTAACCCTAACCCTAACCCTAACCATCTGAAAATTCAAATATTTCAGATTTGCATGAAATTTGATCCATAGCTATTAGACACAAAAGAAGCAAAACCCTAACCCTAACCCTAACCCTAACCATCTGAAAATTCAAATATTTCAGATTTGCATGAAATTTGATCTATAGCTATTAGACACAAAAGAAGCAAAACCCTAACCCTAACCCTAACCCTAACCATCTGAAAATTCAAATATTTCAGATTTGCATGAAATTTAACCCGAACATACCGTGAAATCGTTTCTGTTGAACAAACACAGAAGTAAACTAACTTTATGACAGACGTGCAAGAATCATACTCGATCTAGTTTTAAAAAAAGAAACGACGAGTGTTGGACAGAAAAGCAGCTAACACTAGTACCAATACGACCTCCTTTTATAGAGAGACCCCGCCACTTCTGAAATGTAGTAGAGGAGTAGGGACCGAAACTCCGAAGTGGTTCCTCCTGATGATCGTGGTGCTGGATCCGATTGCGAAGCTGTTAGCTACTGTGTACTGTAGGCTGGGCGTACACATTACAAAATTCAGTTATTTTGGGGTATTCGGAAACGGATTTAAGGTTACATAATATGGGCACAACTTACCAATTCAAATATTTCAGATTTACATTGAATTTAATCGATAGTCATTAGACACAAATTAAGAAATATTCCATGAATTTCAGTTTCTTCTGAAGACTCCTTAAGCTTAAGCCTAAAGTTTTAGACATTTTATGGAATTAAAATCATATCGGATTTGGATCGAAATTGATATAATAATTCTGGAAAAAGTTTTATATCATTATATCTTGATTTTAATCAGTGCAAGGGGGGGGGGCATAAAAATGGTGCCAAACTGTTCTGTCCTGGGAACTAATTTTACCCGTACTTGGACGGGCGTTTTTTCTAGTCAATTAATAAGTGTTGTATAGCAGTCCCGGAATGGGCCGTGGCAGTTCTCGCTTTGCATACCCTTCCCGGAATGGGTCGTGACAGTTCTCGCTTAAACAACTGGTCATTTTTAACACCAAAAATGTATATGTTGCATACCTTTTAATTTCTCGTACCTTCTCTCTTTCCTCGTCGGGTGGAGGGGTGTCGCCTAGTGGTTGAGTTCTCTCTTCGTTTCTGTACTGGCGTGAACATCGCCGTTCGCTGTGTCTGCAACAAAAACCTTCATGATCGATTCACGAGACAAACAATCTTTTAAACGTTTAATTCTGTTTATTTCAGGCGTCAGTCTACCGTCGATGGAGATGCTTCACTAACGAAATTCCTATCAAATTCCTACTTTATCGTAGTTACTTCCTAAATTAAGTCCTTAGCCATTCGAGGAGGGGGGGGGGGAGAAAGAATGTCATGCCTGTATTCTCTTAAGGAAATAAATTCCCATTTTTTCATTTGAAGACTACATAGAGAAATCGTCCGTTCGGCCCGCTTCCAAAACCCAGACTCGCAAAACTCTGCTTCCCACACAAGAGCTCGTGACGTCACAGAACCCCTATGCGCAGGTGAACCTTGATCCTTGACCTGAGCTCTCGTCAACGTGGTGACCCTGTCAACGTCTGTGAGCTCCGACTGTGAGAACCAGTTTATTTTGCACTTGACCGTACGGGTCCACACGCACTAAATCGCGCAAGCCAAACCAAACGATCCCTCACACATGCGTCCACTTCAAGATGCGTCCGGTCCCACAGGACTAATATCCAACATAAGTACTAGAAATTTTGATCGGATTAGTGATGGGATGATTCCAATATTTTCCCGATTCCGATACAATTAACGATACCTATTCTGTTTTTTTTATTTCTAAATATTCAGTTATAGAGTTGTTGTTTTAAAAAATTTCGGATTACCGTGAAAAAGCGTAATGTGTGCATATAATTTTACAAAAGTAAAAATACACTTTGCAGGGGCGGGGGGGCATAAATTACACGAGTAGATATTTCTAACTATTTTTTCTCAAATATTTTCCCCATAATTAACTGAAAATAGTGAGGCAACTAAAGATTTATTTCTCTTTTAAAACAAAGCCAATTTGCAGTAGTTCGTCGTTAGTTGACAAAAGGCTATTTGAATGTTTTCATAAACAATTGAACATAGTCGACCACGATCTTTTTTAATAAAAAGAAAAATAGTAAGTAACTTATTTCAAAAATGCAAATATTGCAAATCGAAAGAAGAAAAAGGGGACAGAAAACTGTCCCCTTTTTTCTTTCTTTTTTTCCTATTTATCCACTTGTGCCACTTTTTCTGTTGTAATTTTTACTTAAATGTGTTATTATGATCAATAAATTCTAGTTTTACTGGTTTTTTAAAAATCAATAAATGTTTATCACTCCATCATTAGTTACCGGCAATGGAAAATTAAGTTTAAAACAAAAAAATAAATTCATTAAAGGAATCGTTTTTGGAATCGGAAATTAGGGTAAAAATTTTCCGATTCCGATACCAATATCGATTCCGATACGATCAAAAATTTCCGATTTTTCCGATTCCCGATTCCGATTAATCGTTCCAACACTAGATCGGATAATTCTCTGATTTTAGTGGAGTTTTATTTCAATCGGGTTCCGTTTGGGTTAAAAAACAAAAAATATGTTAACTTTCGCTGTCCGTTCATATAAAAAAATGATTGCGTCGTTTTTTATTGTTTTTTTTTGTCGTTGTTTTTTGTATCGGTGGTTTATGGTTTGAAGCGACCATTTTGTTTCGGGTTTCCAGGCACCACGAACCATCTTCGCGTGTTCCATATCTATACGTTTTCGAACTAAAAATATATCGACTCCGTATAAAATGGGAAACACATTTGCGAAAAGGAAATAAGCAAAAGACGCACGGAACGTAAACAGAAACACGCGTCGCCATCAGCAACGCTGGATGATTGATTACGGGGAGGAGGGAGGCGAAGGGGGAAGGGGGGGGAGATGAAGGAAGAAGTGGGCGGGAAGAGTAAGGGAGGATGAAGAAGAGGAGGGGAAGAAGGGAGGGGAAGAAGATGGAGGGAAGAGAAGGGTATTTAATAAATGATGCGTGCAAAAAAAAGGAAAATAATTTATTTGTTTCCATCTTTAAAAAATCTTTTAAATAAATATAATAAAATGGCGAACATGTAAAACACGCACCCTGTTCAAATTTTAGAGAGGGTCCCATTTTTGGAGAGAAAAAAATTCTGATTTTTATCGATTAAACATATTTCAGTTTTTTGGGTTTTTTTTTTTACTTTTTCTTTCCAAGAAACACGTTTGTAGAACACAATACCACGAGGCTGCATCCCAGCTGACTACAACATGGTCGTTTTCAAGAACAATGTAAACACATTCTTGTTGAGACGACATGTTAAGTAATAAAATTATTTCCAGTTTCAACCATCGTCATCAATCCTGACTTCATTATCTTGGCTGCCATGCTCACAACGTGTCGGCCGTTCTGCCCTCCGACCTTCATCAATACGGCGATAAGCAGCAGTAGCAACAGCAGAACTGAAAGCAACGGAGAATTAACGAGTGTGTCCCAGAGCCAAAAAATGGAATCCGAGCATGGTACCCCGTGACAATAAAGGTTCGAGAGTCCAAACAGACTGGTATCAACAATCTGGATCAGACTGTATGGAGAGCAGGAATGAAATGTTGCCCACTCTAGAGTCCGGGACACTCACATCACCTTAAATACCAAAACATGATGATGATGATGATGATGATGGTGATGATGATGATGATGATGATGATGGTGATGGTGATGATGATGATGATGATGATGATGATGATGATGATGATGATGATGATGATGATGATGATGATGATGATGATGATGATGATGATGATGATGGTGATGGTGATGATGATGATGATGATGATGATGATGATGATGATGGTGGTGGTGGTGATGATGATGATGATGATGATGATGATGATGATGATGATGATGATGATGATGATGATGATGATGATGATGATGATGATGATAAACTGATGTCAACCTTTTCGCTTGAACTGCATGGAGAGAAGGCATGAGTCGTTGCCTAGTGTTGCCAATACCTTAAATACAAAAACCTGATGAAGGCCGGAGGGCAGAACGGCCGAAACGTTGTGAGCATAGCAGCCAAGATGAGGTTGTCAGTTTGAACACTGAAATCCATATTCATTAACCCTTATCCTCGTAGGCCTTTGAGCCTTGATAGTACATTAGTACATAAGTACATAAGAAAACAACTTATATTTGATATTCGGATCAGATATTCGGATTCTAAAAAATAAAATTCTCATTCTTATCGATTATACATAAACACGGTTTCAGATTATTAAAAATAAAACATCTTAATAAATAAATTACTTAGACGAGATATTCTAGGTCTCTATCCATCTATATCCACCCATACCCCATCACGTCAAGGGACGTCATAGGAGAGTCATGCAGATATTTCATATGTCATAACTTTTCAGATGTCATAACTTTTCAGAGGGCATGATAGAACCTGATGGAGCCCATGTCCTCTCCAGGCCACATACAGCACCTGGTATTACCAAATGGTCCCCCATTTAGTAATGACCCGGCTCAACATTGCTTAACATCGGTGATGTAACAGAAACCAGTGTGTCAACGTTGTAATGCTGTACATATTCTGGGTAAATTTGACGTAAATTAGAGTCTTCATGGCGCTAAACTTCTTACAAAAACATCCGATATTCGGATCAGCCAATGCTCAACGTACTTAACTTTCTATAGAACACCCAACAACCGAATCAACCGTGTCTGCCAAATATTTCACAACAGAACAAATTGCAGGGTCATTATTTTACGACTGGCGCTACCAGATCTGGCTGTCTGAAGATAACGGCTTCCTGACCAAAAATGCACCAAACATTGATGTTATTTTTTCCTTTCCCTTTGCAAAACTCAATCATGTTCTGTAACGCCAAAAACAAAAACATTTTTCTCTACAAAACAACCAAACGAAACACCATGAATAAAGACTTAAACATATATAGAACTTATATATATATATATATATATATATATATATATATATATATATAAATTAAAACATCCGTTTCATTTCATAAACATTTTACGCATTTCAACTTCTAACAGCTCTAGTTATTTTGAAAAATGAACAAAATCACACTTTTTAATATTCTAACGACTATTTTTTTCAAATTAATCACCCTGCGGACGTCATGACATAAATAATATTTTTGTTCCACTTTTTTATTTCTTATATATATATATATATATATATATATATATATATATATATATATATATATATATATATATATATATGTTGTGCGTTGCATGTGCATATATATATATATATATATATATATATATATATATATATATATATATATATATATATATATGTTGTGCGTTGCATGTGCATATATATATATATATATATATATATATATATATATATATATATATATATATATATATGGGAAATGAAAAAGGAAAAAACAAAAAGAATGTCTTTTTATGTGTTCATCAACGTTTCGTCTTTATTCGCAAGACTTCTTCAGGATGATAATATTAAGAAAAATGTCATGCAAGTACGTGAACATATTGGGGGTTAGCGGGAATAATGTGGATGGCAGTGAGTATTCCCGCTCACCCCCATCCCTCCACTTTTTTCACTCAGAACCATCAACATTTATTTCATTCCACGCGATTGATATCACCAACCCCGGACGTCAGTCCTACTGCTTCCAGTAGTGGCTACTACTTCTTCCCATCAACCCATCATGTCAACCCAATATTTTCACGTACTTGCATGACATTGTTCTTAATATTATCATCCTGAAAAAGTCTTACAAATAAAGACGAAACGTTGATGAACACATAAAAAAACATCCTTTTTGGTTTTTCCTTTTTCATTTCCCATTACGTCGGATTACCTTCACCCTTCCTTTCCCATATATATATATATATATATATATATATATATATATGTATATATATATATATATATATATATATATATATATATATATATATATATATATATATATATATATATTTAAATTTGTACATATATATTTTATATATATATATATATATATATATATATATTAAATGTTGTTCTCGTCATCTCCCCCACCCGTCAGCACCATTCCCTTATGTGATATTGATATTTAGCCCTCCCGTTTTCCTGTTTCGATACAAACTTTATAACTTCAAGAAACATGGGCGCATGATATTTCTTCCTCCTTCATGGTTTAAATAACTCCAACCGCTACCAATTTTTGCCAGCCGAAAGTTAATTTATTTTCTTCCACTGCTACCATCTTTTTGAGCACATAACTTATCTTTTCATAAGCGGCTTTTTTCGGCTTACATCACGCACGCTCACTCCTCCTCCCTAATGGTTTTAATAACTCCGACCGTTATTATTTTCCCCACGATTTTCAACAGTTAATTCAATTTCTCTTACTGCTACCATCTATTTGTAGCTCATAATTTATCTCTTCATAGGCGGTATTTTCAAGCTTTTCTCCTCCTACTACCACTTTTTTCAAATATATTGTACTTTGTGTTATTTTCTTCAGAATAATCATCCTAAAGAAGCCTTAAAATAAACACAAAACGTTGATGAATACAGAAATAATATTTTTGGTTTTTTCATTTTTTCATTTTCCATATAGATATATATGTATATATAATTAAATGAGTAATGAGAATATAAATAAGAAAAACAATATTTATTGAATCATCAACAAGAAATATATAATTTTTTTTTCTTTTCCTTAACCCATTGATTTTCAAAGTGAAAGTTTTTTTTAATCAGAGGAGATCATAGGGATAAACCAGTAAAATCATATTACTGTTAGCACACTTTTTAAAAATATTTTTTCAAATATATAAAAAATACGCAAAAGTTTTTGAGCAAGAAAATTCAGGTAAATCCAGAATATTCTGAATGTCAAACAGATATAGCAGAAAGTCTTCCAGAAATTTTAATTGTGAAAAAAATTTCCGTTCGGATAATATAAGAGTTCGAATCCGATGTTAAAGTTCATTGGTAAAAAAATTTCCGTTCAGATAATATAAGAGTTCGAATCCGATGTTAAAGTTCATTGGTAAAAAAATTTCCGTTCAGATAATATAAGAGTTCGAATCCGATGTTAAAGTTCATTGGTAAAAAAATTTCCGTTCAGATAATATAAGAGTTCGAATCCGATGTTAAAGTTCATTGGTAAAAAAATTTCCGTTCAGATAATATAAGAGTTCGAATCCGATGTTAAAGTTCATTGGTAAAAAAATTTCCGTTCAGATAATATAAGAGTTCGAATCCGATGTTAAAGTTCATTGGTAAAAAAATTTCCGTTCAGATAATATAAGAGTTCGAATCCGATGTTAAAGTTCATTGGTAAAAAAATTTCCGTTCAGATAATATAAGAGTTCGAATCCGATGTTAAAGTTCATTGGTAAAAAAATTTCCGTTCAGATAATATAAGAGTTCGAATCCGATGTTAAAGTTCATTGGTAAAAAAATTTCCGTTCAGATAATATAAGAGTTCGAATCCGATGTTAAAGTTCATTGGTAAAAAAATTTCCGTTCAGATAATATAAGAGTTCGAATCCGATGTTAAAGTTCATTGGTAAAAAAATTTCCGTTCAGATAATATAAGAGTTCGAATCCGATGTTAAAGTTCATTGGTAAAAAAAATTCCGTTCAGATAATATAAGAGTTCGAATCCGATGTTAAAGTTCATTGGTAAAAAAATTTCCGTTCAGATAATATAAGAGTTCGAATCCGATGTTAAAGTTCATTGGTAAAAAAATTTCCGTTCAGATAATATAAGAGTTCGAATCCGATGTTAAAGTTCATTGGTAAAAAAATTTCCGTTCAGATAATATAAGAGTTCGAATCCGATGTTAAAGTTCATTGGTAAAAAAATTTCCGTTCAGATAATATAAGAGTTCGAATCCGATGTTAAAGTTCATTGGTAAAAAAATTTCCGTTCAGATAATATAAGAGTTCGAATCCGATGTTAAAGTTCATTGGTAAAAAAATTTCCGTTCAGATAATATAAGAGTTCGAATCCGATGTTAAAGTTCATTGGTAAAAAAATTTCCGTTCAGATAATATAAGAGTTCGAATCCGATGTTAAAGTTCATTGGTAAAAAAATTTCCGTTCAGATAATATAAGAGTTCGAATCCGATGTTAAAGTTCATTGGTAAAAAAATTTCCGTTCAGATAATATAAGAGTTCGAATCCGATGTTAAAGTTCATTGGTAAAAAAATTTCCGTTCAGATAATATAAGAGTTCGAATCCGATGTTAAAGTTCATTGGTAAAAAAATTTCCGTTCAGATAATATAAGAGTTCGAATCCGATGTTAAAGTTCATTGGTAAAAAAATTTCCGTTCAGATAATATAAGAGTTCGAATCCGATGTTAAAGTTCATTGGTAAAAAAATTTCCGTTCAGATAATATAAGAGTTCGAATCCGATGTTAAAGTTCATTGGTAAAAAAATTTCCGTTCAGATAATATAAGAGTTCGAATCCGATGTTAAAGTTCATTGGTAAAAAAATTTCCGTTCGGATAATATAAGAGTTCGAATCCGATGTTAAAGTTCATTGGTAAAAAAATAAATATGGACTCACCAGAGAAAGATATGTGTATAAATCTTTGTTTTTTACAACTTACGATATTAGCAAATCTATCGCCCAGTAATGCACTTTCCTGTAATGCAGGTAAAAAATATATGTTATAGATTTGTGAATTTACCAGCGGTAAGTCAGCTTATTTGAGTGCTCAGCCAGCGAAATGTAAAACTTAGTACCTCTAGCAATTTAAAATGCTTTTTTTCTTCGTTTATAAATTACTCAAAGATTTAATGTTCCGAATACGTTCGTCGAACACTCTCGACTAGTCTTCTATCTGTGCCCGCTTCTAGGTACATATAGATCTTAATTTCCCTAAATTACGTGACAGTTTCCGTGGGCCGAGTGGATATGGCTGACTCTGTGTACCGGGTTCGCGCCTCCCGACCGTCTGAAATTGTTACTTCCCTGCACTGATGAGAGCAATAAGCTTGAAACGCTAGCGTCTGTAGGTATAAATAATTTAATATTTATTTATAAATATTATACTAAGCCCCTTTAAGAAATTAAAGTTGAGCACTCTCGGGGAAGTTAAAAATAGACTGTCAAAAAGCTCTAATGCAATGTTCCGAATACGTTCGTCGAACACTCTCGACTAGTCTTCTATCTGTGCCCGCTTCTAGGTACATATAGATCTTAATTTCCCTAAATTACGTGACAGTTTCCGTGGGCCGAGTGGATATGGCTGACTCTGTGTACCGGGTTCGCGCCTCCCGACCGTCTGAAATTGTTACTTCCCTGCACTGATGAGAGCAATAAGCTTGAAACGCTAGCGTCTGTAGGTATAAATAATTTAATATTTATTTATAAATATTATACTAAGCCCCTTTAAGAAATTAAAGTTGAGCACTCTCGGGGAAGTTAAAAATAGACTGTCAAAAAGCTCTAATGCAATGTTCCGAATACGTTCGTCGAACACTCTCGACTAGTCTTCTATCTGTGCCCGCTTCTAGGTACATATAGATCTTAATTTCCCTAAATTACGTGACAGTTTCCGTGGGCCGAGTGGATATGGCTGACTCTGTGTACCGGGTTCGCGCCTCCCGACCGTCTGAAATTGTTACTTCCCTGCACTGATGAGAGCAATAAGCTTGAAACGCTAGCGTCTGTAGGTATAAATAATTTAATATTAATTTATAAATATTATATATATATATATATATATATATATATTATATATATATATATATATATATATATATATATATATATAAAATTGAAATGAAAGCCAAATTAGCAATACAAGATTAATTTTTTTCTTACATTAATCCTATCGATTACGGAATAAAATTCCTTCTTCAGGGGTGACCAGTATTGAGTCATATTGTTTTTTGACTCAATACTGGTCACCCCTGAAGAAGGAATTTTATTCCGTAATCGATAGGATTAATGTAAGAAAAAGAAAATAATAAATTAATCTTGTATTGCTAATTTGGCTTATATTTCAAATTTATTAACTTTCCATGCAATACTTTGAAACTTGAACGATAAACCACACAGTTTACTTGACAGCGTGCCAACGCATCTCTCGTTCGACACCGGTTTTGAATCCTATCCGCCATTTCATAACAGCAAGGCGATGACGTCGTACCATCAAAGACGTTTATCAAATTAACAAAGAAATAAGTTTCTTTATTCTTGTTTTTTGATAAAAAAAAAAATTAAATAAAATATGACTCAGTACTGGTCACCCCTGAAGAAGGAATTTTATTCCGTAATCGATAGGATTAATGTAAGAAAAAAAAAAAAATAAATTAATCTTGTATTGCTAATTTGGCTTTCATTTCAATTTTATTAACTTTCCATGCAATACTTTGAAACTTGAACGATAAACCACACATTTTTTATATATATATATATATATATATATATATATATATATATATATATATATATATATATATATATATATATATATATATATATATATATATATGAGATCGGGAGGATGAGAGTAATCCGACGTAATGGGAAATGAAAAAGGAAAAGCCAAGAGATATTTTTTTATATATTAATCAACATTTCGTCTTTATTTGTAAGACTTCCTCAGGATGATAATTTTAAGAAAAATGTCATGCAAGTACATCGAAATATTGGGTTAAAATGATGGGTTTATGAGAAAAACAGTAGTAGCGCTGGACCAAGGTCCGAGCTGAGAGAAGTCAGTCAATGGCAGAGAGTGAAATGAATGTGGATGGCTGACTGACTTTTCTCAGCCCGGACCTTGGTCCAACGCTCTTAGTAGCCACGGCTATTACTGTTTTTCTCATCAACCTATATATATATAAAGTAGATTAGACTTGATTTTCCCCTGTACCTTTGGCGAGAGTAAAAAATAACCACATACTTCATCGGCAACTAAACTCACAACTCAAAGAGTGTGTTCAAGAAATGTATAACTTTTTTCAACATCTAACAAAGAATGCTACTATAAAACCGCCATCACAGACTTTCACAAAAACATACTCCATACAGAGGGTAGCAACACTTTTCGCTCTTATCTTTATGTACTCTTACTCTCCCACTTAACGCCGGTAACTAAATTGCATCGGTTATTTTATAGAATCATCACCGTAAATATTCCGTTTCATTCTTCTACTAATTTCATACATAATACACACAATTCCTACATCAATTAATAACCCCTCTCAGAGGATGGATTTTCAACACATTATAAACCACCATTGCTTCTTATGGTTGGTAAATTCATTCTACAACCAAAAAGGGCACTCCGGATTGGGATAAAAAATTGTATCAGTCTTCAAGGAGTTTTCTTTCACTGAACTTGGAAACATTCACGCATATTTTTGGATCACATTTACTCTTTTTTGGGGAGGTGGGGTAACTGGTTTTTATTTTTACAAATAACCCGATACTTACAATCGTAAGTCACAAAAAAACATAGAAACATCTATTTTGTTTGATTCAAAACATTTATAAATCCTATTTTAATCACCTAAATTATTTACAGGTTTTTTTTTCAACTTTTATTTTACGAATTAATACTCTAATACTTGTATATCTTCCCCGCGCAACGCCGGGACACAGGTCCTGCTATATTATATAATATGTTATTTTCCTCTTTATAGTACTGATGCAGTTTACGGACCAGGCTTACTTGCCTCCACACGAGGGCACAGTTAGACAAAAGGTCGATTTTTAATGTGGGAAAAAATCCATCTCCCCAAATAGGGACACTCCGGATTCGGACTAAAATAATAATTGCCGCAGTCTAGAAGGATTACTCTCAATGGCAAGATTGCAGTAACTTACCATGGCAAGAGTTTTATTACTCCACACATTGCATTAATTATTGCAGCTTCTGTTTTACATTAACATTGTGGGGTCTGCGTTCGCGCTGGACAGTCATAAGCGGCAAATAATTCAATAGTTACAGATTTTGCAATGAATTTCTGGAGTTATTCGACTTTCCCGGGTAGCGCCGGGCACGGGTTAGCTAGTTATAAATTAATTTAACTTTCAAAATCTTACTATAAAATATAATTTGTAAAACTAACCCTGACCCTAACTGATTAGCCGTGACAATTGTTTCAGAAACTCGATAGATCAAATATTGGAAGAGCACAAACACACTCACAGACACAGACACTATAAACGTAGATAGCGTTGGCTTTTGTCTCAAATGTGCACGTACACATGTTAGCTTTTGTCTCAAATGTGCACGTACACATGTTGGCTTTTGTCTCAAATGTGCACGTACACATGTTGGCTTTTGTCTCAAATGTGCACGTACACATGTTGGCTTTTGTCTCAAATGTGCACGTACACATGTATACACACTGCATTAACCAACTTGCTATGCCAGTGATAACATACAGCTTTGGAATTATTGACTGACCAAAAAAGGGCATTAACAGACCTCTGTTTTAGAATGAAATGCCATGCAATCAAGAGACCAAGTGGATCTTCGATATACCTCAAAGTAATGAAAACAAGCCAGGAATGCCAGAGTCAAAGATAACGCCTGGGATGATAAAACGAAAGTTGGATTGATTCACAAAAAAAACTGGCATAGACAACTTATCCAACTTCTGATTTAAGCAACTAACAGCACTTCATAGTCATTATAATAGCTGCTTCACCAGACTGTTGAGGGGTGAGGAAGAAACATCAGCATAGCTAGTAGAAGTCGATACAACCCTCATATTTAGACACCGTAAACGCATGTAGCGTTGGTTTTTCTCTAACTATTAGGTCGTTACAAAAATAATGGCCGCCTGAAGAGCTAGGCTTTAAAAACTCACTTAACACAAAATTTATAGTTTATTTCTGGTAAGTTTTTACATATATAATAATTAATTTGTTATTAATAATAATTTGTTACTGTTTTTCAGATAGAAAGTATTTTTAAAGCATAGAAGACCATCATTCATGAACATGCCAAAACATGACATGCATCTTATTATGTTGCATGAGTTCAAACTTGGGCAAAATTCCTCCGAAACTGTTGCCAACATCAATAGAGGATGAAGAGATGGATCCACAAGCGATCTGACAGTACGTAAGTGGTTCCAGAAATTCTGTAGTGGAGATGAGAGCCTTGAAGATGAAGAAGGTAGAGGACGGCCGTGTAATCTTGACAATGAACAAGTGCAAGAACTTGTTGAGCAAAATTCCCGCCAAAGCGTCAAAGAAATGTCTCAGAAACTTTCTGTCATCACTGCAACAGTTTCATGTCATTTACAGAGTATTGGAACGGTGAAAAGTTTTTCATGAATAAATGTATGTTTCTGAAATCGGCCATTATTTTTGTAACGACCTAATCTCTCGTTTATATTATAAAATAATAAAACAACAAAATAATAAATAAATGTTGAAAAAACATTTTACAAATGTTGGTAGCCTTACTCCTTTACATTATATATATATATATATATATATATATATATATATATATATATATATATTGTTTATTATCTATGTACGTATACGTTTCGTCCTTTTTAATCGGGACTCGTCAGCATAGAAATATAAAATATAACTATTCACTACTAATCGCGTGATTCCAAACCCCGGGCTCCGAGTATCTTACAACTCAAATCCCGACATCTAGAACCACTCGGCCAAAGCTGATAATAATAATAAATTAATCTTGTATTGTTAATGGCTTATATTTCAATTTTATTAACTAACCGCAATACTTTGAAATTGAATGACCAACCCATATTTTATCATATATATGTATATATATATATATATATATATATATATATATATATAGAGAGAGAGAGAGAGAGAGGGGAAAGAGAGAGAGAGATCTTTATATATTTATTGATGCTCTTCCAATATGTTATTAACCCTAACAGTAATCCTAACTAAATAATCCTAACCCAACCCATAACTATATGTGATTTACCGAGCTATTTAAATTTCAATATACTATCTACTTATTAATCCTATCCCGAACTAGTTAGAGTTATGGTTGAGGTTAGTTAGTTAATTTATGTTAGGTTACTTGGTTATGGTTAATGGTTAGATAGTATATTGGAATGTAAACCATTCTGTAGATCACATATTGGAATGTAAACCATTCTGTAGATCACATATTGGAATGTAAACCATTCTGTAGATCACATATTGGAATGTAAACCATTCTGTAGATCACATATTGGAATGTAAACCATTCTGTAGATCACACAATGCGGCAGATAACATGTTAGCACAGTACCAAATTATCTTAATTCGTAAGTTTCTCGCTCGACAACCTTAGATCCATCGAGAAAAGGGCCAATCTCTCATAGCAACCAACTAAACTAAATGAGCATCTGAATTGTTGAAGAACATGAAAACCTTGCTGGAAACAAAAATAATGAAACACGAAAGTTTTGTCTTTCTTCTCGGCGTGCGAATCTATGACGCCACATGGCTGGATCCGGATGTTTTGAACAGCCCGGAGGCTGCGCGTGCCCGCTGGGTAGACGACCCTTTTTTTTTCTTTCTTCAAACGAGTGCAGACGATATCACGCAACAAACCAGCTAGTTGACGGTTCGATAATGTGACAGTGATTTCGAACATCCAACATAGCAATTCCAATCGAAATATCTCGTAGCAACAGAGATATCAACAGAGATATCATGTCAACTAACCGGAAGTCAAGCAGAAGATGTTTTAACGTAATTATTCATGATCTAACATATAAAGTTATGTTGTCGGATTCTAAAAGCCGGACATAAATAGCAATCCGTCAAACATATCCATCCTTCATTCGGACTAGCCTTTTTTCTTCTTCTTTTTTTTACTTTCCTTTATGTTAATGGCACAACTATATTTGATTTTGCTTCAGTTTTTTCTTGGAAATACTTATTCTGGCTCGGGAAACTGTTAGAGTGGAGACTTTTTCTCTTATTCACCGAAACAGATTTAAGATGAGTATTCGTGTGCAATTGTAGTGAGTTCTATCTCTATCATGAGTTCTTACTATATATATATATATATATATATATATATATATATATATATATATATATATTATTATTATTATTATTATTATTTGTCGCTCCTGGAAAAAGTAGAGCACTGTAATGGTAGTATTAACACAGTTTGACGTCACTTGCTTTATAATGCATCGTTCCTTTCCCTTAAAAAGAAGTAGAATGCTCTAGACGTTAAGACCGCTTATAAAGTGTTAAAATTATCACCGTTTATTCGCTGTTTACAATTGGCCGAGCGGTTAAAGATGTCGGATATGAGTTGAAAAATACTTGTAAACCGGGGTTTCGAATCGCATGACCGGTAGTGAATAGTCATATATCTATGCTGATTGAAAAAGGACGAAACGTATACGCACATAGATAATAAACAATAACAAATATTATATATATATATATATATATATATATATATATATATATATATATATTTGGGAAAGTTCATTTTTTAAGCATCTTTAGAATTTTAAAAGAAAGATGCAAAATACCTTCAAAAAAACATGTGTTAGATGCAGATATTTTTATTAAAATCAAAATAAAAAATAAAAACAATAGTTTTTCTTCTTCATCTATTTTTTTACTTTACAAATATATATATATATATATATAAATATATATATATATATGCGTGTGTGTATTTAGGCAGTATATTCTCATTTATGCAAACATTGTTAAAAATAACAGAATTCGTCTGTTTAATTATACCATTTTAATTTTTTTCAATTTTTCTGACGGTCTTTTTTTAATTAAAATTTAAAAAAGTAAATGTTCTATAGGTTTCACGAACGTTTTCGATTCTTCGTCGAATCATCCTCAGGTGTCAAAAGCAAATGAACAAAAAAGATGGAGAAACAAGAGAATCTTTAAACAGACGGAGAAGAAAAGTGCAAGGAACTATTTTCGCATTGTTCCAGGAAAGTCGTTGACGATTTAAATTCAATGACGCTGGAATGGCATCACAGAACAAAATCGCATTATGTTAAGCATTTTAAAATGTTACCACTGGTTTCATATGTGATGTTATTAATTTTAGGTTGCTGTGTTTTATGTAGATGGGTTCCAGTATTTTTATTTTAAATTGGTTTCGGAATATATTATTTTAGTGTTATTAACTAGAATTTGTCTTAAATCAGAGGAAGGGTAGTTATGTTTTTGTAGATGTTGCTAAAATGAGCTAGAGTTTACAAGATGCATGTTGAGGCGGCGGGATAGGGTAGTGCTTGTAAAACCAATATAGCCATTAGATTTATTATTATTATTATGGGAGTTACATTCTCCCAAAGGGCATTTAAACTTATAAATAAGATTGGTTCTTTTTAGTGGTTGTGGGGTTGGGGAGGAGTTGCTTTTTACTACAATATTTTGGGTTTTAAATTTCTTATAGTAAATAATGAGTCTAATTTTATTGTTATTGTCAATTAGGGATATGTATCCGTGTATAATATTTTTCATGGCTTTTTCTTATAATCTAAAGTTTGGTTGCATTTGATTACAATAGTATATGTGAATATTGTTTGAGTTGTGATGTTCAATATTATTATTATTTGTACTGGTGTTTTTTAAGTTTCGAATCATTAATTTTATTTGTTCATCAACGATATAATTAGGCAATTCGTTGTTAATATGTTTTATATTTTTAAATTCAATGAATAGTATTTTTTAGAGGAGGAGATTAATTTTGCACGGTTTAATATATGTTTTAACAATAGCTATTTTGTAGCGATAGGGACACTCGCTCTTGAAATTTAAAAGACTAGAATTTAAGCTGGTTGGTTTTTTATAAGTGGAAGTGTTATTAGAGACGTCAATAAGAACATCTAGGAATGGGAATTTTTATTTACGTTCAGTTCTATGGTGAATTTAAGAACAGAGTTTTTTTTGGAAAAGGTCTTGAAGTTTGTGTATTTGTTTATTGTTATCAGCTAGAATAAGAACATCGTCGAAATAGCGTACGTAAATAGAGTTTATTTTAATGTTATTAAATATTTTGTTTTCTAGGTTTGACATATAAAATTCGCTAAGAATCAGACCGAGAACTGAACCCATTGAAACACCGTCAATTTGAGTGTAAATATTTCCTTTGAAGTCATAAAAAGGTACTTTAGTGGTGCAGATTAATAGTAGCTTTTTAGTATTTTTTAAAATTAATTTTAAGTGGAAGGAGAGACGGGTTATTGTATGTATTATTGATGCTTATGTCTATTGTTGCCTTTTACAGGGGGCATTGGTGAATAGACTTTCTACGTTTGGGGAGGCAATGATTTTTTTTTATCCGGTTGTTTGCTTTGTAAAATTTGTAATAGTTCTTGTGTGGACTTAACACTATATTTGCTAGGTCGATACGGGCTGATAAGTTCATTTAAGGTCATTGTTAAAGAATGTATATTAGTAGTAATTTGGGATATGATTTGGTCGGAGAGGGGAATTAGCTTCATGTATCTTATACAAAAATTGAAAAAATAAAATATAATAAAAAATAAGGTATAATAAAAAATAAAGTATAATAAAAAAAATAAAGTATAATAAAAAATAAAGTATAATAAAAAATAAGGTATAATAAAAAAATAAAGTATAATAAAAAATAAAGTATAATAAAAAATAAAGTATAATAAAAAATAATGGTATAATAAAAAATAAAGTATAATAAAAAATAAAGTATAATAAAAAATAAAGTATAATAAAAAATAAGGTATAATAAAAAAATAAAGTATAATAAAAAATAAAGTATAATAAAAAATAAAGTATAATAAAAAATAAGGTATAATAAAAAATAAAGTATAATAAAAAATAAGGTATAATAAAAAAGTATAATAAAAAATAAAGTATAATCAAAAATAAAGTATAATAAAAAATAAAGTATAATAAAAAATAAAGTATAATAAAAAATAAAGTATAATAAAACATAAGGTATAATAAAAAAGTATAATAAAAAATAAAGTATAATAAAAAATAAAGTATAATAAAAAATAAAGTATAATAAAAAATAAAGTATAATAAAAAATAAAGTATAATAAAAAAAGTATAATAAAAAATAAAGTATAATAAAAAATAAAGTATAATAAAAAATAAGGTATAATAAAAAAGTATAATAAAAAATAAAGTATAATAAAAAATAAAGTATAATAAAAAATAAGGTATAATAAAAAAGTATAATAAAAAATAAAGTATAATAAAAAATAAAGTATAATAAAAAATAAAGTATAATAAAAAATAAAGTATAATAAAAAATAAAGTATAATAAAACATAATGTATAATAAAAAAAGTATAATAAAAAATAAAGTATAATAAAAAATAAAGTATAATAAAAATAAAGTATAATAAAAAATAAGGTATAATAAAAAATAAGGTATAATAAAAAATAAGGTATAATAAAAGAAAGTATAATTAAACAGGCGAATTCTGTTATTTTTAACAATGTTTGCATAAATGAGAAAATTCGGCCTAAATACACACACACAATATATTTATATATATATATATATATATATATATATATATATACATATATATTTATATACATACATATATATACATATATATACATATATATTTATATACATACATATATATACATATATATATACATATATATTTATATACATATATATATATACATATATATACATATATATGCATATATATGTACATACATGCATATATATATATATATGCATATATATATATATGCATATATATATATACATGCATATATATATATATATATATATATATATATATATGCATATATATATATATATGCATATATATATATATATATATATGCATATATATATATATATATATGCATATATATATATATATATATATGCATATATATATATATATATATATATATATATATATATATATATATATATAGGGAGAGAAAGAGAGAGAGGCGGACAGACAGACAGACAGATATATATAGATATAGATAGATAGAAATACACTACCCCAAGATAGAGAGTGACCACTCACTGTGAGTACGGATTCTGCTTCATCTTTGATCAATATGATGCTGTTGTTGTTGTTGTTGTTGCGTTTTTGATTGTTGTATTTGTCAATTTCGACTTGGTGGTCACTTTTGATGAATTTTAAGTGGAGGAAGAGACGCCTCTAATAAATCGTTTAACAGAAAATAGAAGTAGGAGCCGCAGCACAAAAGGGGAGTAAGGGAATCAAGTAAATTACTAAATAACGTAAATAAAGAAGAAAAAAGAAATGACTAAAGTAGTAGTGGTGGTAGTAGTAGTAGTAGCAGTAGCAGTAGTAATAGTAGTATCATTATTAGTAGTAGTAATAGTAGCAGTAGTAATAGTAGTATCATTATTAGTAGTAGTAGTAATAGTAGTACCATTATTATTAGTAGTAGTAGCAGTAGTAGCATTATTATTAGTATCATTATTAGTATTAGTAGTAGTACTAGTAGTAGTAGCATCATTATTATTATTATTAGTAGTAGTAGTAGTAGTAGTAGTAGTATCATTTTTTTTATTAATAGTAGTAGTAGTAGTAGCATTATTATCATTGGTAGTAGTAGTAGTAGCATTATTATTGGTAGTAGTAGTAGTAGTAGTAGTAGTAGTAGTAGTAGTAGTATGAAGACTAAAGAATCCGTAAATATAGAGGAAAGGGAAAAGACTAAAGTCGAAGAACTAAAAGTCGTAGCAGCATTTCGGAGGAGTGTACGATGATTACGAAATATCGAAATATAAATCGAATTAAAGCAAATCAAACTTTTCTTCTGACTAACCAATTGTCATTTGCTCTTGTTGCACCATGTTATTGGCAATAAAGTAACATATTAACTACAATTTAATTAAAAAATTACTTGCTCAGCCGACTGCAAATATGAAACATTTTAAAATAATCACCCAAAAGTAAAAATCACCAAACGGAATAACTCATTTTATAATGAAGAATATAATAGGAGTTGTCTACCTTAAGTTTTGAAGATGTGAAAACAAATAAAACTTAAAAACTTAAATGACTTCACTGCATCGGGGGCAACGCCGCGAAGGGACAGCTCGTAAGTTATCAAATAAATGCATGTCGACATAAGAAAAAAAAAAAAAGAAAAGAAAGAAAACGTCTCATTATGGAAATAGAGTGAAGGATATCTTTCCGATTTCATTTTAGACGGCGGAAAAAAAAGGATGCTTTCTCCCTTCCCCTAAACACTTGAGATGGTTTCGTCCGGCAGTTTTTTTACTCATTAACTTTTGTGTGACGAAACGAAAACTTAGGAGTTATTTTTATTTCTTTATTTTTCACTCATTAATTCCAATGTGTTAGTTCATTATAATCAACTATAGGTCCCGATTTGAAACTGACGGTACCGATTTTGTTCTTATTTTTGGTGATATATATATATATATATATATATATATATATATATATATATATATATATATAAGAGAGAGAGAGAGAGGGGGGTGAGATGTAATAAACTGATCTAGCTATATAGATAGAGAGATCAATCGCCCGCGAGTGGTCGTGTCTGTTGGTGATATTAACGGCTCCGTTGCGGCTATATGCGTGTTCTTAATAATCAAAAGGAAATTACCCGTGTCTATCTCAAACACGCGGCGAGGCGAGGCGATGGGGGGGGGGGGGCGATTCAAAGACTTTTCCATCTCTATAAATATATCGAGCATTTATTTTTTCCTCGATTTATTTAACTTTTATATTATCATTTCAGATAATTTGCGGCGAAGTATGCAGGCTTTCGATTCGCCCGTGATATTATATTTGTTCTTTCTTTTGTCCCGGGCAACGCCGAGTCACGTTGCTGGCATATATAGATGCAAGATGCCTAAAGATACATTCTCGGGGGAAAATGTGCATGCGCGATCACTTTCCTTATCTATCTATCTATCTATCTATCTATCTATCTATCCATCTATCTATCTATCTATCTATCTATCTATCCATCTATCTATCTATCTATCTCTCTTTCCCTCTCCCCCCCTTTCTCTCTCTCTTCCCCCTCTCTCTTTCCCTCTTTCCTTCTCTCTCTCTCTCCCCCTCTCTCTCTCTCTATATATATATATATATTTATATATATATATATATATATATATTTATCTATCTATCTATCTATCTATCTATCTATCCATCTATATATCTCTCTTTCCCTCTTCCCCCTCCTCTCTCTCTCTTCCCCCTCTCTCTTTCCCTCTTTACCTCTCTCTCTCTCTCTCTTTCTCTCTCTATACATATATGTATATATATATATATATATATATATATATATATATATATATATACATACATTTTATATTTAATCTTGTTAAGTTATTTTTCAATTTTAAATTTCACTTTTTATTGCTTTGCTGCTAAATATATATATATATAGAGAGAGAGAGAGAGATAGATAGATAGATAGATAGATAGATAGATAGATAGATAGATAGATAGATAGATAAAAGAGGAGAGATAAAGATGTACGAATGACAAAACTATTCCAACTTCGATTGTTCAATGCAAGGTGTACTCGATAAAAACATGTTTATTATTCTTTCCTTAAGCCAAGGCGTTTCAAAGATTAAAATGTTATCATCAGAGGAATTACATAGATAAGTTGGCAGTGGAAAAAACAAAATTCAAAATTCTTGCTCCATTTTCTTTCGTTTTTCGCGATTACCTTCGATTTTATTAGTCAAATTATCGTCAGGCGGTGTTAATTTTTGTTTCTTAACAAATATGTCTTTATTGTTGAGTTTTATTTTTATTATTATAACGGCCACTAATTTACAACTTTAAAGACGCTCATGAGAATATATTAAGACTAATTAATACGTTATTCTTTAAGACTAATTAATACGTTATTCTTTAAGACTAATTAATGCGTTAGGTATAACGTATTCATGTTTTCTGTAAATACGGCATAATCCTGTTGACACACCGGTTCCCTGTTAGATACTCGAAGTTAAGCGACGTTGAGCCTGGACAGTACTAAATGGGTGACAATTTGCGAATACCAGGTACTGTATGTCCTGTCCGCCTATCTCGGCATTTTTTCCAATCGTCATTGCTTCACAATTACACGCGCAACATCCCTTACAGGAGGTATCCATTGTCTTTCAAGACTGAAACGGAGGCTAAGATGAGATATGTGAAATTGACGAAGTCAGAACGCATAGGCGTAAATATGTGAAATTAGCACTTAGATATGCACCAAGAAGCGTTTGTTTTTGAAAAAAGTGCGTTTTATCATCAAACCAGCATATTTATATTGACCTTATCTGACGCAATATATATATTCATCCATTCGTCCCAAGCCAGCAACAACGACTAGGATCAACACGACAAAATGGCGACTTGGTTTAGCAGATTCACTCTAGATAAAACATAAAACCAAATAATTTATGACATGTAGCAGGTCATCCGAACGGCGGCTAATCACATCAAAACTCCAACTCCTCTCTCACACGCCCAGAAAAAAAGAGAAAGATTTTATCAGCTTATATGCTATGTGTTATTGGCGAATTCCTATATGTGACGTAATATATTGACACAACTTATTTTTTATCTTTTTTTAGTTCCTATTATTAAAGATTTCTAAAAGAGAAAATTGATGTTATATTTTATTTTTGAGTATAGTTAGAGAAGTGTATACGGATTAATGACATCGACGTACCGGTCCACGTGAGATCACCGAAGTTAAGCGACGTTCATCCTGATAATTACGAAAATGGGTGACTATTTGGGAATGTATTTGCTTTTCTTTTATATCAGCATTGTTTCTTGTTGTCCTTGACTTCGACTTGACACTGTAATCAAGCAGTGCCGATTTAGGAGATGCGCGGATGGTGATTGCGCAACCCTTGCTTCACAATAACACGCACAGCCACCCTAACAGAGGCTATCCATTGTTTCTAAAGACAAAACGGAGGCCATGAGTGTAGTATGTATTCCGTTGTCAGAATACAATCCTTGTAGGCAGTACCTCCTCAGTTTATTACGGGGCCGTTAAGTATAAGTCCAGGATAAGTGTTTTTTTTTTTATTGCAGAGTTCACCCGAAACAAGGCAAGCTGTCACTGTAGACGTAAGGAGCTACTGAGAATTAAGGTGAAAGTTTTGAGGGGGTCATCCTAAAATTGGGAGCTGTGGAGCGAGAAGCCTGTTCACATTAGTATTAAGCCTGGTCAGTACCAAAATGGGTGACCATTTAAGAATACCAGGTGATGTATGTCCTGTCCGCTTATCTCGGCATTGTTTCCAATCGTTCTCGACTTCTACTTGCCACTGGAATCAAGGAGTGCCGATTCAGGAGAGGTGTGATCGCAGATTGCGCAACACTTGCTTCACAATTACACGCACAGCTACCGTTACAGGAGGTACCCATTATATCTCAAAACTGAACAGAAGCCATGAATATATTAGTTTGGTGTATAATTTTCGCGGCTTTTTAAACGCATTTTATTCAAATGAATTACAAATTGGCGGTTTTGTTAATTTCTTTTATAAAAATAATCTTCTCTTTTCAGAATGTCCATTGTAAATCATATCCACATTCGTCATATTATGCTCTTCTGATTCGAGAAAGTTTAGACTGCAACACAGTCATTTCTCGACCTGAATGAACTTTATTTAGAGACAATTAGCAACGGCCGAGTTCAGGAAGTTCAAATCGAGCGATACAAACATCGCAGATGAAGGAGAAATCAGTAAACATTTACTAAGTTTCGTACAATAACGGATCCGTTTCGTTCACAGAAAAACAACCGATATGCATACGTCAATCCCGGGTATTTCCTTCATGGAGTCATCAGATAACCAAAACGTTCTCCTTCAGAAGAAATACATAGCGATGCAATAAACAAAAATTCAAAATACAAACAACTTACGGTAGGGGCGCCTCAGGCAGTAAGCAATAAACTTACTCCTCCCCAAAGGGGGGGGGGCGAAGCCTAGGAGGGTGGACCTCATAGAACTGCACAGGACAGCCCCATAGACAGGCGTAAATCAAGCCCCGAAGGCCAAGACAATACCAGTTTATGGGGTGCAGTATCCATCGGAACAGGTACTACACTTTGATCTTAGCCAAAAGGCCAAGAGTAGCCATCTTGTATTATGAAGAAAAGACATGTAAAAAAATACGCACTATATCGCCTAATAAAAATTAATATAAGAGTTAGTAGTTAACTTAGTTAAAGGTTAGTTAAAAGGTTTTTAATAAAAAAATATCTTAATCAATTTATAAATAAAAATCATCATATAAGATTTAGAAATCGCTACGCAGGAAGAATATTGATTTACTCCTCTCCAGGAGTTAGGCACAAGGCCAGTTTTTATCTTACTCCCACAAGTAAAATGTGACCCACGGTCGGGTCGGGAAAGTGGGGTTTAAAAATTACCTGGGCAGCCCCGTCGGCATTCTCCGGTAGGGGCGCCTCAGGCAGTAAGCAATAAACTTACTCCTCCCCAAAGAGGGGAGGTGAAGCCTGGGAAGGTGGACCTCCCAGAACTGCACAGGACAGATCCATAGACCGGCGGAATCAAGACCCGAAGGCCAAGACGATACCAGTCTATGGGATGCAGTATCCATCAGAACAGATACTACACTTTGATCTTAGCCAAAAGGCCAAGGGTAGCCATCTTGTATTATGGAGAAAAGCCGTGTAAAAAAAATACGCACTGTATCGCCTAATAAAAATTAATATAAGAGTTAGTAGTTAACTTAGTTAAAGGTTAGTTAAAAGGTTTTTAATTAAAAAATATCTTAATCAATTTATAAATAAAAATCATCATATAAGATTTAGAAATCGCTACGCAGGAAGAATATTGATTTACTCCTCTCCAGGAGTTAGGCACAAGGCCAGTTTTTATCTTACTCCCACAAGTAAAATGTGACCCACGGTCGGGTCGGGAAAGTGGGGTTTAAAAATTACCTGGGCAGCCCCGTCGGCATTCTCCGGTAGGGGCGCCTCAGGCAGTAAGCAATAAACTTACTCCTCCCCAAAGAGGGGAGGTGAAGCCTGGGAAGGTGGACCTCCCAGAACTGCACAGGACAGATCCATAGACCGGCGGAATCAAGACCCGAAGGCCAAGACGATACCAGTCTATGGGATGCAGTATCCATCAGAACAGATACTACACTTTGATCTTAGCCAAAAGGCCAAGGGTAGCCATCTTGTATTATGGAGAAAAGCCGTGTAAAAAAAATACGCACTGTATCGCCTAATAAAAATTAATATAAGAGTTAGTAGTTAACTTAATTGAAGGTTAGTAAAAAGGTTTTTAATAAAAAAATATCTTAATCAATTTATAAATAATAATCATCATATAAGATATGTCATTTAGAGTTAAATTTGAGAGAGTTTATTCAAAGTATAGAGAGTTTATTCAAGGTATAGAGAGTTTATTCAAAGTATAGAGAGTTTATTCAAGGTATAGAGAGTTTATTCAAAGTATAGAGAGTTTATTCAAGGTATAGAGAGTTTATTCAAAGTATAGAGAGTTTATTCAAGGTATAGATGTACGAAACTACATGGCATTAATTATCATGAAAAAAAAAACGAGTTTGAAGGGATCCAAATTACAGCTAGTTTATGCTTAAAAATTATATTATTTGCTACCCAGAAATATCTATTAAATCCTTTTTTTTAATCCAAATGTGTTTGATGTTATCGAAGAGACTGTTTGAAAAAAAAAAAAACAGTCACTTCGATAACACCGGAAGATCGTCGATCTTCAGCTACACCGAAAGACTTCGACCATAAAAAAAAAGAAAAAAAGGAAAATATTGTCTGTGTTACTATAAATAAGGTTTTAAAAAAAACGAAAATTTGGATTAAAAAAAAAAATGATTTAATAAATATTTCATTTATTTGACAAAATCTCGCGTCAAGTTGTCTGGTTCTAAAAGTTCAAAGTTTATCATTTCAACGGCGTTTCAAACTATAGTAACACTTATCTCATTATTATAAATATTTGTTTGAT
>OY744542.1:7990679-8018179 GCA_963556195.1 Sepiola atlantica
ACGTCAGTTTTTGACGTCAGCCCGACTGGTTCGATTCCAACCAACCTCTAAGATTTTTTTTTCTACATCGAAGTGGGGGTAGGGAGGGGACGACCGGGGAGACTCATATAAATATGATAGCGTATGTGTTATTTTGTGTGTCACGCTTACATCAAAAGCAACGACCTTCCGAATCTTTGTATGCTACTCATGAATTGGAGCCAAATTTAATTTAATCGAAAACATTTACAAAGTAAGGTTTAGTCGTCGAAATATTACCTTCACTAGAAATATTGTATATAAAGAAGTTTTGTAAATTGTTTCATGTATTGTTCATTTTTTTTAAATAAATATACAAGTCAAATCTTATCATATTTTATTCAAACATGTATAGGTTAGGAACAAGAGAATTAGTATTGAAAACATCATTTCGTGTAATTTACACGGGTTTCGCTAGTTATTATTATTTTTTTTTTTTTTTTTCTTTTTTTCTTTTTTTTTTTTCTATCATTATTATTATTATTATTATTATTATTATTTGTACTCACTGGTATTTACTGGAGTGAGTGACAACAAGCCTACCCAGATTTCCAGTATTCTTCACCTCTTTTCGATAACGATGCGGTATCGCAACAGCCTCTTACCATTGATTTCTCGCTGGTAAGGACAATTGGTCTTCTCTGGGATTTGGGTGGCAATAAGACTCCCCAAGGTCCCAGCATTCTCTACAAATATTTTTTCTTGTGTCAGCCTAGGCCGGCACCAGTAAAAAAAAGATAAAAAAATAAATGAATAAATAAGTTGTTTTTTTTTATTTTAATTAATTAAAAAAAAAAAGTTTAATTTTTTTTTTAATTTTTAAGTTTTTTTTTTCCTTTTTTTTCCTTTCAATTCCTTAATTTTTTCCTTTTCGCTTTCCTTATTTAAAATTTTTTTTTAATTATTTTAATTATTTTAATTATTTTAAATTAAAAAAATTATTTTTATTATTATTATTGTAACTTTCATTATTATTATTATTATTATTATTATTATTATTATTATTATTATTATTATTATTATTATTATTATTATTATTATTATTATTATTATTATTTTTATCATTATTATTATCATTTTTATCATTATTATTATTATTATTATTATCATTATTATTATCATTTTTATCATTATTATTATTATTATTATTATTATTATTATTATTATTATTATTATTATTATTATTATTGGTATTATTATTATTTACTCACTAGGAGTTCTCACACAGGTCATCAGTGATTGCTCACCAACCGGTGGTATTCCCCCAGTATTCTCCACCTCTTTTCGATAGCCACCGCAAATAAACTTGCAGTATCGCAACAGCCGTTTACCATTGATTTCTCGCTGGTAAGGACCATTGGTCTTCTCTGGGATTTGGGTGGCAATAAACCTCCACAAGGTCACAGCAGTCTCTGCACTTCCAGTGGAAGTCTGGTTTGTGCTGTCCCTCCTCGGTCTTCTCATCCTCCTTGGCCCTATGCAAATATGTTGTCCGGTGTCAGCCTAGGCTGGTACCATTTCTTTTTTTTCTTTAAAAAATTTTTTAAATAGTTTTTATTTAATTATTTTTTTTTGGGGGGGGGGGTATATTATTATAATTATTTTTATTATCATTATTATTATTATATATATATATATATATATATATATACAGGGTGGGCAAAAATAAGGGTCCTATTTTTAAAAATTCATAACTTTTTTATTTATTGATTTTTTTTTTTTTTTTTTTTAGAATAAGTAAAGGACCCCTTCCGAAGCAAGCATGAGCCGTATTAGCCCTAAGGAACGTACCCTCATTTAGAAAACATTATTTTTGCTTAAAAAACTCAAAACAGTGTAAAAAACAATACTTTAGTTTTTGTAAGTTTTAAGAAGTGTTTTTCGGCTAACATTTGTTTTGTTTATTTCAAAAAATCTCGGAAGGGTCAGTCTACACACACATAAAGTTTGGTGAGTTTAACTTTTATTTTGTGGAAGTTATTCAAATTCAAGTTATTCAAATTTAAAGATAGGACCCTTATTTTGGCCCACCCTGTATATATATATATATATAAATGTTTAGAGGTACAAAACTTATAAATACATTTAAATAGAATGCGCGGAAATCTCTCAAAAGCCCTTTAAGTTGTGCCAGTAGCTATAAAATAGACCGTTTTGAGGTCTTGCATCGAGCAGATTCCAAGAACCATTTGAAAGTATTGGAATCTGTCTCTATCGCTATTCGCAAACCTTCCTTGTGCCGGCAGAAAGAAATTTGTCAGATCGCTAAATCTCTTTGGGGAACTTTGAACTACCTCCCTTCTTTTTTTTCTCCCCCCCCCCCCCTAACGTAGTGCCTTTTAATCGTTTTTTAACGAAATCATTAAATTCACTTTTTTTTTAATCGCTTCATCGTTAATTTTGGCACATTCAATTCGCCGGTTGCTCTTTCGTTCGACGATATTATCTAATATATAAAGTAGAGACGTTTTTCCCCCTGTACCTTCTCGGAGAATAAGAAAATAACCACATGCATCACAGGCTACTAAACTCACTACTATACTACACTTATTAACTCGAGCGTGTCTTAGTATAATTGTTATTATTTTTTTCTACCTAACACTAAATATTACATTTGGCCCACCATCCACGTCTCTCCGAAAAACAAACTCCATATATGTGGTAGCAAAAACTTTCCTCTCTAACAATTCTGTACTGTCACTCTACTCATCGACACCGGGAACTAATACACACAGTTTAATTTTAACAAAACACCGGTTCTTATTTATTATGTGCCTGGTATTAATTTAATACGCATGCCAATAATAAAGCTTATGTTAATCGGCCTATTTTCACATGTATTTGTACCCCGAAACAGTGGCGCAATCAGTAAGAAGGTAGGTTTCATGATCGTCAGTTTTAGCGTTCGATCCCATTCTATTCTGCAACTTTTTTTCTTTTTCTTTAACTTTTAAACATTCGTCAACACGGTAGACGGGAAAGAAAAAACAATAGGCCGTTTCTTTTTTTATTCGACGTCATGCAATAGGTAGTACTTTCTCCCGTGCAAAGCCGGGCGACGGGTTCCGCTAGTTGATTATAAAACTATCGATTTTCTCCTGACGAGATGATAGTCGAAAGGGCTTTTGAGAGATTTCCGCGCATTCTTTTTAAATGTATATATATATATATATATATATATATATATATATATATATATATATATATATATATATATATATATATATATTGCAAAGCATAAAACACCGATGTCTGTAGGTGTGTTAGTTATAATAATTAATATCCATTTAAAAAAATTATTAAAGCCCCCTTTACAGGGACTGGTGCACACTGAAAGAATTTAATAATGATCAGTTATATTGCGGCTTAAAATGTGATATTCCAACTCCTTTGCTGTTGTTGTTGAATCCTGTTTCCTCTGTTCACTGTATTGCCCGCTGATTTGGCGCTTATAAAGTTTAATTTCTCCTAATGTCCATGCTAATTGATAGCGGCCGAGGGGAAAGACTACGAGTCAGTGGCGCCTTGGAAATCGGGTTCGAGCCCTCCGACCGACATTAATTAACATCCCTACACTGAAGATTGCGTAAGTATGAAACATCGGTGTTTCTAGGTAATAATAATAATGTATATATATATAGTAATTGTATTTATGTTTTCTATATGTTAATCCAATGAAACTTCGGTGTTTATGCAATAGTGCTCAATAACAAGTAGAGCTATATTTAGTATAAGTTAATTTATTCATACAAACATTATTGGCTACATATGTGCATACATGTTTTAGTTGCCATTTCTTTTGAAATAAAGCTTCCACGTAAAAAAATGAAAATACTGAAAGAGATAAGACAGATTAGCAATTCTTTTTTGTTTATTTTTGTCCACATTTAACTTAACATTGAATTATTGTTTTTTCTTATCATTCCAGAAGTGGGTCACTTCATGTAAGTTAATAAAAAACCCAAACTCAGTTCCCTGTGATTGACTTCAGGAAATAAGCTTTACCTATCTTGGACAAATAATACGATATTAAGTGCTAACCTAAATATAAATAAACACACACACACACATATATATATATATATATATATATATATATATATATATATATGTATATATATATAATATATATATGTATATATATATATATATATAATATAATTTCCTCTCTCAACCTGTTTATTTTTTTATTATTTTATAAACATGCATATAAACATACATACACACACCTATAAATAAATATATATATGTGTGTGTGTGTGGGTGTGTGTGTGTGTGTGTGTGTGTGTGTGTGTGTGTGTGTGTGTGTGTGTGTGTGTGTGTGTGTGTGTGTGTGTGTGAAAAATGACAAACGGAAAACCGGTTAAAGTGCAGGAGAAAAAACAAAAACAAGAGATTTGACCGGTTTTGTTCGTGTAGGCGAACGTCTGCAGAAAAAGTGAACAAACGAAACCGGTCAAATCTCTTGTTTGTTTTTTTTCTCCTGAACTTTAACCTGTTTTCCGTAAAATAAAACTGGCCTTGTGTCTAACTCCTGTAGCGGAGTAAATAAAATGCTACTCATGCATACTTGGCCTTTTGGCTAAGATCAAAGTGTAGTATCTGTTCCGATGGATACTGCACTCTATAGACCGGTATTGTCTTGGCCTTCGGGGCTTGATTCCGCCGGTCTATGGGTCTGTCCTGTGCAGTTCTAGTAAGATAAAACTGGCCTTGTGCCTAACTCCTGGAGAGGAGTAAATAAATATTGATGAATTGGAGCCAAATTTAATTTAATCGAAAACATTTACAAAGTAAGGTTTAGTCGTCGAAATATGCCCTTCACTAGAAATATTGTATATAAAGAAGTTTTGTAAATTGTTTCATGTATTGTTCATTTTTTTAAAAATAAATATACAAGTCCAAATCTTATCATATTTTATTCAAACATGTATAGGTTAGGAACAAGATAATTAGTATTAAAAACATCATTTCGTGTAATTTACACGGGCCACGCTAGTAAAGAAATTAAAAGAAAGAGGAAATCAATTTGCCTGAGCGATCGTGTGTGTGCTCTCTTTGTAAACTTACAACTTCTTCATTAGAATTCAAAAACAAAAAAATAATGGTCGTTAATGGGTTGGGACGTGGACGTCGTAAAATAAACTACTTACTTTATGACGGTCACGGTTGGGAGCAGTGTCACCCCTTGGCTTTCTCCATGTGACGTCGGTAACGGGGGGGGGGAGATAGTGAGAGCGAGCGAGAGAGAGAGAAAGGAGGGGAGATCATTCAGTCAATCACCTATTTCTGAACTATTGCTTATGCCTCGCATATCTTTCTTAGTAGTTTAATTTAAATTACCTCCCCTGAAAGTTAATGAGCAAATATTTTAAGAAAGATTTTATAATTTATCTTTTTTTATTAAATCACTTGAATTAATTATTGTTAATAGCGACAAAAAATATTGCATATACATGGAACAAATGGACCGATAAGATTACGAATGACTAACACCAAACATTAATTAATTATAGACTGTTTTAAAAAAAAGTAGTTATGCTAATTAGATAGATCAATGAATATCGGTGGGTCTTTTCTTTGTACTTTATATACAGTATCCCAAAAGGATCAAAGTGTAGTATCTGTTCCGATGGATACTGCACCCCATAGACCGGTATTGTCTTGGCCTTCAGGGCTTGATTTACGCCGGTCTATAGGTCTGTCTTGTGCAGTTCTAGGAGGTCCACCCTCCCAGGCTTTGCCTCCCCTCTTTGGGGAGGAATAAGTTTATTGCTTACTGCCTGAGGCGCCCCTACCGGGAAATGCCGATGGGGCTGCCCAGGCAATTTTTAATGGACAGATTGCTCATCTTCTCGGGCGCTGGCTTTTCAAGCCCCACTTTCCCGACCCGACCTTGGGTCACATCTTACCTTGTGGAAGTAAGATAAAAATGGCCTTGTGCCTAACCTCCTGAAAAGGAGGTTAATAATACACAAAATCCTCGTTGGCCTTTTGGCTAAGATCAGAGTGTAGTATCTGTTCCGACGGATGCTCACACGGTGGACCGGTATTGTCTTGGCCTTTGGATCCTGATTCCGTCGGTCTGATATACTGTCCTATGCAGTTCTAGGAGGTCCACCCTCACAGGCTTTGCCTTCTCACCATTTGAGAAGGGGTTAGTTTATTGCTAATCGTCTGAGGCGCTCCTACCGAAGAGTTCCGATGTGGCTGCCCAGGCATATTTTGACGGTCAGAGCGCTCTTCTTCTTCTAGGGCGCTGGCTTTTCAAATCTCACTTTCCCGACCTTGTGTCACATCTTACTGCTGTGGGAGGAAGATAAACACCAAATTGTATTATCGATTTAAATAACAGGAACCTGTTTTGATGGTAATATAGGTATGATGATTTTAAAAAAAATCGCATTTATTCATTATATATATATATATATATATATATATATATATATATATATATATATATATATATATATGCGATTCTTATTTCCAATTTGAGTTATTTTGAGAAATTTCCTCTGCGCAACTAACCGTATCTTTTTATTTTTATAGGTCGCCTGTAGCAAGAAGGGGGATCTTTATTCAGACGGTTGCTTATTACGATAACACACGAGAATCTTCGAGATTCTGCGTGATAACCCTGAATCCCTCGGCTTCCTGTCGTGACCGGATACAAAAAAAAATGCATTGAACATTCCTCTCTGATGGTCCACCTCGGGAAGATGACAGAAGGTTCGTTACCCGCCGAGGTGAAGGGGCCCCCGTTTCGCTGTCAGCAACGGTTTCTGCACTGGCACCCTGACTGATTCCGTGGTTTGATCTGCAGAAGTTCTACGACGGTCCTCGTGATTAAACATCACGGATTTTGTCAAATGTTTCTGGCGATTTTAAACGTCATAAAGTCTTAAACGAGCACTTATCATATTGAAGCGACACACACACACACACACACATACACACATACATACATACATACTCACATACTTACACACATATACTTACACACACACATGTATATTTCAGCAGCAAATCATTATTAATGCGTGCCTCGTTGAAGACTATGGAACTTTCGCTTTTTGTGATTTTCTTGTTAATTTCTCGACACGGCGAGCGAGTTTTCTGTTTTCGGGTGTTAATTTAAATATTGTGGTTACAAGTGTTGTTTCATCGACCATCTCTCGAGCGCTTTCGATCTCTCAATCGTCATCAGTAGGTTGTGTCTTATCGTTTGTCTTGGTGCTGTTAGCCTTTTTATAGTCTTATATATATATATATATATATATATATATATATATATATATATATATATATATTATTCTTATCTTTCTGTTTTTGCTAGAGATGACACATCTTACCAGATGTCAGACATTCACCAGCTATTTCAGAAACCCCAGCCTAAAGATCTTTTTAAGATGTTAACCGCCCTTTTAAATGCAATTGTTTGAATTTTTCTTGCACTCGGTTCACCGGGTATACTCGCCGGATAGCTTTTGAAATTCTTGTTCATTAGTCCTGTTGCTCCTATAATTACTGGTATGATGTAGATTTTCCTAAGATTCCAGTTTCTTTTCATGTCGTACATAAGACCTTGGTATTTCGTAATCTTTTCCCTTTCAGCTCTGTTTAATCCTGCATATATATATATATATATATATATATATATATATATATATATATATATATATATATATATTGAAACGGTTTTTTAAACCAGTAAAATGCAGAGGCATTTTTTTTAAATAAACATATTTATTAAAATTCAAATTTTCGATTTACACAGGAATCTTCATCAGGATAATATACATTCTTTTTCTTCCTTAAAAAAACGACTTGGTGTCGCTTGATCTTGTGCTTCAGATGTTAACGAAGCTTGTTGTGTAATAATGTGCATTTTAATGGTTTCAAAAACCGTTTCAAATTAAAAAAATTAAATGCATTCTATACAGTGGAAACATTTTACTATATATATATATATATATATATATATATATATATATATATATATATATATATATATATATATGAGGTTAATACAACAAAAGATATACGAGGCAATTAATACCTTTAATCAGTGAACATCCGGATAAAAATGAAGCTCAATATACTGGATAGAGCATTAATAGCAATAGATAAAGTGAAAGAATAAAATAAAGTACGAATCAAATTTTATTACAGTTCAATGTTCAGGCAAAGTTCTTTAAAGTCCTTAACTCATGAGTTTACAAAGAAAATCTTCTCCTCGGAGGACCATTACCGCAATGACATTACTGCGGGTAATAAAAATTAAACTTTGAAAATATATATATATATATATATATATATATATATATATATATATATATAAATACATAAAGGTATATAAAACATCAAATATATCGGCCCAAAACATACTTTTTTGTAAAACTATACAGTTCATCTAAGTCAAATGTTTTAAATAGCTCCAGGAAAGATATGAAAGAGGTTGATTAAAATTCCGAGGGGAATCTTCAGGCTAAAATGCAGTTTAGCCTGAAGATCCCCCCCCCCGGGGGATGAAACGCGGGAGCAAGAATAAAATATAGGAAGAAAAAATTCACACACACATTTTAACTGTCGGCACTATAATTTATTTCGACCTCTTGGCCTCTTCAGAATGCCAATGGGACAACTACATTAGCTTTCTATATTTTATATATATATATATATATATATATATATATATATATATATATATATATATATATATATATATATATATATATAATTATTAAAATGTTTTATACCTACAAACGACGTGCAGTTTTTTAATGCATAGGACTTGAAGGATTTTAAATCTGTGTGTAGAATTATTTTTATGGGTGATTTTAATGTTAATTGTTAGTATTTTCCTGATGAAATTAAATTGGACAACTTACAAGATTTATCTCATGAATTTTCAAAGAAAATCTTCTCCTTTGAAAACTCATGAGTTAAGGACGCAGTATCACTCCTTATTTTTTTTTAATCGACTTCTTTGACATCTTTCTTGAAAGTGTTTTAAACTTCATGACTTGGATGAACTGTATAAGTTTACCAAAAAAGTATGTTTTGGGCCGATATATTTGATTTTTTGAATACTTTTATGTATTTCTATATATATATTTTTTATATATTTTCAAAGTTTAATTTTATTACCTGCAGTAATGTCATTGCGGTAATGGTCCTCTGAGGAGAAGATTTTCTTTGAAAACTCATGAGTTAAGGACTTTAAAGTACTTTGCCTGAACATTGAATCTACTAAGCCGGCTTTCGTCCACACTCATCAGAGTAAATACGTGAAAATAATTCAAGCATTACGACTAAAAACTTTTAAAAGTAGACTGAAGACATGTGACAAGTTTTTAGTCGTAATGCTTGAATTATTTCCACGTATTTAAATTTATTCGATAACGGTAAAAACATAGGAATAAGAAGAACGCGCAAAGAGACGTCATTGGCACGTGTTTAACTATTTGAAAAAGAAAATAATAATAAAACGTGTGTGGAGAGACGTTAAAATGGGTAAAGGGGAGAAGAAAAAAACGATTCCCGAGTCCGACAATACTCACCTGAAAATGTTCGGAGGTTACATCGGCCGAAACATCCAAGGTGAGAAAAGTAGTGCGAATAATCCAAATAATCCAACTTGAGGCTTTGTTGCGTTGATAACACGAAGAAGTAGTAGAAGTTCGTTGTGGCCAAAAGGATAAAATTCACCATTAAATTACCCAAAAAGGGTCGATATGCCGTAAAACAAAGCGACCCAACTAGACACCATGAATAAATATTTGAAGATATTAAGTACTTAAAATATAGAACCTTTTACCAACATTAGTGAATTTAGCAGTGAATTACCGAAAAGAGTTGATTTGCCGTAAAACAAAACAACTCAACAAAAACCATGAATGTTTTACATATGAATAAAAAATTTAAAAAAACGAACGGAAAAAACTCCGATTTTAGGAGTCGGAATAAATATCGATAAATTGCGTTTCCGATCTGTTCTCGGTTTCCGCTTTCTTATTTACAACTAGCTTCGCCGGCTCGCTATCACTTCGCAATTTAATTTCTATTCACAGCTTTAAATGGGTGAAACAAAACTAATCGATAAAAAGTAGGCAAACTAATCGATAAGACAAAACTAATCGATAAGAAAAAGACATTCATTTAATTAAATTTAAAATTAAAGAAACACCAAATTAATTAAATAAGAAAAATGTTAAACCTTTCTCTTTTAACGAAAAGTCAGTCAATCAAACGCGATGTTATTGTTATTTTATACTCGAAAAAGGTTGATATGCCGTAAAACAAAACAAATGAATAAATATTTGAAGATATTAATCACTTGAAGCATAAACACTTTTTTCCCCAAAATGACTGGATTCGGCATTAAATAACCCCCAAAAGTTGATATACCGGACAACAAAACCATCAAAACAAACAAGAAGTTAAGAACTTGAAGACTAAAAACTTTTTAAAGGATAATTAAAGTTAAATAACATGAAATAAGGATTGATATGCCGTAAAACACAACAAAAAAACATAAATAAATGTTTGCCGATATTAAGAACTTGAAGAATAACAAATGCTTAGCAAAATGACTGAATTCGCCTTACAATAATCCTACTAAGGTTAATCCGCCGTCAAACAAAACAACCAAACAAAAACCATGAAAAAATGTTCACCAATGTTAAGAACTTTAAGCATAACCAACTGTTACCAAGATGACTAGATTCGGCATTAAATAGCTCTCAAAAGGGCTGATATGCCGTAAAACAACGTAACTAAACACCATGAATAAATATTTAGAGATATTAAGAATTTGAAGCACATTGTCGCAGTTCTAGGCTGTGTCCCGACTCTATGTGTTCATAAAATTTACAAACAAAAAGGGTAGTTTAAATAAGACGTTTATTGAACGAGTGAATTGCGTATACGAAGAAATGCGAGTAGGAAGTCTCTGAATGTGTATACGAAGAAATAAAGTCTGAAGTAGAAAAGTCTCTTAGTGTGTATACGGAGAAATAGAGTCATTTTTCAAAAAAGTGTATGTAGTAGAAAGTCTCTTAGTGTGTATACGGAGAAATAGAGTCATTTTTCAAAAAAGTGTATGTAGTAGAAAGTCTCTTAGTGTGTATACGGAGAAATATAGTCATTTTCCAAAAAGGTGTATGTAGTAGAAAGTCTCTTAGTGTGTATGCGAAGAAATAGAATCTCTTACCGGGAAAACGCGTGTTGACGTGGAGCGTCTGTATTGAATAGAAACTCCTATTTATCTACGTCCCACAAAGTAGAATGTGACACAAGGTCGGAAAGTGGGAATTTGCACTCTAGAGGAAGAGTACGGAGTTTCTTAAAAAATTACCTGGGCAGGGCGCCTCAGACAGTAAGCAATAAACTTACTCCTCCCCAAAGAGGGGAGGCAAAGCCTGGGAGGGGGTTAACCTGCACAGGACAGACCCATTGACCGGCGTAGATCAAGCCCCGAAGGCCAAGACAATAACGGTCTATGGGGTGCAGTATCCATCGGAACAGATACTACACTTTGATCTTGGCCAAAAGGCCAAGAAAGTCCTCAGTAAGTCTAAGACATCGAGAAAGATCATTTATGACGTTACATTTATGTTTTGAAAAGAGGGGGTAACTGCTACATCATAAACTTTTACCAAAATGATTGGATTCGGCTTTTAATAACCATAAAATTCATTCATTTCGTGTGAATCAGATGATTCGATTGTTGCCATTGGTTTCCCCGATATCTTTCTAGTTAGAATTCTTTCTAGAAAGACACAAGGTACTTACAGGAGGGACCACGTGAACGTTACCAACATCTTAAGTGTTTTTGTAGAACGAACTGGAATCGAACTCGGCACACCCAAGTTGTTAGTCCGTGTCTTTAACCACTGAGCCACACCGAAAAGGATTGATATGCCGTAAAACAAAACAACTGAACCAAACACCATGAATAAATATTTGAAGACACTAAGAACTTGAAAGATAAAAACTTTTACCAAAATGACTGGATTCGACATTAAATAACCCGAAAAAAGGGGTTGATATGCCGTAAAACAAAATAACCAAACAATTAATCGTTTTGAAAGTTGTTTTGCTACGTCATAAATCATTTAGAAAAGGGTCGACGTGCCGTTGAAGACGCCATAACAAAACTTGGAAAGATTCGAAGAGATTTGAGGCAATTCTCAACTTTCTGGAGAGAAAAGACAATTTAAAATGAAAATCAAAACGTAACAGTGACTTTGTTCTCCTTCTGATTTCGGTTGTGCGAGTCACACTTATCGGAAACGCCCGGTTCCTTCAGTCCCGTGGGCAGAGTCGGCGATGGAAATCTTCGAGTTCTACGTCTGCCAGTCGCAGCGGTCCTCCTTAGGTGAACAAGGCGGACGCCCCGGGGGGGGGGGGGGAAGCAAATTTGATGGTTAGAGATTGACAACGCATCAAGTAATTAACGCCTGTACACCGCGTTGTCTTAGCGGTTATCACGACTCGCCCGCGGTCACGTGATCATGACCCGCAGGTCAAAAAAAAGAAGAAAGAAAGAAAAAAAGGAAAAAAGGAAAAAGAGGAACGATTCGCGTTCACATATGCGCAGAATTGTGCGTGAGTATTGGACATATGGCGCCGAGGCTAATCAATTACGGCGGATAACTGAAAGAGTCCTGCCTCTCTAGGATGCAAAAGTTTATGTGAAATATAATGGTTGACGTAATAGATTGAAAAGGGGTCGATACGAGGGGTGAGAAGGGGTGATTTGAGCGATAAATGTATAGAACACACCATGAGTGCGTGTAATAGGAAAGAAAGCAACCCAGCCGCGGCATTAACGATGGCTTACAAAATAAAATTAAACAATAAAGCACTACACAAGTATGCGGTTTAGGGTTAGGGTTAGGGTTAGGGCTTACCAGTAATGGATAGGGTTAGGGTTATGGGGTAGAGTTTGGGTTAGGGGTTGGGGTTACGGTTAGGGTTAGGGTTAGGGGTTAGGGTTAGGGTTAGGGGTTAGGGTTAGGGTTAGGGGTTAGGGTTAGGGCTTACCAGTAATGGATAGGGTTAGGGTTATGGGGTAGAGTTAGGGTTAGGGGTTAGGGTTTGGGTTAGGGTTAGGGGTTAGGGTTAGGGTTAGGGGTTAGGGTTACGGTAGGGTTTGGGTTAGGGTTAGGGGTTAGGGTTAGGGTTAGGGGTTAGGGTTAGGGCTTACCAGTAATGGATAGGGTTAGGGTTATGGGGTAGAGTTAGGGTTAGGGGTTAGGGTTAGGGTTAGGGTTAGGGGTTAGGGGTTAGGGGTTAGGGTTAGGGTTTGGGGTAAGGTGTTAGGGTTTTGGGTTAGGGGTAGGATTATGGTTTACCAGTAATGGATAGGGTTAGGGTTTGGGGTTAGGGTTATGGTTTACCAGTAATGGATAGGGTTAGGGGGTAGAGTTATGGTTAAGGTTAGGGTTTGGGGTTAGGGGTAGGATTAAGGTTTACCAGTAGGGGATAGGGTTAGGGGTTAGAATTATTGTTAGGGTTTGGAGTTAGGGTTATGGTTTACCAGTAATGAATACAACCGTCAAAGAATGTTAGGTTTGTTTTACGGCATATTAAACCTTTTTGAGTTATTTAATGCCGAATCTATTCATTTTCTTGAAAGTTTTATGCTTCACGTCCTTAATATGTTCAAATATTTATTCATGGTGTTTCATTTAGTCGTTTTGTTTTACGGCATATCAACCTTTTTCTGGTTATTTAAAACCGAATACAATCATTTATGCAAAAGGTTCTATGTTTGAAACTCTTAATATCTCAAATATTTATTCATGGCGTTTGCTTTAATTCTTTTGTTTTACGGCATATCAACCCGTTTTTTTTTAAAAGCTTTTGTGCTTCAAGTTCTTAATAAGATATAAGGGAAAAGAATGAACAGGCCAATAATCGATCAGTGTCTTAATTACAAATATATATTTTTTTTAAACCAGCAAAATAAGGAACGCTAAGGGAAATAACGGTTATTCTTTTAATCAGAGCTATTCCCTTTTGTTGATTTTTCTTTTAATGTAACTATTTAAAAATTGCTACATGTTAGAAAACTGCCGGATCGCATAAAGTATTTCCTTAAATAAATTGTAGCGAAGTACGTTAGTCGATTGAAAATAACATGGCACGACAATAACAAATGAACTTTTAATATCTAAGTTTAAATGCTATTTTGGTCAAACGTTTGAACTCGAGCCAAAATTATTTTATATATTAGATGATGATGATGATGATGATGATGATGATGATCATCATCATCATCATCATCATCATCATCATCATCATCATCATCATCATCATCATCATCATCATCATCATCATAATAATAATAATAATAATAATAATAATAATAATAATAATAATAATAATTTAAAAAAATTAAAAAAAAAAAAAAATTAAAAAAAAAAAAAAATTGTGGACTGCTTCCTGAAAAACAAAAAGGGAAAGAGAAAAGAGAGACGCATAATCTGCTATACATCGACCAAAAGATCCTGAAGGAGATAAAAAGCAGAAAAAAGAACATAGCCGTGGCATGGATTGATTTCAACAAACCTTACGACAGAATCACTCAAGCATAAATGAATGTTTAAAAATATACAAGATACCGGACAGGATTATTAATCTTATTAAGAAAGCAATGGAAACATGAGGACTATAACTGACAGCCGAAGGACGACAGCTGACTACGATAAAAATACAGAGAAGCATCTTCCAAAGAGACTCACCACTACTTTTTATCATAGCCATGATGATACTCAACTACGTACTCAGAAAATGTGATGCCGAATACAAGTTTACTGACAAAGAACAAAGAATACACCACCTCATGTACATGGACGACCTGAAGCTATTTGCAAAAAGCAAAAAGGAAGTGAAAAACTGATAAATACAACCAGAATCTTTAGCCAGGACATTCAAATGGAATTTGGAATGGAAAAGTGTGCACTGCTAGAGATGAAAAGGGGGAAACTGGAGACAATAGAGGGCATGGAACTGCCCAATCAAGAGGAGACGAGGGCGCTAGGCGAACAGGATAGCTATAAATATTTGGAAGTTCTGGAAGCAGACACTATCAAATCCACAGAAATGAAGTGGAAGATTGGAAAAGAATATTTACAAAGTACAAGAAAACTCTTAGAAACGAAATTATATAGCAGGAATCTAGTAAAAGGAATAAACACCTGGGCAGTATCGCCAATAAGATACTCTGGACCATTCATAGGCTGGACTAAAGAAGAACTCAGGCACCTAGACAATAAGACTAGACAATGAATGATCATGCACAATGCACTACATCCAAAAAACGATACAGACAGATTCTACATGAAAAGAAACGAAGGAGGAAATGAACTGGTAAGTATAGAAGACTGTGTGAAAGACACACAAAAAAAGATCTGGAGAAATATAAAACACAGAACACAGAAAGTTCGATCGCTGCAGCAAGACCAACCATTCCAATGAACAACTCAGGAAGCACTAAAACAAGAAACAAAAAGACAAGAAAAGAAAAGTGGGAAGAAAATAAGCTACATGAACGTTTCATAAGAATGACAAGAGAAGAGACCAACCAACAATCCTGGGCATGGCTAAGAAAAGGACACTTGAACAAAGAAACGTAATCTTTACTGACAGTGGCACAGAACAATGTGATTATGACGAAATACATTAAAGCTAATATAGATAAAACCCACGAAAACAGTAAATGCATATTGTGTGAACAAAGAGACGAAACAGTAAATTACATAATAAGTGAATGCAGCAAACTAGCCCAAAAAGAATACAAGAACAGACATGACTGCGTGGGGAAAGTAATACACTGGGAACTATGCAAACGACTACATATTTGAACACATGAACAAATGGTACAAACATAAACTAGATACAGAAATACTGGAAAACGAAAACCACAAAATGCTCTGGGACATGGAAGTGCAAACAGATAAATTCATACAAGCAAGAAGACCTGATATGATAATAGTTGACAAGGAGGAAAAATCCTGCCAAATCGTAGATTTTACCGTTCTAGCAGACCACAGGGTGAAGATCAAGGAAACGGAAAAATGATGCAAATACACGGAACTTGCCAGAGAATTAAAAATGATATGGAGCATGAAGAAAGTGAATATAATACCAATAATCGTAGGAGCACTAGGAACAATCCCCAAAAAACTAGACAATAAACTGGGAGAAATTGGAATCAAAGGGATAACTGAGATCAAACAAAGGATTGCAATGATGAAAACAGACACAATCTTAACATACATCCTGGAATGCGGAAACCAACCAGTATAAAGACCAATGGTTGGTGACAGCGAGAAATCGATGAGAAGCAGCTGTTGCGATAACCCAAAGGCATTTGTAATAGTTATTGAAAAAGTTGGGGTGTACTGGAAATCTCAGGAAATTTGTGGTCATGGTATCTTACGTGTATGGACTACTTTAACTCATAAATACTGAGGGTACCTGCTTCTCGGTGTCGGACTCACACCAGCCCGTGCGGTCTTTCGGCAACTTCAGTTGCTTAGAGACTTCGGACTGGTCAACACAAGTCTGGGATTCGTTCTCGACAATCAGTCCGGCAGGAACTGAGCCATTTCGGTGGCCTTTTATCTGTCAGGCTGAGGTATTAGTCCTGAGTAGTCCTAGGATGTCCACTCTCCCAGGCCTTGCCTACCCTCTTGTGGGTGGAGTAAGTTTATTGCTTACTGCCTGAGGCGCCCCAACCAGGGAATGCCCAAGATCATAGGCCAGAGTGCTCCTTCTGTAGGGGCGCTAGCTTGACTCTCTCCCACCTTCTGGCCTTGTGCCACATATTCCTGCGGTGAGAAGGAATTAAATACTTTCCGGACCCTTAATTAATTAAGTAATTAATAATGTTAATAAGTAGAAAGAAAGATCCAGGGTGTCCTCAGGAGCACATACCTTTCGGTGTTGGAACCAACCCCAGTCCATTCAGTCTCTCATTAACTTCGGTTGATTGAGGACTTCGAGATGGGTTAATACCAGTCGAGGATTCGTTCTCGACATTCAGTCCGGCAGGAACTAAGCAATTTCGGTGGCCTTTTATGTGTCAGGCTGAGGTATTAGTCCTGAGTAGTACTAGGGTGTCCACTCTCCCAGGCCTTGCCTCCTCTCTTTGGGGTGGAGTAAGTTTATCGCTTACTGCACAATTGTTTTATAGGCCAGAGTGCTCCTTCTTTAGGAGCGCTGGCTTGACACTCCCCCACCTTCTGGCCTCGTGCTAAATATTCTTGCAGTGGGAAGGAATTAAATACCTGGACCCACACCAGTTTATACTGGCAGTCAAGAAAGACGTACAACTACTCATGTTTTCTTTCCGGACCCTTACTTAATTAAGTAATTAATAATGTTAATAAATAGTGGGACACGTAGAAATTCCACACTTGTATTTTTAATCTGTTGTATACTCTTCAGTGCTTAAAAATATGCCCATTCTAAGAAAACCCAACGATATTATTGTACACAAACTTGTTCAATCTTAACACAATAATCTTAACATAATAATCTTTACATACTAATCTTAACATAATAATCTTAACATAATAATCTTAACATACTAATCTTAACATAATAATCTTGACATAATAATCTTAACATACTAATCTTAACATAATAATCTTAACATAATAATCTTAACATACTAATCTAAACATAATAATCTTAATATAATAATCTTAACACAATAATCTTAACATAATAATCTTAACATAGTAATCTTAACATAATAATCTTAACATACTAATCTTAATATAATAATCTTAACATAATAATCTTAACATAATAATCTAAACATAATAATATTAACATAATAATCTTAACATAATAATCTTAACATAATAATCTTAACAGACTAATATTAACATAATAATCTTAACATAATGATCTACACATACTGATCTTTACATAATAATCTTAACATAATAATCTTAACATACTTATCTAAACATAATAATCTTAATATAATAATCTTAACACAATAATCTTAACATAATAATCTTAACATAGTAATCTTAACATAATAATCTTAACATACTAATCTTAATATAATAATCTTAACATAATAATCTTAACATAATAATCTAAACATAATAATATTAACATAATAATCTTAACATAATGATCTTAACATACTGATCTTTACATAATAATCTTAACATAATAATCTTAACACAATAATTTTAACATAATAATCTTAACATAATAATCTTAACATAATAATCTTAACATAATGATCTACACATACTAATATAACATAATAATCTTAACATAATAATCTTAACATAATGATCTACACATACTAATCTTAACATAATAATCTTAACATAATAATCTTAACATAATAATCTAAAACATACTAATATTTACATAATAATCTTAACATAATAATCTTAACAGACTAATATTAACATAATAATCTTAACATAATGATCTACACATACTAATCTTAACATAATAATCTTAACATAATAATATTAACACAATAATCTTAACATAATAATCTTAACATAATAATCTTAACATAATAATCTTAACAGACTAATATGTACATAATAATCTTAACATAATGATCTTAACACAATAATCTTAACACACTAATCTTAACATACTAATCTTAACATAATAATCTTAACATAATAATCTTAACATACTAATCTAAACATGATAATCTTAATATAATAATCTTAACACAATAATCTTAACATAATAATCTTAACATACTAATCTTAATATAATAATCTTAACATAATAATCTTAACATAATAATCTTAACACAATAATCTTAACATAATAATCTTAACATAATAATCTTAACATAATAGTCTTAACAGACTAATATTAACATAATAATCTTAACATAATGATCTACACATACTGATCTTTACATAATAATCTTAACATAATAATCTTAACACAATAATTTTAACATAATAATCTTAACATAATAATCTTAACACAATAATCTTAACATAATGATCTACACATACTAATATAACATAATAATCTTAACATAATAATCTTAACATAATAATATTAACACCAAAATCTAAACATACTAATAATTACATAATAATCTTAACATGATAATCTTAACATAATAATCTTAACATAATAATCTTAACATAATGATCTACACATACTGATCTTTACATAATAATCTTAACATAATAATCTTAACACAATAATTTTAACATAATAATCTTAACATAATAATCTTAACACAATAATCTTAACATAATGATCTACACATACTAATATAACATAATAATCTTAACATAATAATCTTAACATAATAATATTAACACAAAAATCTTAACATACTAATAATTACATAATAATCTTAACATAATAATCTTAACACAATAATCTTAACATAATAATCTTAACATAATAATCTTTACATACTAATCGTAATATAATAATCTAAACATAATAATCTTAACATAATAATCTTAACACAATAATCTTAACATAATAATCTTAACATAATAATCTTAACATAATAATCTAAACATAATAATATTAACATAATAATCTTAACATAATAATCTTAACAGACTAATATTAACATAATAATCTTAACATAATGATCTACACATACTGATCTTTACATAATAATCTTAACATAATAATCTTAACACAATAATTTTAACATAATAATCTTAACATAATAATCTTAACATAATAATCTTAACATAATGATCTACACATTCTAATATTACATAATAATCTTAACATAATAATCTTCACATAATAATATTAACACAAAAATCTTAACATACTAATAATTACATAATAATCTTAACATGATAATCTTAACATAATAATCTTAACATAATAATCTTAACATAATGATCTACACATACTAATCTTAACATAATAATCTTAACATAATAATCTTAACATAATAATATTAACACAAAAATCTTAACATACTAATAATTACATAATAATCTTAACATAATAATCTTAACATAATAATCTTAACATAATAATCTAATATATACTAATATTTACATAATAATCTTAACATAATAATCTTAACAGACTAATATTAACATAATAATCTTAACATAATGATCTACACATACTAATCTTAACATAATAATCTTAACATAATAATATTAACACAATAATCTTAACATAATAATCTTAACATAATAATCTTAACATAATAATCTTAACAGACTAATATTAACATAATAATCTTAACATAATGATCTTAACACAATAATCTTAACACACTAATCTTAACATACTAATCTTAACATAATAATCTTAACATAATAATCTTAACTTACTAATCTAAACATAATAATCCTAATATAATAATCTTAACACTGGCATTTATCATAGAATGTCACTACTTTTGTAAAGGCTATGCCTCAAGACAATGGTAATTTTTAAGGTTTGTTTGAATTTCTGGAAAACTAAGGTATATGGTAAACTGAAATTAAAATGCCATCAACTAGACCCTAGAACCTCTATCTCTGCCAAAAATCAGTTGAATCCATCAAATAGTTGATGAGATACGATCTCTGGGTTGCCTTGACTAATGATGCTGAAATTCTACACACTTATAGAACCTATCAAATGAAATAATTTGATTTATTGGTTTTTGAGTTATGACTGATCAAAGAAATGAGATTTCTAGCATAGGTCGTTTTTGAAGTCTATTAAGGAATAGAGCGCTATCGCGCCTCCCTTGATATATATATATATATATATATATATATATATATATATATATATATATATATATATATATATATATATATTCCATGATAAATGCCAGTATACTGAAATCATGTGCCCTTAATAGGGTTAAGATGAAAATTCATATACACTAAATGTACAAATGCAAGGAAATTCCCAAATTTTGACACTTTTATTGTCATTAAGGGTATGCGAGCACAACAGGGCTATGTATTTTACTGGTAGGAATTTTTCCTCAGCGCACCTCACACACTTCATCCACTCATGCATAGAGATTTATACTGTAGTGATGTGATAATGAAATGGTTTGGTTGATATGTAGTCATACCCTTAATGACAATAACAGTGTAAAAATTTGGGAATTTCCTTGCTTTTGTACATTTAGTGTATATGAATTTTCATCTTACCCCTATTAAGGGCATATGATGTCAGTATACTGGCATTTATCATGGAATGTCACTACTTTTGTAAAGGCTATGCCTCAAGACAATGGGAATTTTTAAGGTTTGTTTGAATTTTCTGGAAAACTAATCTATATGGTAAACTGAAATTAAAATGCCATCAACTAGACCCTAGAACCTCTATCTCTGCCAAAAATCAGTTGAATCCATCAAATAGTTGATGAGATACGGTCTCTGGGTTGCCTTGACTAATGATGCTGAAATTCTACACACTTATAGAACCTATCAAATGAAAATTTTGTGCAAAGTTTTAAATAATTTGGTTTATTGGTTTTTGAGTTATGACTGATCAAAGAAATGAGATTTCTAGCATAGGTCGTTTTTGAGGTCTATTAAGGGATAGAGCGCTATCGCGCCTCCCTTGATATATATATATATATATATATATATATATATATATATATATATATATATATATATACATGCATGTATATATATGTAAATATATATATATATATATATATCTTCTGTAAAACAATATATATATATATATATATATATATATATATCTTCTGTAAAACAATATATATATATATATATATATATATATATATCTTCTGTAAAACAATATATATATATATATATATATATATATCTTCTGTAAAACAATATATATATATATATATATATATATATATATATATATATATATATATATATATGATGGACTCTCCCGTCGATTTCGACGTATGAGTGCCCCGCCTGGGGCTGCCCGCGCGTGAATTTGTAATTGCAAGGGTTGCGCAATCCCAACAACCGCTCTCCTGAGTGGGCATTGCTTGATTCCAATGGCAAGTAGTAATACAAGACGACTGGAAACAATGCCGAGATAAGCAGAGAGCACATACAGCACCTGGTATTCCCAAATGGTCACCCATATTGTACTGGCCAGGCCGCTTAACTATATATATATATATATATATATATATATATATATATATATATATATATATATATATATATATATATATACATGCATGTATATATATGTATATATATATATATCTATATCTATATCTTCTGTAAAAGAATATATATATATATATATATATATATATATATATATATATATATATATATATATATATATATATTGTTTTACAGAAGATTAAAGCAACTCAACGGTGGAGTTAAGAAAACGAAACCTAAAGTAGCGTAAACAAACCGTCATCGGCCTTCAGATTGACACGTGACTTCCCCAACTTTTTTCCAACATGGCTGATGACGGTTGTGTTCAAGTAACATTATCTTTAATTTCTATGCATTCAACTTAAAATTGATTGTATCATGTGGATTTGATCCGATCTTCTGAAACACAACTAATAAATAAATATCACGCTCTCATCATTAAATAATTGAGCACCCTTTTGGATTTCTTTATACAAAACTGAACCAAAGATTATATATATATTTCTCGCTCCTCGAAAAAGTAGAGCACTGTAAGTGTAGTATTAACACAACATGACGTCACTAGCTTTAAATGCATCGTTCCTTTACTTAAAAAAAGTAGAACGCTCTCAGACGTTAAGCCGCCGATAACGTGTTAAAATTATCACAGTTTATTCGCTATTTAAAATTGGCCGTGTGGTTAAGGCGTCGGATTTGAGTTGCAAAATACTCGGAATCCAGGGTTTCGAATCGCATGACCAGTAGTGAATAGTCATATCTTCATGCTGATGAGTCAGGACGAAACGTATATGTACATAGATGATAAACAATAACGAATATTTACTTCATATATATATATATATATATATATATATATATATATATATATATATATATATATATATATAGAGAGAGAGAGAGAGAGAGAGAGAGAGAGAGAGAGAGAGTGTGTGTGTGTGTTAGAGTGAAATGAATTCCGGGAGCTCAATGTAATAAACAGAGCAAGAATAAAATAAAGTAACACGGAATCATTCCGTGTTACTTTATTTTATATATATATATATATATATATATATATATATATATATATATATATATATAGAGAGAGAGAGAGAGAGAGAGAGAGAGAGAGAGAGAGAATGAGAGAGACAGACAGACAGACAGAGATGAAAGATGAGAATAAAAAATTGTACAGATACAATATATATTAAAACATCAGAAGTTCAAAGCGAGGAGTTTCATATCCTTAATCCACGGATTTTCAAAGACAAACTCTTTTCATCGGAGGATAAAAAAACCGGTAATTGTCAGTTTCGAAGCAAAAAATAGCTAACAGGTGTTTCAAGAAGGATCATAAAGATAATTGAAACAAATTCAAATAGTAAAATAAGAATTCACATTAGAGCATTGTTGACAGATAAAAACCGTACACCATCAAAGTGTATCATTTGAATTGTTATCATTTATTTATATGTGTATTACAAGAGCATCACAATAACCTCGGTACCGTCGGTTTCAACTGCAAACAAAAAGGGGATCGATAATTGGTCATCTTTACCGGACTCTCTTCAGACTCTACTTATGTCTGTATGGGCTGAAGAGAGTCCGGTAAAGGAGACCAATTATCGATCCTCTTTTAGTTTGGATTTGAAACCGACGGTACCGATGTTGTTATTTTTTTTTTGTAATACATATATAAATAATCTTACGCTTATAGCTTTTAATTCTCTTAATAATCGAGCACTCGTCTGGAGTTCTCTTCCACTAACCTTATATATATATATATATATATATATATATATATATATATATATGAAGCAATCCAACAAAAGATATAAGCGTCAACTAATATCTTATTTTGATTGATTTATTTATCATTAACATTAAATATGGACACATTTCGCGACTGGATAACTTTGCCGGCCCCTTCAATTTCACGTATTTGGACTGCTGTTTGTATCTTGGAGTAATGTCCTTCCTGATTATGCTTCTCAACTTGTATGACCTGGATGGACTGTATGGATTCAACAAAAGTATGTTTTTGGATTGATATGTTTGATGTTATGTATTTTTATGTATTTGTGTATATAATTTTATATATTTTCAAAGCGTAATTTTATTACCTGTAGTAGTATAACTGCGGTAATGGTCCTCTGAAGAGAAGAATTATCTTTGAAAACTCATGAGCTAAGGACTTAAGGATGCTTTGCATGAACTTTGAATTCTAATAAAATTTGATTGACACCTTATTTTATTACTTCATTTTATATTATAGTATATATATATATATATATATATATATATATATATATATATATATATATATATATATAGTGTTTCAGGTTGTATATGAAAAGAAATCAAATAAAGTGCTCGATCATATAAGAGAGCTAATATAATTTATTTAGATACTGTATATTACATATTTCAGCAATGTACCACGGTTTCATCCAAAAGGGCAGATATAAAGATGTCTAAATCTGCCCTTTTGGATGAAACCGTGGTACATTGCTGAAATATGTAATATACAGTATCTAAATAAATTATATATATATATATATATATATATATATATATATATATATATATATATATATATTAAGCTATGAAAATATATTTATGGTAATTAAGCTACACAGAGGCTCTACCTAGCTCTACTTACGTATCGAGCACTGTAGAAGTAAATACTGAAAATTGATACATAAAAAAAAATTATATCTCCTTATAAAAGTTTATGTGGATACATGAAATACTAATATATATATATATATATATATATATATATATATATATATATATATATATATATATATATATATTACAAGAAGCAATCAATATACACGTATATGTACATTAACACCCAAAACTTCGACACGTTCGCCCTTGTCTAATTCCGATGAGTTTTTAGTTCATTTTCTTGTTTTTTATTTCATAACCAAAGATGCCTAATTACTTCCGTTATTTTCATCTGTGGTCTTCGGAGTCAACAAAGATGGCTGAACCAAGCAAGCAACCTACTTCCGGTTTGACTTGCACTTTTTTCTCGGTATCCTTCCAGCAGCTGTTCGTCGAAAATCGACGAATGTGGCTCGTGTCTCGACTTGAATGACGCGGGAAGGGAAAAAAGACATGTAACCCCCTCCTCCTTTAAAATTAATAAATAAATATATCATTTTATCATTATTATTATTATTATTTTTTTTTTTTTTTCTAAAAATTGGATGAATGTGATCACGCAGCGTTTCCGTTAAGTGTGCAAGATTGTTCAGCCGCGGGCAACAGAGGGCGCTGCATAACATGGCTGACTGGTTTGGCGGCCATTCAGAATTTTGAAAACGGATGAAGCGCCCCCTGGGGACAATTATTGCCTCTCAAAAAAGAAGCCACAAAGAAAGCGGAAACAGCCATGCGCTAGAGGTTAACACCTATAAGATATTCCGCCTTTCAAGCTACTTACTCCGTCCAACGAAAAGGCAAGAATCGCAAGTTCTATCACAATTTTAATGCATCAGCTCATTGACACGTCCACAAACAACCTTCTTGGGCTATCGGCTACGATCAAACCAGTTTTTGTTTTTCTTTCTCCCACTCGCCATTATACTCCAATGAATTTCTGTATATATACCATATTTATTAAAAATAAATAAAAAAATAAAACAAATTTGGGGATATCTTAAGTAAGATGGCCCTTAGAGTAAATGTGGTATTGTAGTGAAGAGAAGACTAGGATAGACATATTTTTTATCATTTGTGACCCAGAATGACCAACGACCTACAATCCCACACTTTTGATGGCCTTGTGCCTAGTTTGGTCCAAATAAAAAAAATTAATAAGAGATTTATGTAGTTTGCTTGAAGCATTGTTTGTATATAGAAATGTGCAGATGTGTGACGGATAGACACAAGTTGGAGCAAATAAAACATATAATGGCGAAACAAGTTAAATAGTTTCACCCTTAATACAATGTATACATAAACACATATATATTTTTTCACAAACACACATATATCTGTCTATCTACACAATGTTACAATGTTATGTAAAGATATATGTGTGTTTGTGAAAATATATGAGGAAGTCTTACAAATAAAGACGAAACGTTGATGAATATATATAAAAAATATCTCTTGGTTTTTCCTTTTTCATTTCCAATTACGTCGGATTACTCTCATCCTTCCTTCTCATATATATGTGTGTGTGTGTGTGTGTGTGCGTATGTATACATTGTATTAAGGGTGAAACTATTTAATTTGTTCCACCATTATATGTCTTATTTGCTCCAACTTGTGTCTATCCGTCACACCTCTGCATTGTATTGCTTTCTAAGTATCACATTTGTATATATTTTTTAAATATTTTTTGTTAAAAAAAAATGATTCAAAATGTGGTATCTGTTATGATACTGCACGAAAGGAGAAGTCCTGAGGAAATTTATTATTTTTGTTCCAATCTAGAGTGCTCTCTTTTTGAAGAGTTGGATTTTCCTCACTTTAAAAAACCTTGTGTCTAACTCTGCTCTCGTGGGGAGGCAAGTAAATAGGAACAATAATCGTATAAATTACATCTATAACAGAAGGAAACATATCCGTTCTTCGTTATAATTAAAGTATGGTGTGATAGACAGTTAATAGGACTCCATAGATGAATAAAATAGACAAAAACAGACGATATTGAAGGTTAATAGAAATACCTTTTAATTGTGGCTATGCTGAAATGGAATTAAAAGCAGGTAAAAGTCAACCTTTACAAAATGTCGCTGGTGAGTTTGGGAAAGTCAGTGGGCTCTGCAATTAGTCCAACAAATTCTTGCAATCATTCACCAAGACCTCTCATTGGCCGGTAATTCTGTATTGGGAAAGAGTCATGGCCATCCCTACTACAGGCCAGGCAATCGTGCAACTGGGGTCTTTTACTGGGGGCCATGTGAATTTTCTTAAATATTCGATATAGAAGTTGCAAACAAAGGTAAAATTCCTCTGTGAGATTAGTTTGATGTTTTTATGTGTTTTACATACCAAATAATAAGAACCACAATGAGCTAATTGATAAATTTGACAATTATTGACAAATTCCTATAAATGAAGAGACAGGTAATTTTGAATAAACAAAGGCAAATGCATATTTCAATGAAGAATTTTTATTTCAATGTTGGATTTTTTTAGAGAATTTGTACTTATGTCAAAAGATCATTACTTGTATATTGTGGTTAAAAAGAAAAAAAGGATCCGCACCAGTTGATGATATAGTTTGCAACTTCTATATCGAATATTTAAGAAAATTCACATGGCCCCCAGTAAAAGACCCCAGTTGCACGATTGCCTGGCCTGTAGTAGGGATGGCCATGGAAAGAGTACATCAAAATATATAAG
>OY744542.1:8023179-8043179 GCA_963556195.1 Sepiola atlantica
AGTACTTATATAGATATGCAAATTAGCCTATCTAATGTATGTCCTTAGATCGTTCGTCTTTACTATATATAGAGTATTTCAAAATTCGGTTGATTCAGGACTTTGGGATGAGGTAAGGTAATGCCAGTCGAGAATTCGTTCTTAACAATCAGTCCGGCAGGTACTGGGCCATTTCGGTGGCCTTTTATCTGTCGGGCTGAGGTATTCGGACCTGGGTGTCTTAGGAGGTGCACCCTCCCAGGCCTTGTGCCCCCTCTTTGGGGAGTAGAAAGTTTATTGCTTACTGCCTGAGGCGCCTCTACCGGGGAATGCTGACGGGGTTGCCCAGGCTATTTTTGCTAGGCCAGAATGCTCCTTATTTAAGGGTGCTGGCTTGACTCTTCCCCCACTTTCTGACCTTGTGTCACATATTGATGCGGTAGGAAGCAATTGAATATCGTTGTATAATGGATTTACATAGTAACCGATTTTGATGTTAATAAATGAAAGAAACTTTTGCATTCATTCATTATATATATATATATATATATATATATATATATATATATATATATATATATATATATATTTCTTTTTCTTCCAACCCCCCCCCCCCACCCTAACTAAGCGTTGGATACAAATAAAAAATAAAAATATAAATAGCTGTGAATTAAACTTTTCTAACAGCAATTGTATCTTTCTTCCTTTCCCTTCTCTTTTCTTTTTCTTTTCCTCGCCCCCCCCCCCCTTCTACCCCAGCTCAGCGTTAGATATATAAAATATATAAAAGATAAAAATAAAAAAAATGAAAATAGTAATTTCTAACGGCAATCATATTTTAAAATCGGTCACATGACTTTTATTTCTTTCTCCTCTTCGTTTTTGCTTGACTTCATTCTCCCTGGAATTCAGCAACCAGGTTGAATCAAAAAATAATTTTCTGCCTGATGAGACCTCAGCTCTTGAGAGCTGTAGATCGATAACATCGACATGCCAGTGTAGCAGACCTTGTACATGTTTGAATAAAAGCATTCACTATATATATATATATATATATATATAATATATATATATATATATATATATATATATATATATATATATATATATATATATATATATATATATATAAAATGAAATATGAAACTAAAAGTATACTTTTAGAGGATAGAACCTATAGTGAAATAGTTTAAGCACAATATACGAGATAGAGCAATTATGAAGATAAATGAAAAAAGAAAGATAAATATGTACGAATGACAAATCTAATTCAACTTCGATTGTTCAATGCCAGGTGTACTCGGTAAAAACATGTTTATTTTTCTTTCCTTAACCCAAGGCTTTTCAAAGATTCAAAACTTATCATCAGAGGAATTACATAGATGGATAAGTTGGCAGTGGAAAAACCAAAATTCAAAATTTGGAAATATATAAAGTAATGGAGAGTGCGTTCCATCTACGATTGAACTAAACATCTTTTTATTGGATTTACTTCTTTTTTGAACATTTTCAACGCTGCCTTCACGAAACCCCTTTTTTCCATCTTTAAATCTCCGTTCACCGGACACCTTATATACGGACATTAACCAACAGGACAAACACTATAATTTTTTACACACACACTCTTACTCTCCATTACTTTATATTTTTTTCAAATTTTGAAATTTGGCTTTTCCACTGCCAACTTATCCATCTATGTAATTCCTCTGATGATAAGATTTTAATCTTTGAAAAGCATTGGCTTAAGGAAAAAATAGTAAACATGTTTTTACCGAGTACACCTTGCATTGAACAATCGAAGTTGGAATAAATTTGTCATTTGTACATGTTTATCCCTCTTCTTTTAAAGCTCAATATACGAGATAGAGCAATATCTTTCTTATATATATATATATATATATATATATATATATATATATATATATATATATATATATATATAATGGTAATAATCCAGGTAAAAAATATCCACAGGGTGGTAATCCAGAGAATTTTAACCGGGTTTATAAAAAGTGCTCAATATCAAAATAGAGCTTTATATATGATCATTTTATTTACACAGACATGTACAAAATCTGCGACACTGGCATGTCGATGTTATAGATCAACAGTTACTATACACTGAGATCTCATAAGACAGAGTTAGAATCCGATCTTAACCTCAGATAATATTTGGAGAGAATCTCTCCAAATATGATCTGAGGTTAAGATCGGATTCTAACTCTGTCTGAAAGATCTCAGTTTATAGTAACTGTTGATCGATAACATCGACATGCCACTGTCGCAGATTTTGTAAATGTCTGTGTAAATAAAATTATCATATATATATATATATATATATATATATATATATATATATATATATATATATATATATATATATATATATCGCCTGACAAAGTTGTTCTACAACGAAAGCTTGAAAAAAAAATTAAATAAATGAATTTCTCATTTATATTGCACGATTGTTGATTTTCAAAATATTTCACTTTAATACCTTCTAATCCGTGCTTCAAAGATGTTGTCAATTCCTTTACTTTAAAAAAAGTGCCAATCTTCGCATAACATCGCCAGGACTACACTTATCCTAACGTCTTTAAGAACTTGACGTCGCTTTCTGCTCATATCGTGATTCGACCTCTCGGGGTTAATACCATCAAAATAAGGAGGAAGAAAAGAAGAAAAATACCTATGAGACAGTCTCGCCTGACATAGTTGTTCTACAACGAAAACTTGCCAAAAATAAATCAATAAATAAATGAATTTTTCATTTAAATTACACGATTGTTGATTTTCAAAATAGTTCACTTATATATATATATATATATATATATATATATATATATATATGTGTGTGTGTGTGTGTGTGTGTGTGTGTGTGTGTATATAACATTGAATATATACCTACTGCTGTATATCATTGTGTCTCATGTATGGTTACTCTTTTACAAGTAAGACAAAACAAGCAACAAAAAAAACTTTATCAAAGAATATTGTTGTCCTGAAACCATTCCTTTGTGGTTGATGCGTGTATGCGTGTGTCTTGGCTTCTAACTCCATTCCGTTCTTTGCGTGTCAGTCACGGATATCTAAGGTCAACTTGCCGGTTTTTTGTGGCCCTCCGACCGAGATGGAAGTTCGTATGGTAATGAATTTCGTGTTTATGCAACAGAGAAGAGAGAAAGTGAACCTCGAACAGTTCTCGCTTTAGAGCACACTCAAATATTAAAAGGTGCGTGTGAATTTTATATATGTATATAGTATAAATAAGTGTCATATAAGATATATATATATATATATATATATATATATATATATATATATATATATATATATATATATTATGATATAAAATTAAATATAAAATAAAATAAATAAAATATATTTTAATCCGATAGTTCTTCATCGGAAGATAAGTTGAAAAAATGGCGTAAATCTGTCCTCTGTGATAATGATGTGGTATAGAACTACATAAAATACTAAATATAGCATACCTCTAGCTTGAAACTATTGAGCTATTATAAGTCATTTGTGTTACAAAATAAAATACGCACACAAATATATATAGATATACATAAATATATATATAGATAGATATATAAATATATATATATATATATATATATATATATATATATATATATATATATATATATATTTATATTTATTACCAAGTATACCTTGCATTGAACAATCGAAGTTGAAATAAATTGTCATTCGTACATGTTTATCCCTCTTATTTCATCTATCTTTATAATTGCTCTATCTCGTATATTGAGCTTAAACCATTTTACTATAGGTTCTATCTACTAAAAGTATACTTTTAGTTTCATATTTTATTTTATTTTATTTTATATATATATATATATATATATATATATATATATATATATATATAGAGAGAGAGAGAGAGAGAGAGAGAGAGAGAGAGAGAGAGATAGAAGAAAAAAGAGTGATAAATATGCGACATGTTTATTATTCTTTCCTTAAGCCAAGGCTTTTCAAAGATCGAAATCTTATCATCAGAGGAGAAATACAGATGGATAAGTTGGCTTTCGAAAAAACCAAAGTTCAAATATTTGAAAAATATGAAAATTATTATTAAAAGAATTTTTGTTAAAAAAACGTAGTGAATGAAAATATTTGAACTTTGGTTTTTTCGAAAGCCAACTTATCCATCTGTATTTCTCCTCTGATGATAAGATTTTGATCTTTGAAAAGCCTTGGCTTAAGGAAAGAATAATAAACACTAGTTTATTACTGAATACACCTTGCATTGAACAATTGAAATTTGAAATAAATTTAGACAATCGTCGCTTATTTATCACTCTTTTTTCTTCTATCTCTACTATTGCTCTATCTCGTATATTGAGCTAATCCTCTTCCCAATAGGTTCCATCTACTAAAAGTTTTCACTTTGGTTTATTTGATCCTACTATATATATATATATATATATATATATATATATATATATATATATATATATATATATATATATAGTTTAAATCAGTGTGTGTCATGATGACAAATAATGAGTGTGCTCATTTAGTTGTACAAGAGATTTATTGAATGGACACTATACATTCGTTTTATCTTCCATCGGTACCCTCGGTTTTACGGAAACACTGTACACTAAACCCACAAAATTTAAAATACCAAATGTGACCGGTTCATCAGCAAATGTTTTAATAGTTTTAAATAAACTATCATTTGGGATCTTATATATATATATATATATATATATATATATATATATATATATATATATATATATATATGTATATATATATATATATATATATATATATATATATATGTATATATATATATATATGTATATATATATATATATATATGTATATATATATATATATATATATATATATATATATATATGTATATATATATATATATGTATATATATATATATATGTATATCATATATATATATATATATATATATATATATATATATATATATATATGTATCTATATATGTATATATATATATATGTATATATATATATATATATATGTATATATATATATATATGTATATATATATATATATATGTATATATATATATATATATATATGTATATATATATATATATATATATATGTATATATATATATATATATGTATATATATATGTATATATATATATATATATATATATGTATATATATATATATATATATATATATATGTATATATATATATATATATATGTATATATATATATATATGTATATATATATATATATATGTATATATATATATATATGTATATGTATATATATATGTATATATATATATATATATGTATATATATATATATATATGTATATATATATATATATGTATATATATATATATATGTATATATATATATATATATATGTATATATATATATATATATGTATATATATATATATATATATATATATATATATATATATATATATAAAGTGGTGTACTAAAAGCGAACTTTTAGGAAAGGTAAAACCTATTGTGAAGAGTATACAGCTCAATATCCAGGATAGAGCAGGTAGATATGAAGAAGAATGGAAAGGAATTAGAGAAGCAAAAGCCAAATCAAAATTCAATTCAAATGCTCAGAGCAAGGTATATTCCGCAAAAAGACAATTTATTCAAGTTAAATTTTCCTTAAGCCAGGCAAAATTTAACTTGAATTAATTGCCTTTTTGCGGAATATACCTTGCTCTGAGCAATTGAATCGAATTTTGATTTGGCTTTTGCTTCTCTAATTCCTTTCCATTCTTCTTCATATATATATATATATATATATATATATATATATATATATATATATATATATATATAATCCAATATTTCTACATTAGAAAATATCGTGTGATGAAAAATATAGTTTTTTTAAACCAAAGTCGATGACAAGATTGGGTTTTTTTTTTTACAAATAAATCAAATATTTCAGCAAACACAGGTCTTTGTTCATAAACATTTAGACATTGTTTTTCTTCTTTTTTTTCTTTTCCTCGTTGTCGATCTATGACGACAAGAGACTAAGTCGGCCGACCACTCCTGTTCTTAAACGGAAACTGGTTAATGTCTAGATTTGTTTACAGAGACGTTTGGCAGCGTTTGTACGTAACAATCTAATATTTCTACACCCAAAGACATCGTGTGATGAAAATATATATTTTTTTAAAACTAAATTCGATGTAAAGGTTGATTATTGTTTTACAAATGAATCAAATATTTCGGCCAAAACAGGCCTTTATACATGAACATAATAAATCTTTGCATCGAATTTTGTTTTAAAAAAAAATGATATTTCTTTATTTAAAATAAATGCTACGCAAGTCCTTACCTTGTTATTTATGAATTTAAAAAGAATCGTTTATAATAATGTAATATTGCGAAGGCGTCCGATAGATTAAAAAAAGTTTTCTGTGTAAAATACATCCAGGGCTACGGCAAATCGGAACATATATATATAGATTGATAGAATTCGTCTTCCCTTCATATATATATATATATATATATATATATATATATATATATATATATATATATAACTTCTTTGTGAAATGGTAGGAAAAATCCCAGCAGAGTGCTCGATTAATTGAGAATTAAAGTAAAAAATTAAGAGCATAATATTTATTTATTCTGGTACATAAAAATTAGTACAACATTCGTACCGTCGGTTTCAAGCACGGAAGGTCTTACCCATCCGGCTCTCTTCAGATGACAACAGAAGCTGAAGAGAGCCGGATGGGTAAGACCTTCCGTGCTTGAAACCGACGGTACGAATGTTGTACTAATTTTCTGTACCAGAATAAATAAATAAATATATATATATATATATATATATATATATATATATATATATATATATATATATATATATATAATATGAGACTAAAAGTATACTATTATTTCATATATATACACATGTAATCTTATACGGTTATATTGTGTATAGGTGTTAATTATTTACTTCGACGTGAGTAGAGCTTATTATTATTATTATTAGTAGTAGTAGTAGTAGTATAAAAATATATGTATGGTAATAAAGCTACACAGATACGCCCATGTCTTATCCTCGCAGAGAATTGTAGACGCCTCTGTTTAACTTAATTGTCATAGATATATTTCCATACTACTATATACATAGTCATAAACAGACAGACTCCTGTTTCGCTGTTTCACAGCTTTTTAGTGTTGCTCGCCAAGCAAGTGGCTCAAGCCGAGATCGAAACTCGACCACCGTCTAGTCGATAACCGGCGTTCCTAAACATTTGACCGTCAGTCATTTTCCGCATGTGAAATGTTAATATTTATATGAACACTGTCAACTGCCGAAAAGTGCTCCATTTGTTTATCAGAAGGGCTCTAGATTTATGCGGATGACAGTTGGCGATTTCTCTTACAAGAGAGCTCAAACCAATAAGCTTTCTTTTTTTTTTCAAATCTTTCTTTCTGTTTTCTTTCTATTATATTTAACCGGTTACCAGAGACGGGGAGAGGTAAAGAGATAGGAAGAGAGAGAAGAATAGAGGGGGAGTGAGAGAGATAGGAGTAATCGGAAAAAGAAGAAGAAGAGGGGGGAGAAGAAGAAGAAGAAGAAGAAGAAGAAGAAGAAGAAGAAGAAGAAGAGAAGAAGAAGAAGAAGAAGAAGAAGAAGATAGGGGAAGAAAAAAAGAAGAAGAAGAAGAAGAGACAATAGAGAGAAGAAAAAGAAGAAAAAAGAAGAAGAAGAAGAAGAAGAAGAAAGAAGAAGAAGAAGAAAAAAGAAGAAGAAGAAGAAAAAAGAAGAAGAAGAAGAAGAAGAAGAAGAAAAAAAAGACGAAGAAGAATAAGAAGAAGAAAAAAGAAGAAGAAGAAGAAGAAGAAGAAGAAGAAGAAGAAGAAGAAGAAGAAGAAGAAAAAAGAAGAAGAAGAAGAAAAAGAAGAAGAAAAAGAAGAAAAAGAAGAAGAAGAAGAAGTGGCGACGATAGAGAGAAAAGGAGAGAGACGAGCAATAATTTTTAAGAATAGTTAGAAATAGAGGGTGAAGAAAGAGAGAAAAAAGAAAGAGAGAAAAAAAGAATGAAAGAAAGAAAGAAAGAAAGAAAGAAAGAGAGAAAAAAGAAAGGAAAAAAGAGAGCAAAAAATGAAAGAAAAAAAGAAAGAAAGAAAGAGAAAAAGAAAGAAAAAAGAAAAAGAGAAAAAAGAAAGAGAGCAAAAAAAGAAAGAAAGAAAGAAAGAAAGAAAGAGAGGGGGAGTGCAAGGCGATTGTGAGAAAGGAGGAAATTACATTGTGAATATTTCATTTAAAATCAATTTCCTTAAGTGCACCAACGCTTTGTCAAATGAACCGTGTGATGAATCAGCGATGAGGAAAACTCGTTATCTCATGCGTAAATTAACAATTGAAGCCAAATTATTGGCGGGGTATGGAGACCCCCCTCGAATGAATAGAGTATTGTGGCGATTGTCTGCAATAATATCATCTGATGAACACCCATCCGGTTATAGGAACGCAGTTCAATATGTTAGCCTGTCTATGTGTCGCAGAGGGTAAAGAGGAGCCGTCGTGCGTGACCAACGCTTTCCTCTCAGTCTGTCGTTGGTATCTGTGCAGTATGCAATGTCACATTGAAGATGGCTTCCCATTGTGTACAGAAGGGAAGTGTCAACATGAGTAAACCTTCAGTTGAAATGTCTCTCTCTCTTTTTTTTTTTTTAACATAGTTCACCTCCAAACAAGGCAGGCCGCCACTGTAGACGTAAGGGGCGACTGAGAAAAGAGAAAAGGTTGAAGGTTTTTTTTTTGGGGGGGGGGGGTCAACCTAAGTTGGGATCTGCGCAGCGAGATCTCTGTTTACATTAGTTTTAAATTTCTGCATGTCAGTACTGTCAGGGAAACAGGGGGCAGGGAGGGAGTTCCAGAGGCCAGCAGCACGAGGGAAGAAGCTATTTGAGTAGAAGGCTCTCCGGCATCTGGGGACCTCCACAGTGAATGGATGGGATTTAGTTGATTGTCGAGTTGGTCTAGTGATGGCGAGCAAAAATCGACAGGAACGATTACATCATTGTAAATGAACCACATACAATACGTAGTTAAAGCAAAATAAATTGCCTTTTGGACTCTTAAAATAATTTCCAACGCTATTGATAATGTTTACCCATTCATTTATTTATTTTTTAATTATTGCTTATGTTTGAATTCATGTTTTGAAACATGATGTAAATCATAAATCTATGACGTCAGGCCAAAACAATTGTAATTTTGTTAAGGTAATGTTTTAAGCTCTATTTATAAGAAAATCAGACTGCATATCTCAAGGTTCTAGTTTCGATTTCCGATTATGGCATCCGCTGTATCTGTTAGGAATTCATTATTTACTATTAATGCAATATTTTCCATTTCTAAAAGTAATTAAGATCTCTGATATTTCGAAATGAGACAAATTCCGCAAAGTATTTATTGCATTTAAAAATTGTGACTGATGGACGGACGGACGGACGGACACAATCTGATGATATAAGATTTGCACACTTCAATTGTTGTTTGTTTATTTGTTTGAGAATCTTAGCAAAGTTTCCAAACGTCGCCCAACTGTCCCCATTAAAAGTCGATCTACCTAAAAATCGATCTGACGACACCAAACAAGTCCTGCATAAATATTTTACACATCGAGGCCGTGCTTGTATGGAGAGCTCAGGGTTGACACCATATAGAAGTTGCGAAACCACGTGATTTCCCGCCGAAGTTTTTCGGGTTAGGGTTAGGAATAGGGTTTTTCGACCTCTTTTAGCTGGCGAGATTTAAGCAAAAATGACGTGTCTGAGTGCCGTCGCCAATAGGGGCAGCGCGAATAGTGTGGCTGGGTGTAGTGAGATTAACTATTCGTTTATCGATCTGTGTGTCTGCTTATCTGTCCGTCCGTCCGTCCGTCCGTCCGTCCGTCCGTCCGTCCGTCTGTCTGTGTCTCTGTCTCGCGCGCACACACACACGCTTATATAAGTAACCTGTCTCTCTGACGTTTTTTTTCTGTGACTGTCTTTTTATAAACATCGGCGTCCGAGTGACTTTATCAATAGATGAAGAGAGTCTGGGTCCACGACGACGGCACGGGTGTATAATAGTTTATACATGAATCGGTAAGTGAAAATGGAACACGTACACGCCGACTTTAAATCAGAAAAGCGATCTTGCATCAAAAGACCATGGCCCACAAAATCCAAAACCGATAAAGAAAAAAATTTACTGAACTGAACTCCGATACATCTACGTACCCAGTTGAACCGACCCGAAAGTGTCGCCGTAAACTTTTCCATCGTCCGTTGCCTCCATTAAAAGCTGATCTCCCGAAAGATCGATTCCTTAAACGGCCCCAAAGAGTAACGAATCACGGATCAAGACATGCTGAGATCAAATTTTGTAAGAAAGCAACGCTCAGAACAAAACGAAAAATCCGGGACAATCGTCTAACGATCACCCATCGTTCCTGCCGCTTTTCAGTTCATTCTGTTTTCATTTTCAAATCCTTTCTTTTTATTAATTCATCTGGACGCTATGCAAATTTCATGCAATGCACAGGCTATTTTTTGTCGGTTGTGTCAGGGGTGTTGGCTCAGTCCATTACAAATTCGAAAGGTGACCTTCCCCCAAAAGACGATCCATCAAAAGAACAAGACGATAAAGAAAGATTTTTACCACTACCCCCAAACTCAACTCCGTGACTTTCTATCAATGTCTCCAAGATAATGTTCCACCAAAACTTATTAAAAACTACAAAACATATGAATTCATGGTCGCAGTTTCCACACAGACCATATAGAAAAAAGGCCACTCAGGGGTCGCTGATCTCGCGACTATATAAGGAAGAAACCAAGCTGGTGCCACCGTCGAATAGTGGCATCCATGATCTCATCACCAAAGTCTCCAAGAAGGCTGAGGTTTCCGAGACATGCGCTAAACAGATTGTTTACTCCAAGCACACATATGGGAAGATAGCTAACCTGGTGGCTGAAAGATACTTCCAGCAAAACTCCGAGAACAAACACTTAAACGTTGTTGATATTCCTACGGAGGATCTCGGCGAGGTTCCCAAACGCATACCCCAAAAGCAGCTTCTGATTGAATTAACTGCTCTCATTAAGGACCATATAAAAGAAACAATGAAGATTGATATACAAACAGCGATAAAACCACTTCCGCGGTTTAAGTTTGGATCCGAGAAACATCTGGAAACAGAAATTATTCTTTATCAAGAGACGAATCTCCAAGAGTCTCCAACACAAGGCATGATGCAAAGGTTAGTACAAACATCTTTGTTCTATTTTCAAAAACTTTTTTTTTTTAAATTAAATCTCGTGCATAATTGGTCCCCAAAAGTAGATTCTGATTAAATTATCTGCCCTTATTAAGAATCATTTGAAAGTAACTTCCGGCAAAAGTTTCAGGACAAACACTTGAACGTTGTGCGGTTCATGATAATGCATATATATATGAAATTAAATACTGTCTTGTTTTTAAATTCCCGAAACAGTTTTTCATGGTAAACAACTGATGATCCCTTAAAATAGTGTTAGAAATAAACTAATATAATAACTGTAAAAAATAAATTGACTTAGATGAGTGATTTTCCACTGGAAGACTTGGGACTATAAGTTTGTTTTTTTGTTTTGTTTTTTTTAAATATAGTTTTAATGGTTGAGAAACTTCCGAGACTATATATATATATGAAAAGTTTTTATTCCGTAATCGATAGGATTAATGTAAAAGAAAAAAATAATTAATTTTGTATTGCTAATATGGCTTATATTTCAATTTTATTAACTAACCCTGCAATACTTTGAAATTTGAACGACACACCCACACTTTTCATGACAGCGTGCCAACGCTTCTTTCGTTCGACACCGGATTTGAATCATAACCGCCGATACAACACTGCGGAGACGTCGTACAAAGGACGTTTATCAAGTAACAAAGAAATAAGTTTGTTTATTCTTGTTTTTTGATGAAAAAAAAAATGGCTCAATACTGGTCACCCCTGAAGAATGAATTTTATTCCGTAATCGATAGGATTAATGTAAAAAAAAAAAATAATAATCTTGTATTGCTAATATGGCTTATATTTCAATTTTATATATATATATATATATATATATATATATATGTATATATATATATATATATTAATTATGACAATATGTATAGCATATACTATCAGTGCCTTTTAATTAGCAGTCTCTTTAAAAGATTCAGCTCGATAATTTTCAATCAGTAACAACAGAGCAGGTTCATTTTATATTCCAATAACCATGTTTTGTCATTAAAAATGAACATTCACAAATGTATACCTACCAGCAACCATGCGCGAATAAAGTTCAATTTAAAAGAGACATTTGCACCGTTAGTCCACACAACATCGGACGTCACTTCTAGAAGACCAGGAAGGATTGTTACGAAAAAAAATAAGGTTAATACTTTTTTTTGTATTTATTTTGTATCAAGCGAAATTATTAAATGAAAAAGTCAAGATGAAAAAAAAAAATTTTTTTAATTTATTTTGATTTTAATAAAAAATATCTGCATCTAACACATGTTTTTTTGAAAGCATTTTATCTCTTTCTTGAAGTTTATATATATATATATATATATATATATATATATATATATTACTTTATACATACATAAAATTAATCCATGGACACGTGTTTCTGGGTCACATCCGTCATCAGCATGGCTAACTTAGACAAGGATCGAACCCTCGATATTAGTGTATATAGTCCAGCGTCTTTACCATTGGATCAAGACGCACTGTCAAGAAATATGTACGATTTTATTCACCTAAATATTTAATGTATTTTTATGCAATTATTTTTTTTGGTGATTGCAGCGTTCGTTGTTTTTTAGTTGTTTTTTTTTGCTTACTATTATTTCAATTGTCTCACTTCCTAAGTGATTAAGATGCAGAAAATTGCATTATTAGTCGCCTTTAATTTTATAGGACGTATTTTTTGTTAATATATATATTTTTTATTTTATACGTACATAAAAGTAATCCATGGGCACGTGTTTCTGGCTCATAGCCGTCATTAGCATGGCTAACTTAGACAAGGATCGAACATTCGATATTGATGTCTATTGTCCAGCGTTTTACCATCGGACCAAGACGCCCTGTCTAGAGATATGTACGATTTATATATATATATATATATATATATATATATATATATATATATATATATATATATATAGTCTCGGAAGTTTCTCAACCATTAAAACTATATAAAAAATATATATATATTAAAAAAAAAATTAAAAGAAAATAACAAAAACTTATAGTCTCAAGTCTTCCAGTGGAAAATCACTCATGTAAGTCAATTTATTTTTTACAGTTATTATATTAGTTAGTTTCTAACACTATTTTAAGGGATCATCAGTTGTTTAGCATGAAAAACTGAATTATATTTTAATATCTTACCTACATACGACGTCGTTTCGAGCTTCCGGCATCTCAGACGGTCACGTGGTTGCAAACTCGGTTCATTGAGACACCTTGAATCTGTAAGCTTTAGGTCATGAGATGTTGTTACGTGATACGAGAAATTCAGTTCTATTTACGCTGAAAGCCGCGAGCGTAAACATCAAGATAATCTGATAGAACGCAACGACAGAGTCGGGGTATCGCACTGAAGTTTAGGTGAATATCTATTTTTCAATCTTTCCAACAGTGCTCGACTTTAATTTACTTAAAGGGGCTTCTAATAATATTAAATTATATTTTAATATTTTACTTAAACATGACGTCGTTTCGAGCTTTCGAGCATATATATATATATATATATATATATATATATATATATATATATATATATATATATTGTGTGTATTTAGGCAGCATTTTTTCATTAAGGCATGTTTTATTAAAGACGACAGAAATCTTCTGTTTAGTGATTCCTTTTTTTATTTTTTCCATTCATCGAATGATCTTTTTGACGTGTAGATGGAATGAATTGATGAAGGATCCATGTGTTTGACTAACGTTTTCGATTCTCTCCGGAATCATCTTCAGGTCTTTTATGGCAAAAATGAACAAAAAGCGAGTGAAAGAATGGAATTTCTTAAAAAATACGCCGGCAAACCGTTAGCGTAAAATACGGACGTCTACATTTTAAAATGTGACAATTGAAACAGTTCTTCGTTTATTTATTAATTTTATTTATTATTCTTATTATTTTTAATTTAAAATAATGGCTGATTTAATTTTGTATCGTCTAATAATTATGGAGAAGGAAAATGGGGGAGATAGGCAGTAAGTAATTTTAATAAGATGTCCCTATTTTTTTAATTGAAAAAAGATCATTCGACGAATGGAAAAAATTAAAAAAGGAATCACTAAACAGAAGATTTCTGTCGTCTTTAATAAAACATGCCTTAATATATATATATATATATATATATATATATATATATATATATATATATATAATTTATTTGAAAACTATATATTACATATTTCAGAATCATACTGCTGTTTCATTCAGATGAGCTGACTTTTTAAATTTTTTAAAAGTCTATACCCAAGGGAAATTGTCAACGTACTGAAATGAGATTTAAAAAAAACACAATGAACGCTGATGATTCCACTTGGGTATAGACTTTATTTTAATTTTCTAAACATAAACATAATCCGATGAAAAATCTGTGTATAGGCGATAAAAATGTTTTCATGTTGTTGTTTTTTATATTAAACAAGGAACCATTTCGAGTTAAAATCTATTTATGATAATTACGCATGTAATCGGAAGAAAAACACGTTTGAAATATGTAAATATGCTAGAATAATCGAGATTTTAGCAAAGTAGAAACTGACGCCATGTTGTTTTTTGTATCGACGAAAAACGTATTAAAACGTCTTTTGATCGATATTACTACATAGTACTAAATTGATTTTAACTTCAAAACGTTCTTAATGTCATAACCTTAAGATCGCCTATACGCACATTTTATTCGAATTTTTGAAGAAACTGTTTATGTCGTCAATTTTAATGTTTACCTCCAAATAATCTAAAACCAATCCTCATTTAAAAAATTTCGAAGCATAATATTATTAATTGGACCAAATTGTTATAAAACTACTTTTTTTATTGCGAGTTGGGTAAATGATCAGTTCGAATAGTTAAACAGTTTCTTCAAGGCGATAATATATATATATATATATATATATATATATATATATATATATATAATGTGAGAAAGGATGAGGGTAATCCGACGTAATGGGAAATAAAAAAGGAAAAAAACAAAAGATGTTTTTTTATGTATTCATCAACGTTTCGTCTTTATTTGTAAGACTTCCTCAGGATGTTAATTTTAAGAAAAATGTCATGCAAGTACATAGAAATATTGGGTTGAGGTCCGGGCTGAGAGAAGTCGGTGACAGGAAGTGAAATGAATGTGGATGGCTGGTAATGAAAAAGGGGAGGGGTGGAAGTGTTAGTGAATTTGTCTTAGGGTGGGAGAGAGAGGAGGGGGTGCTGAAGTGTGTGTTGTTGTGAGGTGTAGCATGGATTTTGAGAGGCTAGGGAAAGAGGAGGGGAGGGGGAGGCTCTGTGTTTTTGGTGTGTAGGTAGTGTCATAGTTTTAGAAAAAGATTTGAAGAAATGAAGATATTTGAAAGTGGGCGGGGTGGGTGGTTAAGAGTGTGAAAGAAGTAGTCGATATATATTAAAGATTATGACATTAAGAACGTTTTGGAGTTAAAATCAATGTAGTATTACGTAGTAATAGGGAGAAAAAGACGTTTTAATACTTTTTTTGTCTTGAACGATACTAAAAAAAAAACATGGCGACATCAGCTAATTGCACTACTTCTCTCTCCGTCCTGAGTGAGTATAAGTCTGTCTCCTTCTGTGTGCAGGTGGTTGCGATTCTGAAGACAGGGGTTCTGAATCGGTTTGGGGATGAGCTCGTTTCGGAGCAAGTGGATGATCGTTCACCTCTGGCTCGTTCTGAGCACCTTGGCTTTCTACAAATGTTATGGACTCCGTATCTGATGGTTGCACTGAGTCCGTAGATGAGTCATATGGTGCAGCTTGACATTCAGCCGATGTTAAAGGGTTTCGAGATGTAGGCGTCTCCTCGGGAATTATATTGAGTGTAGGTATATCCCCTGCAGGTGCAAAGTCTCTAAGGGAAACAGTGAATTCTTTTCCATCAGAATGTCGTATCAACGCATAATGTGGATTCGCCTCAATCAGTTCCACTAGGTTTGTTAATGGATAATTCTTACAATGACGGACAAAAGGTCTCAGAAGAACCGTTCCAGGTTTCGAGTGCCATGACGGAAGCGATGTTCCCACCGAGCTTCTTTATTGAAATGGAAGAAACCTCTCGTGAGGTGTAGCATTATTGGCTATATATAAGAGTGCCCTAATAGCGTACAGAGATTCAGGGAGGAGATCTTCCCAGTGGGTAATTGGTCATTTTCGGTTCGCGGCAGCTAATTGTATGCTTTTCCATATTATACCGTTATAACGCTCAGATTGCTCATTTCCCCGAGGGTTGTACGGCGCGGTTCGGCTTGTGGCTACTCCTCGTCCATGAAAAAACTGTTTCAGTTGTTCAGACATAAAAGAGGCTCCACGATCTGAATGGATGTAGGCTAGAACACCAAAATGGCAAATAAAGAGAACACGCACCGTATCACCGATTTTGCTGATATTTCCGGGCGAGGAAATACGAATGCGAATCGTGAATATTCGTCGATGATAGTTAGATTGTAACGATTCATATTATTAGGTTATTATTGGACCCTTAAAATCGATGTTTATTCTCTCGAATGGTTGAGTCGCTTTTATTAAGGTTTTCGGCCTAAAGAATTGTGGTTTATGTTCTGCACATATTGTACATGAATTTTATCATTTTCTTTACGTCATCCGATGAATATGGTGGATTTCTGGTTCGTACCACGTGTGTAAATCTTGATTGATTTTTTTGTTGTTTTAAAATCAATTGTTAACAAAATAATGTAAAAATAAGTTGCGATCAAAAAGAAACGTAGAAGAAATACGGAAAATATTTGGTTAAATCAATGCAGATTCCCGAGTTCGACCTAAAGATTCCCGAGTTCGATAAGACGCACCTGAAGAATGTCGGAAGTTACATCAGCCGAAACGTTGTGACAATGAGGAGAAGAGTAGTCTGAATCCATTCATTCATTTCGTATGAATCAGATAATGTTATTGTTGGCATTCGTTTCCCCGATATCTTTCGAGTTAGATTTCTTTTTCTAGAAAGACATCGGGTACTTACAAGAGGGACCACGTGAAGGTTGCCAACATCCTAAGTAAAAGTGTTTCTGTGGAACGAACTGGATTCGAACTTGGCGCACCCAGGTCGCCAGCTTGTGTCGTTAACTACTCCGAGTCGTCTGAATAATTCAAAGAATCCAAATATTATCCCTTATTTTACCAAAATGATTACAATACCAGTACACAGTAGAATCATTTAGTAATTTGACATTGGCCGACTTACGTCCGAATCGTTTTACGACCAGTTGGTCATAAAGCGATTGCGGTCGTAAGTCGACGACTACCTGTATGCGCGTGCGCGAGCGCGTGTGTGTGTGTGCGCGCGCATGCGTACATTCCTTAACCAGCTAAGCCTTCTGAGGCCTGATCGCACCTGTTGTGCATCCGTCCAGCGTTCCTCGACAGCACCGTCTCCAGTGTCAACTGCGTCACCGTCTCCGGATATCTCGCCTTCCGTTCCATCCCTCACCCAACGTCATCTCTCCCCCCCCCCCGCTCCTCCAATCTTCGCGCGATGACAGTGACAGTGGCTAACCAGTTGGAAACTCACGACTCTCACGATTTCATACGATAATTAGAGACGAATACTGGGACGGGCACGACTTTACATCGAAAAGAAGCATAAAAAAACGCGATTTTTCTTAGAAACAAATGTGGAGTGGATATATATATATATATATATATATATATATATATATATATATATATATATATATATATATATATATATAGTATGAATGTTTATTTATGCAAACCTTATTGGTTACATATGTGCATACATGTTTCAGCTGCGATCTCTTTCGAGAACCAGCTTCTTCAGACCTGAAAAGTTCTGAGAAAGTTGGCTATCTCGAGAAACTGCAGCTGAAACATGTATGCACATATGTAGCTAAAAATGTTTGTATAAATAAAAACTTATAATAAAAAACAGCTCTACTTTTTATTGAGCAATTTTTTTTATAAACACTGAAGTTTCATTGTATTAACATCTAGGAAACAAAAATAACAGATGCACTATATATATATATATATATATATATATATATATATATATATATATATATATATCCTTTAACTGGTTTGATCATGTCTGGGTAAATATGAACTGTTTTTGTTTGAAAAAGAACTAATTCTCCTTTTAGTTTCGCATTTAATAAAAACTTACTACGTCAGCGAAGTAACTGGGGCAATTAATCTTATCTTAGGGTTAATTTAAACGGTTGTTAAATAAATACTAAAAATCTTCCACTAAAACCCAGAAGTATAACAATTTTTATAATTGCTTGAATAGAGGGCTGAATATATATTGCTAGCTTCTAACTGATGAAGTTAAAAGAGATCAGCTCTGCACTTAATTTCGTATTCAAATGACTTAAATAAGCATTTGTAAGCAGATTGATATAACTTTAGGCGAGTAAAGAAAATACCCTCAAGTTAATTCGAATTTTTATAAATAAATGATAGAATTTATGAACTATTTTAAGGAATATTACTGAATTAAAATTTATAAATGTCCGCACAACTTTTAAGATGTGCTAGCTCTTTGCTGAAAAAATTCAAAATGGCGTATTGGTGAGTTTCCCCACATGTGAGTTTGCTCCTTTCTTGTTTTTTTTTGTTTGTTTTCGTCAAAAAATGACACTCTGAATAGTGTAGGTTTGTTTTAAGACATTTCAATCCAATTTTTTTAATTCTTTGTGTATCTTTCTGATGATTTTCTAGTGTTGCATAGACGATATTGACATAAAAATGTTGGTTGGCTCACGGCAAAAGAAACGGACCGTAAAAAATACATCTCACTAAAATGTTATGTTTTTTTTGGGGGAAATGGGAAAAAGAAAAAAGAAAAAAAGAAAGAAAAATATAGTTATTGGAATATAAAATGATCCTGACTTATATATATATATATATATATATATATATATATATATATATATATATATATATATATATATATAGTATGAATGTTTATTTATGCAAACATTATTGGTTACATATGTGCATACATGTTTCAGCTGCGATCTCTTTTGAGAACCAGCTTCTTCAGACCTGAAAAGTTCTGAGGAAGTTGGCTATCTCGAGAAACTGCAGCTGAAACATGTATGCACATATGTAGCTAAAAATGTTTGTATAAATAAAAACTTATAATAAAAAACAGCTCTATTTGTTATTGAGCACTTTTTTTTATAAACACTGAAGTTTCATTGATTAGCATCTAGGAAACAAAAATAACACATGCACTATATATATATATATATATATATATATATATATATATATATATATATATATATATATATATATATTACTTCCCCGTAACCAAATCTCTACATAAAATATTCAATAAAAATAATCTAAAACTATCCTACAGCTGCTGTGAAAACCTAGAAATGATAATTAAGGCACACAACAACAAAATACTAAAAGACAACAATAGAGAAGAAAAAAATAAACAAAGTGGAAAATATACACAAAATAACACTACGAAGAACAAAAATATAAACAATACTAATAGAAATAAACAAAACACTAATAATAACCATCCGAATAGAAACGAAAAAGTTAACAATGAAGAGAAAAGATGTAACTGCATAAATCGTAAACTTTGTCCACTACAAAATAAATGCCTAACTAAAAGTGTTGTATACCAAGCAACGATATTTGCCAACGAAAGACCAAATAACAAGAAATACTACGTGGGTATGACATCACTAGACTT
>OY744542.1:8053179-8090425 GCA_963556195.1 Sepiola atlantica
ATATATATATATATATATATACACGGCCTAATGTACGATCCCAATAAACATTGAATCGCGGGACTTTTAAAAAAAAATATTTTTCCTATTTTAAATCTAAACTGTTACATTCAACCCACCCACCTTTTGTTCGAACTTTATTAAACTTTATAGTCTCACTCCCCCAACACAAATGTTAAACAAATATACATGACACTCTAAAGCAAACAACGTATCTAAACGAGAATGAAACGTCGATTCACATTTCTAAAACAGGTGACAAGAGCCGGAGGGTTAAATCCTTCTGAGTTTGAAACCGATGGTACTAACGTTGTACTAATTTTTTCTGTACCAAAAATATATATATATATTTTTAAATTTGTAAATTGGAAAAAAAACGTTTTGTCAAAAATTGTTTAGTATTTTATAATTTCATAATTTTATAATTTTATAACGCGTTTCTAGCATCTTGGCTCTCTTCAGATATTCTTTAATTTGAAAAAAATGGGTTAGTTTGTAACAGTTTGGCGTTTCTGTGCATGCGAGCGTGTGTGTGTGTATGTGTGTGTGCGTGTATGTGTTTTCATATCTTTTACTTCTCTGGGTCAAAGCTATGTTTCTTTAAGCATGCGTGTGTTTTTCTGACGTTTATCTCTGTGGTCATCTTCGTGTTTTTTGATTAAGTACATTTTGGGCAGTTTCTCCGGTGAAAGTAGGAGTGTCCTTGAGATTTATAAGTGTTCTCTATTTTATTTTATTACGTCTCCGTCTCATATATATATATATATATATATATATAAATATAAATATAGAGGCAAACAAGCCTTCAAAAACCATGTATTAGATGCGAGTAATTAAATCAAAAGAAAAAGAAAAATATTTCGAAACATTTAATAAAATATTTCAAAATACCTTCCGTTTTTTTTTTTTCTTCATCTTGATTTTTTTTTTTAGCTAATATTTCGCTTGACAAAAACAAGCTTCATCAGAGCCAAGACAAATAAAGGTATAACCTTTTTTTTTCCATAATTTACTTCCTGGTGTTGGTGAAGTGTCACGTCCGGTGTTGTGGACTATTGTTGAAAATGTCTGTTTTAAATAGAATAGAACTTGAATGCGCATGGTCGCTGCGAGTTATAAATTAGGAAAGTTCATTTTATAAAGCATCTTTTGTAAGTTAATATAAATATAGAGGCAAGATTTTTTTCAAATAAATGAAAACTATATTATAAATCAAATATTTCGGCCTAAACAAGCCCTCTTCGATGAGATGGAGACAATGTTTTATTTATTTTTTTATTGTCGAGATATAACGACGTCCCGCCGTAGACATCATCCGACTTCTCCCGATGTTTTTGGAGATTATTATTTTAATTTTTACTGTTGAGAGCTGTAAGAACTTGGCCGTCACTTATGTGTGAATTCTGTCCTCCCCGTCTCCTTAACTTAACTAACCCTAACCCTAACCCTGACCGTAACCCTGACCTTTCTCTCTTAACTTCATCAATAGCCAACTTTTATTCCCAACCCCCCAATCTTTCATAATTTATAAAATAATATATGAAATAATTTATAGAAAGTTCGTCATATTGATTTTTTTCTCCGATTTAAACCACAAACCTGAAATTGATTCCCAACTAAATATTCATACAAAATAACGTCTTGATCGTTAAAAAAAACTGAAAGAAAGAAAGAAAGAAAGAAAGAAAGAAAGAAAGAAAAGGTCTAAAACTAGGAAGCTTAAAAAAGAAAGAGAAAACGTATCATAAGAAGTAGCTTCTTTCCAAGAATCGCAGGCTTGTGGAACTCTCTTCCTGCTGACTGTTTTCCTCCTACCTATAGCCTTGGTCTTTTTTAAGACTAAGGTCAATAGGTATCTCCTGTATTTGCAATAATCATATTTGTTCTTGTTAGCTCCTTACATCAAGTGGCTTCATACCTTGTTTGGGGCAATTCCCATAAAAACAAAAAATTTAAAAATTTAAAAAATGAAGAAATAAAACGCCTCATTATGAGAATAGAGTGACGGATTTCTTTTCGCATTTATATTCGACAGTGAGGAGGGGGAGTCGGACTTATTATTTATTTCCTACATTACCCTAAACTCTTAAAATGGTTTCGTCCGCCAGTTTTTATACTCGCTAAATTCTGTGTGACGGAACGGATATTTATTTATTTATTCGTATATTTATATATTCAATTAGATACACATTGGTCTTTATTATAGAGCGACAGATTCGGATATTTACCACGTGAACTACGAGGAAAACAAAAATGAGAAAGGTACGGTATATAATTTTTTTTTTTTTTTTTTAAGGGTTCCGCGAGACACGTAATTTAGTTTAAGGGTTACGCAAGGTTGAGAAACGTTGAGAAACGCTGTGGTAAGATTGCTTAATACGCCGCTCCCGCTTTTCTTAGTTCCTTTCTTTTTTAATTTTTTAATATAAATATCGAGGAGGAGGAGGCGGAGGAGGAGGGGTGTGAAGGTTAGAGGTCGTTGAATCTACTCTGGAGGACGTGACGAGCCAGAAGCGACAATAACACGGGAAAGAAATAGGAGTTTTTCGAAACGCGGAGGGAAGAAGTGTGTGTGTGTGTGTGTGGGGGGGGGGGGCTAGTAGTCATTTTTAAGGAATGACAATTGTTTATAGCAGAAGAATGAACTGGGATTTCTACAAACGCACACACACGCACACACGCACGCACACACGCACGCATACACACACGCACACACGGACACACTTTCTTCTTCTCTCAAACAAACACACACACACACACACAGACACTCTATATCTATCTATCTATCTATCTATCTATGTCTATATCTATCTGTCTATCTATCTATCTATCTATCTATCTATCTATCTATCTATCTATCTCCTTATAACACACAGGCACACACACACACACTTTCTCTCTCTCTCTCTCTCTCTCTCTCTCTCTCTCTCTCTCTCCCCTCATGCACTCTCTCTCTTTTTCTATCTCTTTCTCTCTCTTTCTCTCTCTCTCTCTCTCTCCCCTCATACACTCTCTCTCTTTTTCTATCTCTCTCTTTCTCTCTCTTTCATTCCTTCTCTCTCTCTCTCTCTCTCTATCTATCTATCTATATGACAACAGAAGCTGAAGAGAGCAGGATGGCCTAGTCCTTCTGTGCTTGAAACCGACGGTACGAATATTGTACTAATTTTTTCTGTACCAATATATATATATATATATATATATATATATATATAATCCAGGTAAAGTAAACATCCACAGAATAGCAATACAAAGAATTTCAACCGTGCCTATGAAAAGTGCTCAATATCAAATAGAGCTTTTATATATATGATTATTTTTATTTAAACAACATGTACAAAATCTGCGACACTTGCATGTCGATGGCATGTTAGAAAGAACCCAATATGATCTGAGGAAAAGATCGGATTTTCTATTCTACCTTATGAGATCTCAGTTTATAACAGCTGTTGATCGATAACATCGACATGCCAGTGTCGTAGATTTTGTACATCTCTGTATAAATAAAAATACTCATATATATATATATATATATATATATATATATATATATCGTACATGTATTGTATTAGTTTCTGTAAATGTAAATCCGTAGAAACTCAAGTGTTTATAAAAAGTGCTCAATAACAAGTAGAGCTGTTTATAAGTATAAATTTTTATTTATACAAACATTATTGGTTACATATGTGCATACATGTTTCGGTTGCACTTTTCCCAGAAAGTCAACCTCATCAGACCAAGAATTTCAGAGAAATTTTTATTTATACAAACATTATTGGTTACATATGTGCATACATGTTTCGGTTGCACTTTTCCCAGAAAGTCAACTTCATCAGACCAAGAATTTCAGAGAAATTTCTCTGAAATCCTTGGTTTGATGAGGTTGACTTTCTGGGAAAAGTGCAACCGAAACATGTATGCACATATGTAACCAATAATGTTTGTATAAATAAAAATTTCTCTGAAATTCTTGGTCTGATGAGGTTGACTTTCTGGGAAAAGTGCAACCGAAACATGTATGCACATATGTAACCAATAATGTTTGTATAAATAAAAATTTATACTTATATATATATATATATATATATATATATATATATATATATATATATACCTCTCTCTCTCTCTCTCTCTCTCTCTCTCTCTCTAAACTAGACATACGTGCGTGCTAGAGTTCCCCCAGCTGACTGACTCCTGGGTGTCCTTTATATCTGGGTAGGAGACGGGGCTGCCTGTCTTGCCGTTACGTCATTTCCGAACAATCACAATTATTCGACTTGTGGTGAAGATATCTGGTGACATACACCTGGACGTGAGGAAATGACGACATTTTAATTATTTTGAAAAAAAAAATTTAGTAACATTCATTTTTTTTTTCTATACTTACATCCACCAAGTCTCCCGTTGTTATTTGTCAAACTATAAATCTACCACAAGTTTTGAAATATAAGAGTTGTAGATAATCATACAGTATAGTTAACAGCCGAGAAATCGAAATATTTATAATGCATATATTTTTGTTATGTAGTCAAACTTAAGTGTAGAGCTCAATGGATATTCGAAGTTTTAACGGTACTAATATTTAATTCCAAAGCATTTATAAATTGAAATCTTTTCAGATTCAAGACCGCATAAAAACAACATCGGTTACGGCCGTTGCATCAATTGTTAATACAGATTAGACATTTATAAAAACAAAGCCTGGGTTTTATCAACAAAATGGGAGGTGACGGTGGTTAAGTGGATATCGACACGGACTGAAGACCTGGGTGTTCCAAGTTCGAATCCAGTCGGTTCCACAGTACCACTTTCACTTAGGGATGTTGGCATTCCCGTAAGTTCCAGAAATAGAACTAAAGGAAATTAACACCTACAAACATCGATGTTTCATGCTAACGCAATCTTCAGTGTAGGAACTAATTCTCAACGGTCGGTGGACGCGAACCCCGCCAAATCGCCACTGATTCGTAGTCGAGGGTCCTATCCCATCGGCCATAGCCAAATAGCGAGGAATTTAAATGTAAATAGCGGGTCGGCGGCTAGATTTACCCAAACAGTTTAGAGTGATCTACGAACGGCGTTCGGGTCGTGCATGTAGCTATTTGCTTGCTTTGTTGGAGGGGGCTGATAAATAATAATATTTATAAATAAATATTTATCTTATATTTTAATACCTACATACATCGATGTTTCATGCTAACGCAATCTTCAGTGTAGGAACTAATTCTCAACGGTGTGTGGGCATATATATATATATATATATATATATATAATGAAAAACGAAAATTTTAAAATTTTATATATATTCATCTTTATTTCAAACTTTCTACAGATGATTGATTTGAAAAACAAAAACATAGATATCAATATTTGAAAATATGTGGTGCGTTTATGACGTGTAAAAACTATTTTGTTTTTTCGAACGAAACAGACGTTAGAATTCAAAATATGTAGTGCGTCTATGACTTCATAAACGCACGACATATTTTGAATTCTAACGTCCATTTATTTATCTACCTCCCACAGCGGTAAGATGTGACACAAGGTCGGAATGTGGGATTTGATAAGTCATCACCCTAGAGGAAGAGCACTTTGACCTTTAAAAATTGCCTGGGCAGCCCTGTCGGCATTCCCCGGTAGGTGCGCCTCAGGCGATTAGCAATAAACTAACCCCTTCTCAAAGGGTGAGAAGGCACAGGACAGATTCATAGACGGGCGTAAATCAAGCCCTGAAGGCCAAGACAATACCAGTCTATGGGGTGCAGTATCCATCGGAACAGATGCTACACTTTGATCTTGGCAAAAAGGCCAAGAAGTTTTATTTATCTTCCTCCTACACGTTGATCTTGGCCCAAAGATGTTTCGTTTGGAAAACAAAACCTTTTTTCACGTCATAAACGCACCACGTATTTTCAAATATGGACTTCTATGTTTTTCTTCGAATCAGTCATCTTGAGAAAGTCTTGCAATAAAGACGAAGCGTTGATGAATATAGAAACAATTTTCCATTAGATTGGATTATTATTTTCATAGTTATCAATTAAAGATTCCGCCGATTTTTTTGGAAGCTTGTCGTCGCTAATTCCAGTCTTAGTAAAAAGATAGTAAAAAAAAAAAAGTCTTACCGTAACCCGACTGGCAAGCACCCTCAGGACTTAGGGTTAGTAGTAGGGTGAGCCTTCGTTTTACTATCTTTTAAGCCTGAAATTAGCGATCACCTAAAAAAAAAAATCGGGCCTGCAATTTGAGACCCGACCGATAGTACAGTAGTCAGCAATCCACGAAATTACGAGAAATTACACATATTTTTATATTTGTTTACATTACCGGTTCCCGAAAGAACTCGATTCTAATTACGAAGCGTAGTGTCTTACGCTAAGTGGAAACCGTTATCGCACTTACTAGAAAGGTCAGTCAACCCACAGGTTGGGAGCTTAAGCAGTCAACCATGGGCAGCTGTTTCGCCGTATCATGGCTAATCAGCGCGACTAGACAAGGTTAGTGTTGAACGTTTGAAGAAGTCTCCGCCCGTCAACCGCCCCCCCTCTTTTTTAATACGAATTATTAAAAATAAAACCTCGACCGAAAGAAATTTCTCGTCAGAAAACACAACTGCACACGCACAAAAAGAGGGAGAGAGAGAGAGAGAGAGAGAGAGAGAGAGAGAGAGGGGGGGGAGGGGAGAAAGTGTGTGTGTGTGTGTGTGTGTGTGTGTGTGTGTGTGTGTGTGTGTGTGTGTGTGTGTGTGTGAAGGACAGATCGCGGAGGGGGTTACACACACACACACGCGCGCAGAGATAGATAAAGAGAAAGAGAGAGAGAGAGAGAGAGAGAGAGAGAGACAGATAAACAGACAGACAGACAGAAAGAAAGAAAGAAAGAAAGAAAGAAAGAGAAAAAGAGAGACAGTCACACAGAGAGAGGGGGCTATCTCTTGGAGGTGAAATGCAGATCGGATAGGGTGCGCACATATCCGCACAGATAGAGAGAGAGAGAGAGAGAGAGAGAGAGAGAGAGAGAGAGAGAGAGAGAGAGAGAGAGAGACAGTGTTGTGGGGTGAAGGGCGGATCAGAGAGAACACACACGCGTAGAGAGAGGGTAAGAGAGAGAGAGAGGGAGAGAGAGAGAGAGAGGGACATTGTTTGTGTGTGCGTTGTGTAGAGAGAGAGGGGGGGGGGTCACGCAAACGGAGAACGGACGGATCACGTTCCCACTGACGCACACAGGCCAAGACGGCGTCTTATCGTCTTCGTGACGGCTCCACACAGTAGATCGTGACAATGACAGTTAGACTATCAGCCAACTTCGTGATACGTTGGGCTAATCGTGATGGCTCGGTCCCGTCTCCACAAAGAACGACAACATGCTCTAAAGCCACTGGCGCCGCCGGCCATCGCGGGGACCCGACGCCTTCCGACACCGACACCGACACCACCGCCGCCCAAAATGCGGACGGGCGGGTGTCTTGAGCCACAACCAATTTTTTGCGCGCGCTTTTTCGTCTACGGAAGCCTTTAAGTGCAGTTATTAAGCGCTAAAACTTTCGATTTTTTTGTTTTTCGTTCATGTTTTTTCTAATTTTATTTCGATTGAATGGCTGGACACGGAATCCGATTTTGAGGAGAAAAAATCAGTTGTAGAATCGTGTTCCATCGGAGGGAGGAGAGTGAGAGAGGGTCGATGTGTGAGTAAGAATTAACACGATTTCAACAACGCCATATTGTGATAAAAGTTGTTGAAATAAAAAAAAAAGAAGTTAAATGCGTAATTCATATATGTAAAGAAAATGTATTGCAATTATATATATATATATATATATATATATATATATATATATATATATATATATATATATATATAAAATACAGAAATTCAATGTAACATCAGTACCGTCGGTTTCAAAACGGGAGGTTAATCCCGATTATCGTCAGCTAAAATGTTTATCAGCTGACGATAATCGGGATTAACCTCCCGCTTTGAAACCGACGGTACTGATGTTACATTGAATTTCTGTATTTTATAAATAAATATTTGCGCTCTTAATCCTTCGAAATCTCGGATTTCTTAATTACTCGAGCACTCTGCTGGGTTTTTCCTGCCCTACCACACAGTACTTTTATATATATATATATATATATATATATATATATATATATATATATATATATATATATATATATATGTTACGCAGATTTTTTGTTTTGTTATTGTTTTTACTCACGATAGAACACCGTTGTGTTTATTATTTTTCGATATCTGAGCGTTTTTTTTTTAAGAAACTACGTGACTGGATTCATTCGCCCTTAATCGGACGTGTCATCCATTTTATGTATATATTTTTTAATTAATTTATGAAAAATCAATTTACTATATATATATATATATATATATATATATATATATATATATATATATATATATATATATATATATATATATATATATATATATATATATATATATTAATAATTTAATATTTATTTATAAATATTATACTAAGCCCCTTTAAGAAATTAAAGTTTAGCACTCTCGGGGATGTTAAAAATAGACTGTCAAAAATCTCTAATGCAAAGTTCCGAATACGTTCGTCGAACACTCTCGACTAGTCTTCTATCTGTGCACGTTTCTAAGTACATATAGATCTTAACTTCCTTTAATAGCGTGACAGTTTCCGTTGGCCGAGTGGATATGGCGACTGCTTGCAAATTCTAGGCTGATTCTGTGAACCGGGGTCACGCCTCCCGACCGTCTGAAATTGTTACTTTCCTGCACTGATGAGAGCAATAAGCTTGAAACGCTAACGTCTTTAGGTATTAATAATTTAATATTCATTTATATATATATATATATATATATATATATATATATATATATATATATATATATATATATAGTAGGTTATTCTGCTCTAGGAGATAAATTATGTGCGTTAATTTTTTAGTGGGGGGGAGTAGCGAGGTTGGCTTTTTAAAGTATAGTTTTACAACCTTGCCAGTCGGACTTAGGGTTAGTGGTAAAAATATTTAGTGAACATCACTAAAACGGTAGAATGGTCCGGAAATGATGATCATTTTACGTTAAATTCATATACGAAACTTATCTCCCACTCTAAATTCTAAAATAATTGTGTGTTTCCAAGGTTTTCACACATAATCACCTAAAAAAAAGTAGAATCTTATTTGGTGAATTAGATGATGACGTTAATCTACAAATTTGTCATTATTATTATTAGTAGTAATAGTAGTAGTAGTAGTAGTAGTAGTAGTAGTAGTAGTAGTAGTAGTAGTAGTATGTGTATCATGTTTTTCTTTTTAAAGTAAAACAAATCAATCTACTTCATATCTGTTATATTGACAGTAGCAATAACCGACCTTCATAATTAGGGTAAAAACATGAATATTCTTTGAAGGTACAGATTAGTTAACAAAGACCCATCCTCACCCATGTTAAGAATGGTTTTCTAAATAGTAACATTATTATTTAGAAACTCATTCTTAACATGGGGAGAGGCTTTGTAAGCTATTATGTTCCTACACTGTCTTCTTATGTTGAATTGTTTATGAAAAAATTCAAATGACATTTTTGTCAACTAACGACGAACTAATGCAAATCTGCTTTGTTTTAAAAGATTCAAAACAAATCTTTAGCTATCTCACTATTTTCAATCAATTTCGAGGAAAACATTGGATAAAAAAATATTTAGAAAGAACTACTCGTTTAATATACGCCCACAAATGTCTTTTTACGTTTACGAAAATATATGCAGACATTTCATGTTTTTTTTTTTTACAAGAATTCAAAAATAAAGAAAGAAAGCAACAAATCTCTAATTAAAATCTCTAATTAAGAATTTTAAAGAATCGGTAATTGTAGCGGAATCGGAAAAATTTTGGAATCATCATATCACTAATGGGGGAGAGAATTGCTGTTTTCTAGGTCGGAATTTATCCATATAACACGTATCGTTGGCTAGTTTGTTTGTTTTTTTACCTTGAAATGGTATTTTTAAGTCCTTACACCAAGTGGCGTAATGCCTTGTCTGGAGCGATTTCCATGAAAAAATGAGGATAGATAGATAGATTGATAGATAGATAGACATATATATATATATATATATATATATATATATATATATATATATATATATATATATATATATAACAGATAGATAGATAGATAGATAAACAGACAGAGAAATATGCAGACAAGTAGATAGACAGATATATATATATATATATATATATATATATATATATATATATATATATATATATATATATAGATATATATATATATATATATATAGAGAGAGAGAGAGAGAGAGAGAGAGAGAGAGAGAGAGAGAGATAGATAGATAGATAGATAGATAGATAGATAGATAGATAGATAGATAGATAGATAGATAGAAATTGAGACCCTTACATGTACGAGTACAAACGGAGTAAGATTGTCCCTGTCCACCCCATCCTCCGTCCTTCTTCCGCGATTTAACCCTAACTCCGACCCGCCGTAACTAATAAAAGGAGATTCGTATTCGTACAAACAAGTTTGGTCACGTCACTCTTCGGCGCGGCGTTCCGCCCTTCCACCGACCCCGGTCGCGCCACGTGCGACTTTGCACTTCTGACACGCAACACTGTTTGAAGCGCCGGCTCACACATTCATTCTTCTTCTTCTTCTTCTTCTTCTTTTTCTTCTTCTTCTTCTTCTTCTTCTTCTTCTTCTTCTTCTTCTTCTTCTTCTTCTTTTTTCTTCTTCTTTTTTTTGTTCTTCTTCTTTTTTTTCTTCTTCTTTTTTCTTCTTCTTTTTCTTCTTATTCTTCTTCTTCTTCTTTTACCTTTTCGTATTTTTTATTCGTTCTTTTATTTTTTAATGAATTTATTTGTACCCGACTATTAAGGCCCGACATCCAGCCCCATTCTCTCTCTCTCTCTCTCTCTCTCTCTCTCTCTCTCTCTCTCTCTCTCTCTTTCTCTCCCTCTCTCTTTCTCTTTCTCTGTCTCTTTCTCCCTCTCTTTCTCTCTCTCTTTCTCTCCCCCTTTCTTTTTCTCTCTCTCTCTTTCTCTCTCTTTCTCTTTCTCTCTCTCTTTCTCTTTCTCTTTTATCTCTCTCTCTCTTCACACTGTTTATCTACCCCGTATTTCCTCTTTATCCTCACCCCTCTCTTTCCCATCTTTCCATCTCCCTCTACCCTTTCTCTCTCTCTCTCTCTCTCTTAGCCCTCTCTATACCTTCTCTCTATACCCTTTCCATATCCCCCGCTCTCTCCCCTCTACTACCTTTCTCTCTCTTCATCCTGTCTCTTTCCACATTTCCCATCTGCCCTTCTCTCCGTATCTCACCCTCTATTTATCTCTCTCTCTCTCTATATATATATATATATATATCTTTATCTCTCTATCTATCTCTATCACTCTCTTTCTCTTCCCCCCTCTCCCTCTCTCTCTCTCTCTCTCTCTCTCTCTCTCTCTCTGCACGCTTTCCATCTCCCTTTGCTCTCTTTTCCAATACTCAGGTCTGCAATTTAACTCTGTCGTACGAGACGTAAAAATCAGAAAAATAAATATACTTGAAAACAGATTTATTTTACTCCCGCTGAAGCCTGATGATTTTCTTCGGGGATGAAACACAAATCTTTCTGCACAGATTACTTGAGTTCTATCCTGGGGCTAACACTTGATGTCGATATGGGATACATATATATCCGAGTGTCCAATCAAGATTTTCCTCTACCTCACAAACGTTGAGTTAGTAAAGAAGTGAATAACATTTACTTTTCCGCTCACCAATTGACCAATTAACTATGTTAGTCCAGTCAATCTTGCTGATTTTTTGGCTGAACCTCAAACAAATTGTTAACAAAGGTTTTTAACTTGGATATTCGACATGAATACCTCGTCTTTCAGATAAAAAAAAGTTTATCAAAATTAGCCTTGCGGAAAGGGATCAACGGGCGCCATCTTTAAAGATTGCCACCGATTCTAGCCTCCCATCTCTCAACTTAATTTCTGTAAATTCATCTTCAAAAATACCAAATGTAGCAATGTGAAATTGGATAAAACCAACAGTTTTGATAAAGTTAAATATGATTATAACTTTTGATGCCTTATTTTTGTCTCTTTTGATGTATTACTGCAGGAGCTTATTCTGTCATATTCTAATTTGAGGTCGGCCAAAGTGAAGTACCGATAATTATGGATGCTGACTAGTGTTCTATTTGCAACAATGAACTGTCCAGTAATGAAGAAACATTCATCGTCAGCCAGAAAGGGCATCGATTCCATTAACAGAGCTTCTGAACAACATGGAGAGAAGATCATAATTCAGATTGGGCAATGTCTTCACAAGAAATGCAGACAGCGTTGGATCAACCCAAAATACATACACTTAACTATTTATGTTATAGTATACCTTTCTTGTGGTCTCTTATTTATACTAGATTCCAGGACAAGAATTCATCTAGTCTGGTGGAGTATCAAGTTTACCATTCTTCCTATAAGCCAGTGTGTAGCCATACCGAGGGGATCTTATTTTGGGCTTCGAATACTATGTTATTTTGAATATTTGTTCAGGGTTTACTTGTAGGGTGAAGTTGTCCTTACAAACCCCTGTACCGAAGCCACTCGAGGATGGTGTCTAGTAGACATTCGTGTGTGTGTGTGTGTGTGTGTGTGTGTGTGTGTGTGTGTGTGTGTGTGTGTGTGTGTGTGTGTTATGACATATTTTATTTTACCGATGAGATCGTAGCTTTTTAGAGCTAATGATCGAAACATCTCCATGGAGGTGTAGCTTTCGTGACAATTTCATACGGTCGAAAGGCGCGAATCCAGTTAACAGAGTCAGCCAAGGCTCCGTAAGCAGTCGCCCTATCCTCACGGCCACCGGGAACTGTCACGTGATGATGGGAAATTGAGATCTGTATGTGCCTAGAAGCGAGCAGCAGACAGAAGATTTACCGAGAGGGTTCGACGAACGAATTCGGAACTTTTTTTAACATCCCGAAAAAAAAAGAAAAAGATGAAGAGAATTGATTCATTCAATTCGTATGGATCAGATGATTCTATTGTTGGCGTTGGTTTCCCCGGTATTTTTCTAGTCAGAATTCTTACATGGTGGACCACGTGAAGGTTGCCAACATCCTAAGTGAAAGTGTCTCTATGGAACGAACTGGATTCGAACTTGGCACACCGTGGTTGTCAGTCCGTGTCTTTAACCACTTAGCCATCGTCACCTCCTAAGAAAGATGATGATTAAGAGGACGAAGAAGAGGTAGAAATAAAGAAGGAGTACAAAAGAAAGATAGAATGAAAAATGAAGAAAGGGTAGACATGAAGGAAGAAAGAAGAAAGATAGAACAGGGAAAGAAAGAAAAAAGAAAAAAAGGAGAGGTAGAATGACCAAGAAAGAAAGAAAGAAAGAAAAAGGAAAGAAAGAAAGAAAAAGGAAAGAACAAGAAAAAAAGAACAAGAAAGAATAAACAAAATAAACAAGAAAAAAGAAAGAAAAGAAAAAATGACGATGAAGAAGAAGAGAGAGAAAGAGAGGCAGAAAGAACAAAGAAATGAAAGGAGAAGGAAAGAAAAGGAAGAAAAAGAAGGCAAAAAATAGAAGAGGTGGAAATAAAGGAATAACAAAAGAAAGAAAGGGAAAAAGAAAGAAGAAGGCGAAGAAGAAAAAAAGGAATATAAAAGAAAAGTTTAAGAAAAGATGAAAGAAAACGAAGTAGAAATAAAGGAAGAAGAAGGGAAGAGAAAAAAGGAAAAAAAAGGAAAAAGAAAGAAAGAAAGAAAAAGGGAGGTGGGAAGACAAAGTAAATATTGAAGAACACAGAAAGGAAAATGAAAAAGAAGAAGACGAAATAGAAGAAAAAAGAGGAAAAAGGAGGGAGTAGAAAGAATACAGACGAAGAAAGAAAGAAAGAAAGAAAGAAGAAAAAGAAGAAGAAGAAGAAGAAGAAAAAGGGGAAGAAGAAGAAGAAGAAGAAGAAAAGAAGAAGAAGAAGAAGAAGAAGAAAAAGAAAAAGAAAGAAGAAAAAGAAAAAGAAAAGAAGAAGAAGAAGAAGAAGAAGAAAGAGAATGTATAAATGAATGGAATAAGAAAGAAAGGAAGGAAGAAAGAAAGGAAGAAAGAAAGAAGGAGAGAAAGAAAGAAGGAGAAGGAAGAGTAAAAAACAAAGACATAAAAGGAAAATGGAGAAAAAGAGGAAGAATTAAAGGAAGGAAGAAAAAATAAAGAGAAAGAAAGAAGAAGAAGAAGAAGAAGAAGAAGAAGAAGAAAAAAGAAAGAAGAAGAAGAAGAAGAAGAAAAAAGAAAGAAGAAGAAGAAGAAAAAAGAAAGAAGAAGAAGAAGAAAAAGAAGAATGAAAAAAGAAGAAGAAGAAGAAGAAAAAAAGAAAGAAGAAGAATGAAAAAGAAGAAGAAGTAGAAGAAGAAGAAGAAGAAGAAGAAGAAGAAGAAAAAGAAAGAAGAAGAAAAAGAAAGAAGAAGAAGAAGTAGTAAAAAAGAAGGATAGAAATAACAATTTCGAAAAGGTTGAAACGAAGGAAGAAGAAAGAAATAAAAGGAGGAAGAGCGTAGATAAATTTTAAAAAGGAATAAAGAAAGAAAATGAAGAAGCAAAAAAGATAGAAAGAAAGGAAGAAAAAAAAAGAACAAAGGGCGTAGAAATTAAAATAAATAAAAAAGTAAAATGAAAGAAAGACAGAAGAAGAAGAAGAAGAAGAAGAAGAAGAAGAAGAAGAAGAAGAAGAAGAAGAAGAAGAAGAAGAAGAAGAATGTATAAATGAATGGAATAAGAAAGAAAGGAAGGAAGAAAGAAAGGAAGAAAGAAAGAAAGAAGGAGAGAAAGAAAGAAGGAGAAGGAAGAGTAAAAAACAAAGACATAAAAGGAAAATGAAGAAAAAGAGGAAGCAATAAAGGAAGGAAGAAAAAATAAAAAGAAAGAAAGAAGAAAAATAAAAAGAAAGAAAGAAGAAGAAGAAGAAGAAGAAGAAGAAGAAGAAGAAGAAGAAGAAGAAGAAGAAGAAGAAGAAGAAGAAGAAGAAAGGGAGAAAAAAGAAAAGAAAAGAAAAAAAAGAAAAAAAATTACCCGCGAAAAAAATAAGCGCCATTGTCGACACGCACTCGCCGGTTTTTGTATTCCTTCTTTGCCTTGAAAACTCGTAGGTAACAACACGTTTTCGCCTCATGTGTACAACGAGAATTCACATTATTAATACATTCAATAGAAGATGCGCGTTAATTATTATTATTATTATTAGTAGTAGTAGTAGTAGTAGTAGTAGTAGTAGTAGTAGTAGTAGTAGTTCAAAACGATGTTACCACCCATTGTGGTGGTCGAATCTCATCCAGAAACCTTGGGCTACAGGTGGTTAGGGTTATCACATTTTAAAATTACTTTTATTGACAATGGCCTCATTAACCTGTGCAGGTAAGCGTGATCTTCCGGATGCCTTTTGTGCAACGTGCACCTCTTAGTCTTCCATATATTGGTGGTTAGGGTTAGTATAAATATTACTTAAACTATAATTGTTTCGATAGATCTGGCGTCATGTTCGAAAACAAGAAACATTTCCGACAAAGGGATGACAAAGGGTTCAAACATTTGACCTTTCTTGTCTGAGTTAAAAAAAGATTGTGAGAAAGGAAGTCGGTAATAATTTGGTCGGATATGACGTCAGACATACGACAGAAAGCGTTTTGCCGTTTTGACTAGGAGCACAGTGTAGTATCTGTTCTGATACTACACTTCACCTTTTCTGTCCTCGGTAAGTGAACCACAAATCCTTCTAGAGTGAGGATTTTTTTCATTTTTGTCCCAATCAAAGTGTAAATATTTTAGGAGTGTTTTTTTTTCCTGCATTAAAAAACGACCTTGTGTCTCACTCTATCATCGTGGGGGGGGGTAAGTAAATTGGGACATACAACAAAACGAGTGGCGCATGCCATTCTCATCGGTGCAGAGAGATATGGGGTGAAAAGAGCGAGAAAAACTATAAAATAAGAGCAGGCGGTTAAATAACATAGTGAGAGAGGGCGAGAGTAATAGACAGACACTTTGTAAGAAATGGGTGAAGACGTACGTTTTGAGTGATTGAAATAATTTTGATTAAGATAATTAAAGAAGTACATGATTGTGTAGGGTCAACTCGATAGCGAACCCCTCTTATTCATCTGTTGCATAGCCTCTCGCTTGTATACTAATCCCGGAACGGGCCGTGGCAGTTCTCATTTAAACACTCGTCATTTTTTTAACACCAAAAATCATATAGTTTGCATACCTTTAAATTTCTCGTACCCGCTTTTCTTTCCTCGTCGCGTAGAGGGTGCGTGTCGTCTAGTGGTTGAATTCTTTCTTCTTTCTTTCTGCCGTGAACCACGCCGCTACAACAAAAACTCCATGACCGACTCTGAAGACAAACATTCTTTTAAATTTAATTTCTGTTTTATTTCAAGCGTTAGTTATCCGTCAGCTGGGAGATATTCACTAACGTTGAGAGAGAGAGAGAGAGGGGGGAGAGAGAGAGAGGGAGAGAGAGAGAGGGAGAGAGAGAGAGAGCAAATTACTGCTTTCGTAATTACTTATCAATTAAGTCTTAACCATTCGTGGAGGGGGGAAAAGAGATCTTTCGCCTGTATTTTCTTAGGGAAATATTTCCCCTATGTAAGTTGCAGACTACATGGTAAAAATCACGTCTTATAGGTTCGCCTCCAAACCCCAGACTGCTAAAACTTGGTTCTCACGAAGAACGAGTGATGTCACGGATCCCTCTGCTTCTCATGCAAAAGCCTGTGACGTCACAGAGCCTCTCCCGCAGGTGCGCATTGGCCCTTGATTTGAGGTTTTGTCATGCGATGACCCTGTCACGTCTGTGAGTTCCGACTGTGAGAACAGGCCCTATTCTGCACTCAACTGCACGGGTCCACCCACACTAATTCGCGCAAGTCAAACCAACGATTTCCAAAAGATACGTCCATTCCCATAGGGCCATTATCCAACACATCCAGATATTTGTGGATACGTTTGCTAATAAAAATATTAGTTAAAATACAATTTCTTCGATAGATAAGACGTGATCTTACAAACAAGAAACATTTCCAACAAGGGATGACGAAGGGTTCAAACATTTGACCTTTTTTGTCTGAGCTAAAATAAAATCGTGAGAAAGGAAGTCGGTATTATTTTGGTCGGATATAACGTCAAATATACAACATAAAGAGTGACGCATATACCATTCTAGTTAGTACGACGGAAGCAACAGGGCTAATAAGACGTGTGTATTTTTTAAATTTTTTAATGATACTTCACCTCAAACAAGGCAGGGCGCATCTGTAGACGTAAGGGACTACTGAGAATTAGGGATTAGGTTTAGGGTGTCATTTTAAGTTGGGGGCTGTGCAGCGAAATTTCTGGTTACATTAGTTTTAAACCTCTGCATGTCGGTACTGTCGGGGAAACAGGTGGCAGGGTGGGAGTTCGAGCGGCCAGCAGCACAAGGAAATAAGCTATTGGAGTAGAAGGCTCTCCGACATCTGAGGACCTCCACAGTGAATGGATGGGATTTAGCTGATTGGTCTAGTAAATTTACGTGGAAGGGGCACCAGAGTAGCCAGTTCATCGGAGCACATTTAGTGATTGAAATATTAATTATTAAAATAATTAAAGAAGTAACTAATTGTGTCGTGGCAACTCAATGCCGACCCCCGGGCTATGCAAGAAATGCACCTTCTACTTTTTTTATGCAAGGTGTACCTCTTATTCATCATATTCATGTAAAAATATGGAGTCTGTCTAGTTGGTGAATGTCCGTAGATAAGGTGTCCGGTGACAGGAGATTTTTACACGCACACTCTTACTCTCCATTACTTTATTTTTTATTTTTTTTTATTTTGGCTTTTACACTGCCAAATTATACATCTATGTAATTCCTCTGATGATAAGAGTTTAATCTTTGAAAAGCCTTGGCTTAAGGAAAGAATAATCAACATGTTTTTACCGAGTACATCTTGCATTGAACAATCGAAGTTGAAATAAATTTGTCATTCGTACATATTAATATCTCTTCTTTCATTCATTGTTTTTTATTAACTAAACTGCTCCTTGTTTTGAACAACTGAAGATATTGATTTGCTTCCATTTGCAGGTCTAATGGCTATATATATATATATATATATATATATATATATATATATATATATATATATATGATAAGTCAATGAAAATTGATTAGACTTGCAAATGGAAGCAAATCAATATCTTCAGTTGTTCAAAACAAGGAGCAGTTTAGTCAATAAAAAACATTTATTTTTCTTCTCTTTCATTCCTTAAACCAGGCTTTTCAAAGATTAAAATCTTATCATCAGAGGAAAATTATGATTGATAAGTTGACAGAAGAGGACTGTCAAAGTTCTAAATTTAAAAGAGTTTTTAAAAAAAATTTAAAGTTCAAACGGGTATGAAAATCACCAATAACGAAATCCAAAAAAACGTGGGGCTCAGAAATATTGGTAAATCCAGAGAAATCTGTATAAGAATCAAACGACGACGATTCCACCTAGGTCTGTTGTCCTCGGAGAAAGGATCAAATAAGATTGGCCATGTTAAGGAAAACAATATTCTTCCTGTCTTCAGTTAAGCGTATTCCAAGGCAAAAACAACGACAAAATATATATAAATGGATTTTTCACTTAGAAAAAAGATTATTCTGTGAAGACCAGGATTAGACCAATGAAAACAAGCTCAATGATACTCGATTACAGGGTACAGAGCATTTATATGTAATTTTCTAAGGCTTACCAAATCATTACGTTCAGGAGTCAACTCAACATTATTTTTTCCTTTTTATCTTTTTACTTTTTATTTTATTTTATTTTTTATTTATTTTTATTTTATATCTTTTTCTTCCCTTCTTAAGTGACATCAATTAACGCAACACCACATTGTGTATTGCCGGTTGTTTTAATTTCTTATTCAAGGTACTTACTTTCCCTGATGATCTGCCAAGCAAGGACCTGCTTGGTAGTGAAACACGTGTAGGTAAAAAAAACTCTTTAATTTGAAAAAAATGTTAAATAAATAATTTTCGAATGAAAAAATCTTTTGTTGTGTTGAGTGGACTCCTGAACGGAATGCTTTGGTGAGCCTTAAAAGAATCACACACACACACACACACACACACACACATATATATATATATATATATATATATATATATATATATATATATGTATATATATATATATCGTAGAATGGTTCGTAGGTGTAGTGTTTAGATAGTATTTTATTATTATTATTATTATTATTATTACTAGTATTACTATTGTTATAAAGAATTTTATTTGATATGCAAATTACCATATCACACGGTAGTCTTAAGGGTAATATATTATTATTATTATTATTATTATTATTATTATTTTATTATTATTTATTTATGTATATATAAGTAACATTTTAAGCTGAATTATTTCGACACTTGATTATTGGGGAAATGGTAGTTTTATCTGTACCATTGGAGAGCCATGCATATAACTGTCCTGTTTTTAAATCTCCGAAACAGTTACATAGTAAACAGCTGAAGATCCCCGTGTTAATATTAGATGCTTACGTTAAGGTCTCCTGCTTTTGTTTCACTGTTAGATACTTAATCCCCCTTTTTATTTTATTTACTTACTATTATATATTATTTATTTATGAATTTTCCAACAAATGTTAAGTCTACACTATTTTGGATTTAGTTCGTTTCTCTGGGAATTTAAACTGCATTTTCCTTTTTTTTTGTCTTTTTGTTTAAAATAACTCAAAGCTTCTTTAGACTATATATATATATATATATATAATTAAAAAGCAGCAAAGCAATAAAAAGTAAAATTTAAATTTAAAAAATAACTTAACAAGATTAGATATTAAATGTTTTTTTAACCCTGTCACAACAGCTAACTTAAATTTAAGACATACTTAAAAGTATGTCTTCCTGCCCACCTAGAAATCAACCTGGCATTGACACGTCGATACATTAGTTACAAGATTTTCCCCTTTCTCCATTTCCCTCCCTCTTCCCTCTCTTCTCTCCTTTGTTTTCTCTATTCTCAACGAGTATATTTTATTTTATTTCTATATTATATTAATTTTTATTTTCAACGTTCTCAAGTCTGACCACGTAACATTCCAAATTTTTAATTTTCTTTGTCCTTTTCCTTTTCTCTTCTTTCTCTCCCCCATTTCGTACTTCCCAAATGTGATCAGAGGTAAGGAGCGGAATTTAACTCTGCCTTATGAGATCTCAGTTCTTAACAGCTGATGATCGATTACATCGACATGCTAGTGTCGCAGATTTTGTATATGTCTGTATGAATAAAAATAATCATATATATATAAAATGTGTGCGTATGTGTGCGCGTATGTGTGTGTATGTGCGTGCGTGCGTGCGTGCGTGCGTGTGTGTGCGTGCGTGTGTGTGTGTGTGTGTGTGTGTGTGTGTGTGTGTGTGTGTGTGTGTGTGTGTGTGTGTGTGTGTGTGTGTGTGTGTGTGTAAATTAAATTTGATATTTACTGAATTAGGTTTATCGAAAATCTGTGTCTCCATCCAGGTTCGGGAATCATTATTTTCACAATTTTCGAAGCTATTTCGCTTTCAAGGGGGGGGGGGGTGATTTTCGTCCATCATTTTTCGGCAAAAGACAGAAGCGAAGAATCTTTCAAAATGTCGTGAATCTGCCATTTTTCTTTTTCTTTCGGAATCTTTTTTTTTTTTTTTTTAGTTTGAAATTTTATTTTCTCTTTGTGAGGAACGAGTCGTGATTCTGCCGATTCTAGAACAATACGAGGTAAGAATCATAACGGGCTTGCGAGGTTAGAGTTGTGCAACTTTTGGCGGGAAAGTGGCGCGGGGGGGCGGGGGGCGAGCGGTAAGTATACTCACGAAAATGGAGGTTATAGTTTTGTTTGGTATGAATAAGGAAGAAGAAGAAGAAGAAGAAGAAGAAGAAGAAGAAGAAGAAGAAGAAGAAGAAGAAGAAGAAGAAGAAGAAGAAGAAGACCCCGGAGATCCCCCACCTTTTTCGTCCGTACCTCCCCCATTTTAAAAAAAAACGGGGAGGGGGGGGGGGAATATAACACCGTCGGAGTAAAGATTTTCAGGAAGTCGAAAATATGAATTTCTTTTTAATGTTTGTTTTCTGAACATTGTTTAAACACAATAGGAAAGACTAGCGGGGAAACCCGGTGTTGCCCGGGAGTAACGTCTTCAAACTTGGGCATCTTTTAATCGAGCACCTGCGGAAGATTGCTGGGTCTTTTGTTGTTTGGTGTTCATCTAAATGAAGAAATGTGAAAATGGGGCCAATTCTAACGGTTAAGCCAAAACACCCTATTTCAAGTCAATTCAACTTATATTAACCCTCCAGGAGGTTTGACACAAGGTCAGATGCCAAGTTGAAAAGCCAGTGCACTAGACTTAGTGAACTCTGGCCTACAAAAAAAATGCCTGAGCAGTCCCGTCGGCATTTCCTGGTAGGGGCGCCTCAGGTGATCAGCGATAAACCAACCCCCTTCTCAAGGAGAGGGTAAAGCCTGGGAGGGTGGGCCTCCGAAGACTGAACGGGACCATATCACAGTCCGAAAGCAACAAACTCACTGTCGGGCTGATTGTCGAAGACGTATCCCCGACTGGCACAAAGTATAAGTTAATTAAACTTTACAAAATAGACGCACCATTTTTTGTTTTGTTTTGCTTATGTATATGCGATATTAGTCGCAAGGTTACCTAATTTGCATATTAGTTTTGAAAAAGGACATTTTATTAATTAACTATTATTTGTTATTTTTTTTTAATTCAATGGTTGTTTTGATTTTAATATAACAAATGGTTGTGTTTCGCAAAATTGTTTTATTTCTTGTTCAAATATTTAGCATTTGTGTTCAAAGGTTCTTTTTTTTAGAGTGACCGACTTGATTTTCAACAAGTTGGAATCTATTTCTAAATTGCAAGTTAAAAGGCAAATTGATTTTTTTCTTTGTTTTATTTTCTTTTCGGCCACATTTAATAGATACTTAAATTTGCATAAAAATCACCAAAATGTTAATGTTTATCAATCTATATGGATAGATACCGTCTTTTGGCACCGACGAGGTACAAGTAGTACTGAAACGTAACTGCATTTATGTAGGCCATTTTTAATTTTTATATATTGAGCACTTTTGAAAAAAATATTGGTTTTAAGTTCATTAATGTTAATGTTAATCCATAAATAAGAATAATCTTGTTACGTTTTTATAACAAAGTTTTAAATGAAACGTGTTGGGAAGTGTAAAGTTAACCTCGTTTAAGAGAGAGAGAGAGAGAGAGATAGAGAGGGAGAAAAGGAGAGGGAGGAAGAGTGAGAGAAAGATAAAGAAAGAAGGAGAGAGAGGGAGAGATAGAAATGGAAAGGGAGAAAAAGAGGGGAGGGACAGAGAAAGAAAGAGAGAGAGGAAGAGAGAGAGAGAGAAAGAGAAAGAGAGAAGAAAAGATAGGGAAAGAGAGAAATGGAGAGAGAAAGAGAGAGAGAGAGGGGGAGAGGGAGAAAGAAAGAGAGAGAGGAAGAGAGAGAGAGGAAGAGAGAGAGGAAGAGAAATAGAGAAGAAAAGAGAAGGAAAGGGAGAAATTGAGAGAGAAAGAGAGAAAGAGAGAGAGAGAGAAAGAAAGAGAGAGCGAGGAAGAGAGAGAGAAAGAGAAAGAGAGAAGAAAAGAGAGGGAAAGAGAGAAAGAGAGAGAGAAAGAGGGGGAGAGGGAGAAAGAAAGAGAGAGAGAGAGGAAGAGAAAGAGAAAGAGAAACAGAGAGAGAGAGAGAAAGAGAAATAGCGAAGAAAAGAGAGAAAAAGAAAGAAATGGAGAAGGAAAGAGAGAAAGAGGGAGAGGGGGAGAAAGAAAGAGAGAGCGAGGAAGAGAGAGAGAAAGAGAAAATGAGAAGAAAAGAGAGGGGAAGAGAGAAATGGAGAGAGAAAGAGAGAAAGAGCGAGAGAAAGAGGGGGAGAGGGAGAAAAAAAGAGAGATATAGGAAGAAAGAGAGAAAGAGAAACAGAGAGAGAGAGAGAAGGACAGAGAGAGGTTCTTTTCTACTCTTATACCCTGAGATCAGTCGAAATATGCAGCTAACCCAGACGTTAACTTCGGTTCGGATTGGGGTACGAAATGGCTTGTTTAGTTTAATCCAGTTAAGACTCAGCTCGTGTGTTTCAATCGTAGGCGTGCCCCTTTTATTCTTGAGATTCTCATGAATGGCTCTGGAGCGGTACTCGACTCTAAAACTTCTTGGTCTTTGTTTCTCATCAAATCTTTCTTGGAGTTCATACATTAGATCCATTGCTCTTTCTGCTTCTCGTAAAGTCGGTTCTCTCTATCGCTCCAAACACTTTCTCACACCTGAGGCTATTCTCTATTTCTACAAATCTATTATCAGACCATGTATGGAGTACTGTCGTCATATTCGGGCTGGTGTAACTTTGTCCCATTTGAGGGTTCTTGATAAGGTGCAGAAACATATCTGTAATTTGGTTAGCCCCGTCCTTTTTTCTTCTCTGCACCCCCTCTCTCTCTCACAGACGTGATGTAGCTAGTCTCAGTCCCTTTTCTATAAATACTATTATGGCATGTGTTCTTCAGAATTGTTTGCTCTGTTCCCTGCTTCCTTTGTTCCAGCTCGCTAGACTCGTTGGTCTAGTGGTCTTCATCATTTCGCTGTTTTCGATACCTCATTGTAATACGGTTTCCTATTCCAGTAGCTTCTTTCCAAGGACTGAAGGCTTGTGGAACTCTCTTCCTGCTGACTGTTTTTCTCCTACCTATAGCCTTGGTCTTTTTCAGGCCAATAGGCATCTCCTGTCTTTGCGATAATCATCTTTCGTTCTTGTTAGCGTCTTGCGACAAATGGTTTCATGCCTTGTCTGGAGCGATGCCCATTTAAAAAAAATAGGCTTACTGAATTGCCAGTATAATTGCATCTCTCAGAAACGTAAAGGTTTTATACCCATGTTAAAGCTTTTACTTCTTCTGCTGATTGCTGCATTTTCGGTATTACTTTCTTCTTCTTCTCCTTCTCCCGTATTTCTTTCTGTGAGAGATGTAGATCAATCACGCGCTATGTTATAACCAGGGTCAGCTTCTTGCATTTCTTTTTATCTTAATCAGAATTTTATAACAAATTCTGGCATATATATATATATATATATATATATATATATATATATATATATATATATATATATATATATAGTAAGTTATGAAAATATATTTATGGCAATTAAGCTACACAGAGGCTTCCGCGTTACATCCTCGGGGTCGTCAGGCTAAAATGCCTGACGATCTTCCCCGAGGATGAAACGTGGAAGCCTATGTCTAGCTTAATTGCCATAAATATAGTTTTATAACTTAGTACCTAGCTCTACTTATGTATCGAGCACTGTTGGAGTAAATGCTGAAAATTGATACATAAAAAATTATATCTCCTTATAACATTTTATGTGGATACATGACATACTAATATATATATATATATATATATATATATATATATATATATATATATATATATATATATATATATGTTGTGTATTTTCATGTAATTATTTTTATTGGTGATTGCAACGTTCGTTGTTTTGTTTTTTGCTTACTAGTATGTCGATTGTCTCACTTCCTAAGTGATTACGATGCAGAAAATTCCATTATTAGTCGCCCTTAACTTCATAGGATGTATTTTTCGTTAATATATATTTTTTATTAATTTTATACGTACATAAAAGTCATCCATGGACACATGTTTCTGACTCACAGTCGTCATCAGCATGGCTAACTTATACAAGGATCGAAACTTGGTCCAATAGTAAAGACGGTGGACTATAGACATTAATATCGAAGGTTATATATATGTTTTTAAAAGGCTGTGGGCAATGCAAATTCCGGGTAGGATGTAATCTGGAAGGAACAAAAATAATAAATCGAATACGAAATGGGACTTACTATTTATTTTTTCTTAAAATCTTACATAACAGTAAGTGTGGTGTTAGCTGTTTGTGTGTTGTTCGGATGATTATTAAAAATCATTTAGTTAATATTTCGAGAAAAGAAACTTCCCTTTGTCAAAAATAATAAACACCAGAGGAAAACTCCGTCTGTGCAAAGAATCTACCAAAATGTAACAAAACGGATGCCAGAAGACAGAAGACAGCGTAGGAGCAAACCAGTCCCACGGAGAATAGGAATTAATAAGTTTTAAACTTATGTTATGCATATAAATGCGGTGTTCAAAAATATGTGGGTTATATTGAATAAATGATAGGTATTGTATGGTGATCGATTAACTGTTAGTTTTAATAATATATATTTTTTGTTCATTTATTTTTTATTTATTTTATTTGTTTCTGTGTGTTGTTTTATTTTCGAATTTTTTTTCGTGTTTAAAACAATTTTTAATATAAAATAAAGTAATTAATCTCTCATTTTAAATATTCTAGATTATATTAAATTTATTGATTACTATATATTCAAAATTTATTATTAATTGTGAGTTTCATCAAATTATCGAATTAATGAAATATTTAATTTATTATAGGGTGTGAAGAGAATGTAAGGGGAATAACTCCGCCGGTTATTCGGGTCTTCAATGCGAATTAATTTATAGATTCAGTCGGTAGAAGTCTGTGTATTAAGTTATTGTGTATATATATATATATATATATATATATATATATATATATATATATATATATATATATATATATATATAAGTAAGGTAATTAACATCTTTGAAGCACGGATTATAATGTATAAAAGTGAAATATTTTGAAACTCAACAATCGTGCAATTTTAAATGAAAAATTCATTTATTTATATTTTTCGCGAGCTTTCGTTGTAGTACAACTTTGTCAGGCGAGACTGTCTTATAGCTTTTTTTTCTTTTCTTTCTCCTCATTTTGATGGTATTAACCCTGAGGGGTCGAATAGACGTCAAGTTCTTACGACGTTATAAGTGTTATAAGTGTAGTCCTGGCGATGTTATGCACAGATATATATATATATATATATATATATATATATATATATATATATATATATATATATATATATATATATATATGTGTGTGTGTGTGTGTGTGTGTGTGTGTGTACATATATACATATATGTATATATACGTATTATTGTTTATTATTTATTTATTTATTCTTTATTTTTCATTTTGTTTTTAATTCTTTATTTTGTGTTTTTTATTAATTGTTTTATTTATCTATTTAATTTATATATATATTTATTTACTTATTTATTATTTATTTCTATTTTTTTACTCTTTTTTTATTTTTTATTTTATTTTATTTTATTTGTTTATATATTTATTTACTTATTTATTCTTTATTTTTTTTATTTTTTATTTTATTTTATTTAATTAATTTATTTATATATTTATTTATTTATATATGTATTTATTTATTTTTTATATTTGTATGTTATTTTTGTATATTTTATATGTATTTAGATTAATTAATTAATAATGCCAGGTTATGAGGTGAATTATTTGGGTTGTGTAGCGGAGTAGGTTGATTATGGTTTTTTGTTGTTAGGGGTTGTTATTCTCATGTGGCTGAATGTGTTGAGATGGATGTCTATATGGGGAAGGGCCTACTTGATTGTTTGGGTGTGTGATGACTTAATATAGGAGATAAGTAATGAGTGAAATTGTGGAAATGGAATATAAGGGTTGGTCAGTGGGTGAGATGGTAGATTATTATAGAATGAACGGTGAGGGGAGCTCGTGACGCTGATTGAGTGAGGGGTTTAATCTGAAGATGAGGATTGATAAAAAATCAATCCTTAGGTCCCCAATGTTTCTAACAAACGCTAGGATAGAGACATGAATATCACGTTGAGTATTCGAGCATATTGCTGTGTGCTTCTGGAAAGAAGATATACGGGTGTTAATGTGCTCTTTGATGCGCAGGTGTAGTTGTCTTGTTGTGTTTCCGTTGTAGAACATGTATCATTTATTGCACTGTAGTTTATATACACAGTTGGTGCGATGGCATAGGGCTATTGGTCAGGGAACAGGGTTAGGGTGTGTGGTAAGTATGTTTCTTAGATAGGCGTTGGCGTAATGAAGTGGCAGTGTCGGTTAGTTAGTTGGATATCAAGGTTTTTCTTTGTGTATAGCTTTGCGGTTGGAGGTGGTGATTTTATCACAAAAGAAAGGGAGTTTTAAGAAACAGGTGTTAGAGAGGGTGCGGGGTCTACGTGTTTTGCACTTATTTAGGTGGGCTATGGTGGAAGCGGGGTAGCCATTAGTTTGGAGGGTTTGATGGAAGTTTTTAATATGTGTTATTTTGTCAGCAGCAGAAGAGCATTTGTTTTGTATGCGGATGATCTCATTATGGGCATAACTTAATTTGGCTTTTATGGGCAGGGCAGACTTAAAGTGTATAAAGAGGTTTATGCAGGCAGGTTTCCTATAGAAGTTGGTATGTATAGGTTGAAGTCAATGAAGGAGAGGGTGAGCCGGAATCGTTAGGGTGTTCTATGGTGAATTGTATGTGGGGGTCGGTATTGTTGAAGATGTTGAATATTTGAGTGACTTCGTCTCGAGAGGATATATATATATATATATATATATATATATATATATATATATATATATATATATATATATATATATATATATATATATATATATATTCCACCTCAAAGTCCTGGAAGCCATATATATCAAGTCAATCAAACCTTCCCTTTGTAAGCAAAAGGAATGACTTTTAGGACTTAATGTGATCAACTTATGACTCTCCTCTCCATATTTTTTTTTCTCCTAAACTTGTCACTAGTTTTCATTACAAATTTTTTTAGGTTTTAGTCGTATTCAATCACTTCCACGTTTTACTCTGATGAGTGTGGACGAAAACCGGTTCAGTACATTAATTAATTTCTTTTTAATCGTTTTCTCTCGTTTTTATATTTGTTTAATCTCATTCTCCCCTCCCCTCCGTTATCAAATTTTGTACCACGAAAAATTTATTTATATATATATATATATATATATATATATATATATACATATATATATATATATATATATATATAAACATACGTATATATATAAATAACATACGTACGTATATATATATATATATATATATATATATATAGCATACGTACGTATATATATAACATACGTACGTATATAAAACAAGTATATATATACTTATATATGTATATATAATATATATATAACAAGTATATACGTATATATATGTGTATATATATATACGTGTATATGTATATATAACATATGTACGTATATATATAAATAAGCATACGTATCTATATATACGTATATATATAAACATACGTATATATATATATATAAACATATGTATAGATATAAATAACATACGTACGTATATATAACATACGTATATATATATATATAACATACGTACGTATATATAAAAAGTATATACGTATATATATACGTGTATATGTATATATATAACATATATATAACAAGTATATACATATACATACGTATATGTATACGTGTATATGTATATATATATAATATACGTACGTATATATATAAATAAACATACGTATCTATATAGACGTACGTATATTTATATATATATGTATATATATATGTATATATATATACATACGAATCTATCTTTCTCTCTCTCTCTCTCTCTCTCTCTATATATATATATATATATATATATATATATATATATATATATATATATATATATATAAATAAACATACGAATCTATCTATCTCCCTCTCTCTCTCTCTCTCTCTATATATATATATATATATATATATATATATATATATATATATATATATACGTATCTAGCTAGTCAGCACTCGCAAAAGTATAAACCCATTGTATTATTTGGTTGAAAAGATTTAAATTATACACGAAATAAATATTAATTAATTATTTTTTTTTTTGTAATTAATGCATAATTATGAATAAAATATAAATTAACAAAAAACGTAGAATCACAGGTAATAAAGGTGTGCGTGATATTGTGTTAATGAAAGCTGATAGAAATATTAATTATATACTTATTATGTAGATATGACAGGTAAGCAACATTTTAGCATTACAGCTGCGCATGACAGACTGACGAAAATGGCATTTCAAATTTTTAAATGACAGACCGAAGAAAATGGTATTTAAATGTAATCATGACACTGACGAAAATGGCATTTCAAATTTTTAAATGACAGACCGAAGAAAATTGTATTTAAATTTAATCATGACACTGACGAAAATGCTATTTCAAATTTAAGCATGACAGACTGGCGAAAATGGTATTTAAATTTACGCATGACAGACAGAAGAAAATGGTATAAACGGATAAAAATGATTTATCAAACTTAATCATGACAGAAATGACGTAACTTCGATTTCAAATCGTGACAGACTAACGAAGATGCTATTTCTAACTTGACCGTAAAAGATCGACGAAAATGTTATTAAAAAGTGAATTGTGACAGACCCGCGAAAATGCTTCTTCAAACTTACGTGTGACAGACCGACGAAATACTGTATGAAACTTCAGTATGACAGACCAACAAAAATCCTATTTGTAAGTTAAGTGCGACAGACCGACGAAAATACTATTCCAAAATTAAGTGTGACAGACTTGCCGAAAATTCTATTTTAAACTTAAGTGTTATTTACCGACGAAAATCATATTTGAAAATTAAGTGTGACAGACTTGCCGAAAATTCTATTTTAAAGTTAAGTGTGACAGATCGACGAAAAGGCTATAACGGTTGAAACTGGCACGCCGCTCCTGAGAGCTGAAAGACTGGTCCAAGATCTTGATAAGTGGCGGAATTTTGTTTTCAAGCATATGGCGAAGCTCGCTGGAGTATTCACATGAGTCAACTAAGTCATTATTATTATTGGTACTCACTAGGAGTTCTCACACAGGTCATCGTCAGTGATTGCTCACTGATATTAACCGGTGGTGTTCCCTGGTGTCTGAGTGACAACAAGCTTCCCCAGATTTCCAGCACTCGCCACCTCTTTTCAATAACCATTGCAAATGACTTTGCGGTATCGCAACAGCCGCTTACCATTGATTTATCGCTGGTAACTATCATTGGTTTCCTCTGAGGCAATAAACCTCCCCAAGGTCCCAGTACTCTCCGCACTCTTCCAGTGGAGGTCTCGTTAATGTTCTCCCTCCTTGGTCTTCCCATCCTCCTTGACACTTCACGGCTATTTTGTGTGGTATCAGCTGAGGCTGGTGTCATCGCTTTATTTGGAGGGGGGCAGTTTAGGAAATTTCTTGCAGTTTCTGTTCCTTGAGTTCATATGGTGTTCTTCCTGTGGTTTTGTTTTCTTCCTATTGTAGCTTCCATGTGACTGGTTACCATTCGTACTGGTTGGTTTCCGCATACGAAGATTTTTCTTACGATTGCAGCTGTTTTGATCATTGTCGTCTTTTGTATGGTCTTAGTGATCTCTTTGATTCCAATTTCTCCTAGTCTATTTTCCAGGTTTTTGGGTACTGTTCCTAGTTCTCCTACGATTATTGATATTATACTGACCACCGGTTGATATCAGTGAGCAATCACTGACGATGACCTGTGTGAGAACTCCAAGTGAGTACAAATAAAAACAATGACTTAGTTCACTCATGTGTATACTCCAGCGAGCTTCGTCACATATTTGAAAATAAAATTTCGCCACTTTCAATTATCTGGAAAGTTCTGTGTATTTGCTTCGTTTTTCCGTCTCCTTGATCTTCACTCTGTGGTCTGCTGGAACGACAAAATCTACCATTTGGCAAGACTTTTTTTCTTCCTGTTGATTATCATGACATCCGGTCATCTTGCTTGTATGTGTTTATCTGTTTGCACCTCAATGCCCCAGAGAATTTTGTGTTTTTCGTTGTCCATTATTTCTGTCTCTGGTTTATGTTTGTACCATTTGTCCGTGTGTTTGATATGCAGTCGTTTGCATAGTTCCCAGTGTACTTCTCTCTCCACACAGTCATGTCTGTTCTTGTATTCTTTTGGGGCTAATTTGCTGCATTCACTTATTATGTAATTTACTGTTTCGTCTCTTTGTCCACACAATTTGCATTTACTGTTTTCCTGGGTTTTATCTATTTTAGTTCTAATGTAGTTTGTCGTAATCGTATTGTTCTGTGCAGCTGTCATTAGAGATTCCGTTTCTCTGTTCATGTGTCCTTTTCTCAACCATACCCAGGATTCTTATAGGACATCCATGTAGCTGTTATTCTCCCCACTTTTCTATTCTTTTCTTTCTGTTTCAGGTTTCAGTGCTTCTCGAATTGTTCATTGGGACGATGTCTCTTGGTGCTGTGACCAGCCATTCTGTGTTCTGAGTTATGTATTACTCCAGCGCTTTTTTAGTGTCGTCCACAAAGTCTTCTATACTTACCAGTTCTCTTCCCCCTTCGTTTGTTTTCATGTAAAGTCTGTCCGTATCGTCTTTTGGGTGCAGTGCGTTATGCATGGTCATTAATTTTCTAGTCTTCTAGTCAAGGTGCTTGAGTTCTTCTTTAGTCCAGCTATAGAATGGTCCAGAGTGTCTTATTAGTGATACTGCCCAAGTGTTCATTCCTTTTACTAGGTTATTACTATATAATTTCGTTTCTAAGAGTTTCCTTGTTCTTCGCAAATATTCTTTTTCAATCTTCTTTTTCATTTCTGCAGATTTGATGGTGTCTGCTTCCAGAACTCCCAAATATTTATAGCTATCCGGACGCCTAGCGCCCTAATCTCCTCTTGGTGTGACAGTTCCATTCCCTCTATTGTCTCCAGTTTTCATCTCTAGCTCATCTTTTCATTCCAAATTCCATTTAAATGCTCTAGCTGAAGATGTTCCAGTTCCTTTATGCGTTTTGCGAATAGCATAAGGTCGTCCATGTACATGAAGTGGTTTATTCTTTGTTCTGTGTCAGTAAACTTGTATTCGGCATCACATTTCGTGAGTATGTAGTTAAGTCGCATCATCGCTATGATAAATAGTAGTAGTGATAGGAAGTCTTATTCAAAGCTCTCACTATATTGAGCACTTTAGTAAGTTAACAACAAGTCGTTATTCATAGCGTAATGCAATATTCTAGGCCACCTCTATTGAGTTCTGTTGACGACTTGCTAGATGGCCGCTAAATTTGCCTTTTATACATTAATTCACTCTCCCAGACAATGCGTGGTGGGCACATTGGTACGTGCTCCGACTACTAAGTCAAATGTGACTTTCGTATCGGGGTTCGAACCGTGTGATGCTTTTTCTATCATTTTGTTTTTATTTCTATTTACCTGTGGTTGGTTTAGCGTTCATTGGTTATGTGGGTTGGTTTCCGCATTCAAGTATTTCCTTAAAATTGCTGCCCGTTGTATGTTCTTAATATTCCCTTTGATTCCAATTTTTCCTAGTCATTTATCCAGGGGGGGGGGTTCTGGACTATTCCTAGTGCTCCTACAACTATTGGTATTATAGTGAATTGTCTTTTTCAGGTTGCGGAGATCGACAAAAACATTCTTTACAAGGTTTCTCAGATCGAAAAAATGCACATGAAGAAGGCTGGAGGTTACATCGGCCGAAACTCTGTGAAAATAACAAACAAAATGAGAATAGTAGTCTGAATAATCCAAATAATACAAACTATCAATTCAATCGTCATCTAAAAAAATTCCAAAAATAAAAACCCTTTAAAATGTCCGAGAGAAACTGAAATTTGGGGAATATTTATTGATTAATGTCTAATACCGATTGTTAAAATTTCACAAAAATCGGAGCTATCCACCCCTGCTTTGCCCACCTGGCATAAAACTAATGTAAATAAATCTTTCAAACGTATGTGTGTCCCTTTTCTTCCTGAGATTATCATGGATGGCTCTGGTCTTGAGGAGAAATCGACTCTAAAACTTCTTGGCCCTTCTTTTTCATCAAATATTTCTTGGAGTTCATACATTAGATCCATTGCTCTTTCTGCTTCTCGTAAAGCCAAGGTCCACATTCTACTCTCCTATCAAGACTCAGCTCGTATCTTTCAATCGTAGACGTGTCCCTTTCTTCCTTACCTTCTCATGGATGGCTAAGCTCTTGAAGAGAAATCGATTGTTAAACTTCTTGGTCTTCCTTTCTCATCAAATCTTTCTTAGAGCTCATACACTAGATCCATTGCTCTTTCTACTTCTCGTAAAGTCGATTCTCTCTATCGTTCCAACCACTTTCTCACACCCGATACTATTCTCTATCTCTGTAAATCTACTATCAGACCATGTATGGAGTAGTGTTGTCATATTTGGCCTGGTGAATCTCTGTCCCATTTGAGGGTTCTTGATAAGGTGCAGAAACTTATCTGTAATTTTATTGGCTCCACCCTTTCTTCTTCTCTGCGCCCTCTCTCTCTCTCTCACAAACCCTAACCCTAACCCTAACCATAACCCTAACCCTAAACCTAACTCTAACCCTAACCCTAACCCTAACACCCCCTCTCTCTCTCACACAAACGTGATGGTGCTAGTCTCAGTCTTTTCTATAAATACTATTATGGCATGTGTTCTTCAGTATTGTGTGATCTATTCCCTGCTTTATTTGTTCCAGCTCGTTTAACTCGTTGGACTAGTGGTCTTCATCAATTCTTTCTTGATACCTCATTGTCATACAGCTTCCTATTCTAGTAGCTTTTTTTCCAATAACTGCAGGCTTGTGGAACTCTCTTCCTGCTGACTGTTTTCCTCCTACGTATAACAGTGGTACTTTCAAGATTAAGGCCAATACGCATCTCCTGTCTTTGCGATAATCATCTTTCATTCTTGTTAGCTCCTTACATCAAGTGGCTACATACCTTGTCTCGAGCGAATTCCATTATCTTTGATAATCAATTCCTCTTAAGAAATCCTCTGCCTATTCCACGGTTGTTTCCAATCCTTGGGTTGTGGCGCTCATCGTCCAACCGACAATCTCTTTACCACTTATCCACGTGGGGCCCCACCCCTGGGCCTTGTAGAAGCCGTGATTCATTAGTTAAAATAACAAATAAATAATAAAACACACACACACACACATTACGACCCCTTCCGCCATATTTTTTAAATATTGAATGAAAGTGATGCCGTAACCGCGGCGGAACTCGAACCCAGCACCTCGAGTCGACAGCCCGCACCTGTAACCATGTAACTGTAAAATGTATCAACTACATATTTGCTTATTTCGAATCAATAAAGTCACCGTTTTTCATGCCGACACAATTGAATAAAAAAGATATTTTTGTATATTGTATGATTGTTACTTCAAACTGGGGAGTAGGTGGCGCTGTAAGACGCATGACCTTTGAAACAAGTGAGTTTCGAATGCGTACGTAATTCGGGCCGTCAGCAAATGTTTCGCAACCCGGTGGCGGCGGCGGCCATTTTGAGTGGTGAGCGGATGAAGAAGGAAAATAAAAAATGATAACAAGCAACAAAAAAATTTTAAAAACCCAAAAAATAGAAAATACAAATACCGGCATTTACCATTGTGCAAACGTCATTGTTTGTGCATCGTTCGATATTTTTCGGTCCATATTGTTTATGTACTACATAACGGAGATGATATATATATATATATGTGTGTGTGGGGGGGGGGGGGGGTGCGCGTGTCTTCTCCAGCGCCTCCTCTCAACATTACAAATAGAAGTACAGTAAAAAACATCGACATTTTTGTATTTATTTATATATATTTATTTAAAAAATAATATATACATAATTATTATAAAGTAAAAACATATATCATTTTATAATAATATTTCTACTATTACTACTACTACCACTACTACTACTACTACTAATAATAATAATAATAATAATAATTGCAGTATAATAAAATTAAATTAAAATAATATAATATAATATAATCAAAAATAATATATATATATATATATATATATATATATATATTTGTTAATGATTTTATTCCATTAATTGCGACAAAACATATTCTGTTTCGTTAACACTTGCAAATAGCGTCAACATCGTCAGGCTACAAATGGAATCAAAAATAATTATATATATATATATATATATATATATATATATATATATATTATTTTTATATTATTATTTTAAATGTTATTTTTTATTATACTGTAATTATTTTAGTAGTAGTAGTAGTAGTAGTAGTAGTAGTAGTAATATTGATATAAAATTATATACATGTTTTCCCCTTATATATATATATATATATATATATATATATATATATATATAATAATATATATATACATACATATATATATATATGAAGCAATCCAACAAAAGATATAAGCGTCAACTAATATATATATATGAAGCAATCCAACAAAAGATATAAGCGTCAACTAATATCTGAGTGAAACTCATGAGCTAAGGACTTTAAGATACTTTGCTTGAACTTTAAATTCTAATAAAATTTGATTGACACCTTATTTTATTACTTCATTTAATATTATAATTATGTATATATATATATATATATATATATATATATATATATATTATTTTTTAAATAGAAAATTGTTGCTGTTTTTTGCTTGACTTCTATTTGTGATGTTGAGAGGAGGCGCTGATGAAGACGCATTAGAATTTTTAGAAAATAATAAAATATTTAAAAAAATTAAATCGTCTTGGAAACGATCGTACGCCAAATAGTTGCTGATGTTCAATTCGTGTACCTGATATGAATAATGTTGTAATCTTATTTGTCTCAACTTACTATATATATATATATATATATATATATATATATATATATATATATATATATATATATGTCATCCATATACAGATTGTTTCACTGTATCACAACTCTTCAGTGCGGCTAGACGAGCTAGTGTCTCAAGCCGAGATTGAAGCTGACAGTCGGCGCCTCTACCCCTGCGCCCTCATACGACACTGACTGAATGTAAGTGATTTCTTAATGTAAACATTGTCAAATGCCGGGAGCTCGAATTAGTTTTACCCAATGAGCTATGAGGTATCTATGTTCAGGGTCTAGGATTTGCCAACTATGTACATTAGAAGCCGTTATGATAATCACTGCTGCCAAGAATAAAAACATTATAATTCTCAAAATGAATTTCTTTCGGCATGCAGACATAAAAGAACATTTGAATATATGAACTTTAGAGCCTTAACTGACACCCTTCCACCATCTACTAACTAAACCTCACTCAGCTAACAGGAAACCAGTAATACAACACCTCATTTCAATTAACCCGCATTCAAAATTACCTACAATAATTTCTCAATTTGATCCTCTTCAAATTTTATTATCTATTGAAGACCACGCGTATAATTTACATTCCGAATTTTGGATCTGTTTTTTTTAATTTGCTTGGTGGTTTTTTTTTAAATTTGCTTGGTGGTTTTTTTAAAAATTTGCTTGGTGGGTTTTTTTTAAATTTGCTTGGTGGGTTTTTTTTAAATTTGCTTGGTGGGTTTTTCACTTGATATCAGCGTTTTATTATAATATATAATATTCCCCCTTCTTATTCCTTCAATTCAATCTTGAACTTTTTAACTTCAATCGTTTGTTCTTTTAACTTTAACCTATGACCTTTACGTATCTTCCCTTTTAGTACCCTAAGTTCAGTTCATATAATTTGGAAGCTAATCCCTTCAATTTAAGTACTCCCTTCTGTTCGTCATTACCCCAACCCCTGTACATCTATCTCCCTATTAACGTAAGACTAATAACCTTCCCCTAACAATTTTTAAATATTTTATAAATTTTTAAATATTTTTAATCTGTTCTGTTCATATAATTTGGAGGCTAATCCCTTCAATTTAAGTACTCACTTCTGTTCGTTTTTACCCCAACCCCTTAAAATCTATCTCCCTATTAACGTGAGACTAACAATTTTTAAATATTTTATATATTTTTAAATATTTTTATCTGTCCTGTTCTTTTCAATATTGATATTATATCTTTCTTTTTCTTATATATTTGAGACGTTTGACAATATTTTTATCCTTTTTTTATTTTTTATTTTAACTTTAATCTTTATTCATTTTTATTTTATTTTATTTTACCTTTAGATTTCTCCCCTAACATAGTTCCCCCCTAACCTTTGAACCCAGTCTAAACCCTTATAACCGACTAATATTAATTTATCAAGTATTAACTACTAACGTCTGCATTCGATTCTCCATTAACTTTTAGACATAACTTCCGTTGTCCACCAATCCCCTCACAATCTTTTCACTATTTTACTTA